>CATIWC010000306.1:0-362541 GCA_948472305.1 Vicia faba | reverse complement strand
AATCATAAAAAATATAAAATACAAAAATATTTTGTTAAAATAAATAATTAGATTAGAAAATATTATTTTTATATATTATTTATTTAGTTAATTTTATTAGTAAATAGATAGTTTAATTAGCTAGGTATTTAAATTAATTTTTAATTTGGTTGTATTGTTTGTTTGACTATAATTTTAATTGAACTTTCTATTCGAATCATCCACATTCATAAACCTGTACCCCCATCCCCATATGGTTTGTAATAGTTTAGAATTTTATTTCTTTGCTATTTTCTTCATATGTTTAAATTGCCAATGATGCACACTTTATCCAATTAGAATATTTGGCCTCCTCTTGGGCTCATCATCAATGAGCAGGTACCCACTTAGAAATGCACACTTGCATACATTTCATAATTTGGTCCTGGGCTTTTCTACAGCGACAACTATTTGATCGATTGTTTCAAATTGGTCGTCTAGAATACTAGTGTCACGCTAGTCCCACTTTCTAGGAGCATGCACATGGCTACCTTGAATGGGCTTTTGATTTTCATCTTATATATTGAAGTAACTTCTCTCCCTTTGGTTTACATACCGAGCATCTTCTTAAAGGGTCTCATAGTCGAGTCCAAGCATGGCCATTCTCACGAGGTTAATCAAGTCTTGCCCTTGGTTAACCATAACCCAAATCAACCACTTTGGTCCATATACCAAGTGTTTCTATGCACAAAGGGTCTCATGGTTCAGGATAGGATCACCTAGTCTCACGGTATTAACTAAGAGCACCCCTTGGTTAATCATAACTCGATTCAATTCCCATGCACCTAGCATTTCATTTACGCCTTTCATGATTTTACTCAGTTTGTTATCAATTTTTCCATGATCACCATGCATGATCACTCTTCACATCATTGTCTCTTTCTACTTTATGCTTATAACATGTTCCCTTAGGATGATAGTTTCCTCTTCTTTATGATGCAAACTAATTAGACCCTAGGTTATAACCCATGCATGACAACATTAGGTTTTTTCTAGTCTCCCTCTTAAACCTTTTTTTCTTTTGTAAATAAAAATTATAATAAAAAATCCAAAAACATGTAATCCTTATTCAAATTCATTTTTAAAATTCACAAAACACTCAACAAATCAAAATCTCCCCCATAGGGCATGTTATCTTCGTTCTACCGCGATACAGGATGTGCTTATTGCTAGAATACATGGGTTAATGTCACCCACTAGATACGTAGGAAAATGGTGGTGAGACCCTCATGAATGCACTAATAAAAAACCATTTATTTCCCCTTAGCAAGTATAGTTATAGATAAACACGCCCTTAGAAGAAAACAATCAAAATAGATCCCATTGAGTACAACGGATGTGACGGGTGCTAATATATTCCCCTTGCATTATCGACTTCCTTACCCTTTCTCTTGGTTGTAATACCATTTTATCCATCCTCTTGCAGTTTTCTTGATATTTCCCCTTCCTTCGGGATAAATAAAGTTCGGTGGCGGCTCTGTGTTTTTTGCCGGTAGTTTCAACTGGCGACTCTGCTGGGGACACTTGCGAGTCTGTCCTAGGTTTATTTATTTGTATCTTTTGGTGTTTATTTATTTACTTTATATTCTTTACCACTTCATTTCTTTATTACTTTAATGTTTTCATTTGTATATATTGCATTATATTGTTGCTACTCACATATTTTGGATATGATGTTTCTTTTGTGATGTTGGATTGGGTGATTACATTTGATAAGTCCTATACACGGACTTGGGTTAATTTTGGATTAGGATGAGCAGTACAGTCATGCTAACTTTGAGGAAGTAATCCCGAAGAAGGAGGCATGAAATATCCCACTCAGTGGAGGTCCCCTTGAATGTAGCATTGTTTACCGAGTAATCAGGAAGACATTGTTGCTTTCAATCTGGGAACCAGAGAAGCTGAGGGCCATAGAACCATTAACCCCTCCTGGCTTTTTTAGGTGTAGTGCGGAGGCTATAACGGAGTAATCCGGAAATAGTTATCATGCGATGCTGCACTCAGACGAGTTTTTCTTGTGAATATTACTGATTAACGAGTAATTGGAACATCGATAATATCCAAAGGAAGAGCGTAGACTCTGAGGTTTCCCTAGAACCTTGTTCGGCGGGTGATAAACCCCTAGTACATACCTTATGGGTGGTTACTGTGACTCCATGCCTGTGACGTCCGACTTTTGATCCTGTTACTTTCAGCTTATGCAAAGGACTACACAGTGGTTATCCAGAATATGTGGAGCTAAAATCTCATGCCATATCATACCATGACATCATACCATCATGTATATATATCATATCTAAGGAATTCCAAAGACAAGTCTCGTTGGTCGAGCTCTTCAAAAATGAAAAAAAAATTCAAAAGATAGACGAGTCTTTGAATTTCCTTGGAAATGAAGATAAAACATTCATTCATACTATCATGCATTCATCATTCACAACAAAAACTTATTGGGGTCCCTTTTCCATCAGACTTCAGTGAACAACAAAGACGGCTTCTCTACATCCCTACCGTACGATAAGCAACCAGCGAAGACTTATGGATCTTTTAGAAGAAAATTATAATGCTCTTCGCCGAGATATGGACACCATGGGTACTCACATGGATCAACTTATGGAAACCCTTCATGTTGTTATCAAGGGTCAGGAAGAGTTACATCAGAGTGTTTCCAAGCTTGCTACTGCTGCCCCCCTCCACTTCTGCAAATGGAGGGAATGATAATGCAAATGTTGAGACCCCTACGGGAGCTCCTCGGAATGATGTTGATGATCATCACGATGTCATTGATCTTGATGAACCCCATGTGAATCTCGCTGCTGGAGTTGCTGAAACTGCAAAAATGTACCATGCTATTGAAGAGCGTCTCAAAGCCATGGAGGGTATCAAGACTTCGGGATTCAATACTGCTGCAATGTGTCTCGTGCCTGGGGTAGTTATCCCTCCCAAGTTCAAGGTTCCTAATTTTGATAAATACAAAGGAACCTCCTGCCCAGAGACTCATATTCATTCCCACAGCCGCAAGATGGCAGCCTATGCTGAAAATGAAACGTTACTCATACACTTATTCCAAGATAGCTTGACCGGGGAACCGTTGGACTAGTATATGCAACTAGAAATAACTCATGTCAATATTTGGGGAGATCTTGCTGACGCCTTTTTAAAACATTACCATTATAATACTGCCATGGCTCCTAGCCGCACTCAGCTTCAAGGGATGATACAGAAATCTGAAGAGTCGTTTAAAGAGTATGCCCAAGGGTGGCATGAACTGGCTGTAAGGGTCCAACCTCATCTCTTGGATTGTGAACTGATTGATTTATTCATGGGTACTCTCTGAGGTCCCTATCTCTAACACATGCTCAGCAGTACCTCTACTTCTTTCTCTGATATGGTCATTATTAGAGAACATGTCGAAACTTGTATTAAGGTTGGAACGATCCAAGGTATCCCTAACAATACCAACAACATACTGGAATTGGTAGGAAGCCTTTTTCTGGTTTCGTTAAGAAGAAGAGGGTGAGACCAGTGTTGTCACAATCAACCAAGGAAAATCCCCTGCATATCCTCAAGTTCGATTTCCTTATTTCCCAACACATGCTGTCGTTCCTAATAAATTTACTCCTCAAGTGTATGCTGCTACAACTCCAGCACGCTGGATGGCCCAACAACTGCCTTTCGCTCCTCAACCACAATATCTTCCACAACAATAATTTTCACCACCTCTGAATCATCAACAACAGAATCAACAACCTCAAGGTCCGAGATCTCCCCAAAGACAAAGAGAACCCGAAAGAAGATTTGATCCCATTCCTATGTCCTATGCTCATCTTCTCCCTCAGTTACTTTCCAATCAGTTAATTTAACTGCGTGAACTTGGTCCACCACCAAATCCTCTCCCCAGGGGGTATGAAATTAATGATCATTGTGAATTTCATTATGGATCCCCAAGCCACATGATTGAGAATTGTAGAGAATTTAAATGTAAATTTCAAGACCTCCTCGATGCAAAGGCCATAAATTTCAACCCTGTTGATCCTAATACTCAATAATCCCATGCCTCCTCACCCAGGGGCAACGGTCAATGTTATTGAAGAAAGTAGTGAACAGACTCTGGTAACCAAGGTTGATGGGATCAAGATGTTATTAGGGACTGTTAGAGAACATTTTTTGGATCACGAGGTGCTACAGGAACTCCGTGATTTTTGCTTAACATGTTCCTCTAAACCTGAAGAGTGTACTAGTTTGAAGACGATTATCTAACAACTAAGGGATGAAGGTGTCCTACATGTAGAGAATATATTTCGAGAAGAAGAGATTGATGTCTTGGAAATTCCTTATTATCCGAGAAGCATCTCAGTAACACCAGGTACCTCATTGACAATTTAGTCTCTTACTTCCCCATTAATGATTTAAGCTCTAGTTACCCCCACGACAACTCAAGCTTCTATTCCTCCTCTATGTAACAACTCAAAGGTAGTTCTGTGGGAATATAATGTGGTTTATATTCTTGGGAAGAAATATGAGTGTCCCTCAGTGGGTGGCAAGAGTATTAACAACATTGCAGGAACCAGTAACATGACTCGTAGTGGCGGGTTCTTCTCTCCCCACCACTGCCTCCCAAAGAAACCAACAGTGATGCTCTAGCCAATTCTAGGGGAAAGCAAGTGATTGATAGTCAGCCTGAACCTTCTGTAGGACAAGAAGCCGAGAAGCTCTTGAGGATTCTTAAGCGGAGTGATTACAAAGTGGTGGATCAACTCAACCAGACGCCATCCAAGATCTCCATCTTGTCTCTCCTCTTGTGTTCAGAGACCCACCATAATGCCTTACTAAAGATTTTGTGTTCTTCCCATGTTACACAAGACATTTTTGTAGCCCAGTTTGAAGGGATCGTAACCAATATTATTGTAAAAAATTGTTTGGGTTTCTATGATGATGAGCTCCAAGTTGAAGGCAGAGCCCATAATAAAGCGCTGCATGTTTCCATGAAGTGTTTGGATACGTTTTTATCTCGAGTTTTGGTAGATACGGGTTCTTCATTCAATGTGATGCCTAAGGCTACTCTGTTTAAGCTAAATATGGATGGAGTAATGATGAGGCCTTCTACCCTAAGTGTTCGAGAATTTGACGGTTCAAGGAGATCTGTGGAGGGAGAAGTGGACTTGCTTGTCAATATTGGTCCCCACACCTTCTATCTGTCATTCTATGTTATGGACATTTGTCCATCCTACACTTGCCTTTTAGGTCGCCCATGGATCCATGTAGCCGGAGCCGTGACATCTACTCTTCACCAATGCATGAAGTTCATTGTGAATGGCCAAGTTGTTGTCGTTTATGGAGAAGAAGATGTAGCGATTAATAATCTGACAACCTACCGTTATATGGGAGTAGAAGGTGAGGTGCAGGAGTTGCCCTTTCAAGCTCTGGAGATTATTTCTGTTGACAAGTTCCCCGTAATAGAAAGTAATAAATATGAAGCACCTATGGTATCTTTGAATGATGCCAAACCCTTCATGGAAGCTAGATCACCGCATGATGGTTGGGGTAAATTGATTGAAGTACCTGAGAAGAAAGATCGTTGCGGTCTTGGGTATCAGCTGCGGTCCTTTGTTCAAGCTAGTTTGGTTCCTCTCAAAGGAAAATAGGTTCTCCCAATTTCTGAAGTGTTCATCAGTGTTGGTACAAGAAAATAAGTACAAGTGCTCGCAACAAATGATGAAGGTCATGATGAAAATGTTTCTAGATTTATCTATCAGATTGCGTCGGACCAGGAGCTCAGCAATTGGATTGTCGTGGACATCCATGAAGTTGTTTTCCTTGATGTATAATTTTTTTTTCCATTAAGTCATATGCCATTCCCAAGGCATAGAGACGGCTTGTAGAAGGGGCCCCTTATGTTTCAATCTCCGTTTAAAATTGAATTAAAAATTGCACTTTCGCATACAATTGTGTTCCCTGTCTTTTCTTTTACTCTTACTTTTCCAAATAAAATGGAAATTATTTTATTTTCATATTCTAAACATTTTCTTGTACTTTCTAAAATAAAACATAAAATCATCAATCATGCAGATTTGTCTTGAATTCCATCAGAAATGATAGTTCTATGGTTCCTAATATCTTTGAGAATTCAGTTGACCATGCTAACGAGGATAGTGGGGAAGATTGTGAAGTCCCTGAAGAACTGGCAAGACTCTTGAGACAGGAAGATAATGCCATCCATCCATATCAAGGAGAAACAGAAGTTATCAATCTCGGTATATAAGAGGTAAAGAGAGAAGTCAAGATAGGTGCTTCTTTGCAAAGTGAAGAAAAGAAGGGGTTGATTGAGTTTCTTCGAGAGTATGCTGACATCTTTGCCTGGTCGTAAGAAGACATGCCCAGTTTAGATACTGATATAGTGATGCACAGATTGCCACTCAAGCCAGAATGTCCTCTTGTAAAGCAGAAGCCGCGAAGGACCAGACTCGGCATGGCTTTGAAGATCAAAGAAGAAGTTCAGAAACAGCTTGATGTAGGCTTCCTATCGGTGATAAATTATCCACCTTAGATTGCTAACATTGTGCCTATACCTAAGAAAGATGGTAAGGCACGTATGTGTGTTGACTACGGAGACTTGAATAGAGCAAGCCCAAAGGATGAATTCCCATTGCATCATATTGATATATTGGTTGATAATACTGCTCAGTCTTCAGTGCTCTCCTTCGTGGATGTATTCTCGGGTTACAATCAGATAAAGTTGGCTCCTGAAGACATGGATAAAATGGCTTTCACAACTCCTTGCAGTACCTTTTGCTATAGGGTCATGCCTTTTGGTCTCAAAAATGTTGGTGCAACATATCAGCAAGCTATGGTGACTCTCTTTCACGACATGATTCATAAAGAGATCAAAGTTTATGTAGACGATATGATTGCAAAATTGCAAACTGAGGAAGAACATATGGTCCATTTGCAATAGTTGTTTGATCGTCTACGAAAGTTTAGGTTAATTCTTAATCCCAACAAGTGTACCTTTGGGGTTTGATCGAGCAAGTTACTTGGTTTCATCGTAAGTCAGTGAGGGATTGAAGTAGATATATACAAGGTAAGAGAAATACAGGATATGCCGACATCGAAAATGAAAAAGAAGTATGTGGGTTCCTTGGAAGGTTGAATTACATAGCCAGGTTCATTTCTCATCTTACTGCTACCTGTGAACCCATCTTTAAATTGTTTTGCAAGAATCAAGATGTCCATTAGGATGAAAGTTGTCAAGAGGCCTTCAAAAAGATTAAGAAGTACCTTAAGGAACAACTAATACTCATACCTCTAGTTCCAGGGAGACCTCTCATTATTTACTTGACGGTGCTTGAAGGATCTATGGGTTGTGTGCCCGGGAAACATGATGATACGGGACGAAAAGAACACACCATTTATTACCCGAGCAAGAAGTTTACTAATTGTGAATCAAGGTATTCATTACTTGAGAAGGCTTATTGCGCTCTTATGTGGGAAGCTCGACGTTTGAGGCAGTACATGTTAATGCATTCTACACTTCTGATATCTAAGATGGATATGATAAAGTACATCTTCGAGAAACCAGCACCTACATGAAGATTGGCTCGGTGGCAAATGCTTTTGTCTGAATATGACATCCAATACGTCACACAAAAGGCTATCAAATGTAGAATTCTTTCTAATTATCTTACCCACCATCCATTGGAAGAATATCAGTCAATGAAGTTCGATTTTCCAAACGAGGATGCTATGAAACTTGATGATAAAGAAGGACCCGAACCAGGGGAGCGATGGACTCTCACATTCGATGGAGCATCAAACGCCATAGGCCATGGTATTGGGGAAGTTCTGACTTCTCCATGCAATACTCACATACCTTTCACAGCCAGGCTATGTTTTAATTGTATGAATAATGTTGCAGAATACGAAGCTTGTGTAATGGGTCTTGAAGCAGCCATTGATTTGAAGATCAAGATTCTTGAAGTTTATGGGGATTCTGCCTTAGTGATATATCAAGTACGAGGTGATAGGGATACATGACACCCTAATTTAGTTCCATATCGGGATTACATATTAGAGTTATTTCCCTCTCTTGATGAGATCACCTTTGAGCATATTCTTGGAGAAGTAAATCAACTGACAGATGCTCTGGCCACTTTAGCATCAATGTTCAAAGTCAGTTATCTGAATCATGCACCCAATATAAGAATCCTTTATTACAAGAAGCCAACACACGTTTTCCCTGCTCACTATCTCACAACTGAAGATGTGTCAGGCGAAAAGCCATGGTATTTCAACATTAAAAGATATCTTGAGAAGTAAGAGTACCCTGTGGGTGTTACAATTTGTGATAAGCGGACTCTTAGAAGATTAGCCTCCAAGTTTTTACTGTCAGAAGATGTTTTGTACAAAAGAAACTATAATTCAGTTCTACTCAGATGCGTGGATAGACACGAAGTAGAATCCATCATACGAGAAATCCATGAGGGCTCTTTTGGGACTCATTCCAATGGATATTCCATGGCCAAGAAAATCCTACGGACAGGTTATTTCTGGATGACAATGGAAAGTGACTATTGTGTGTATGTGAAGATGTGCCACAAATGTCAAGTTTATGCAGACAGGATACATATTCCACCCACTCTTTTGAATGTGATGACTTCACTGTGGCCCTTCGCAATGTGGGGAATTGATATGATTGGACGGATTGAGCCAAGCGCTTCAAATGGACACAGGTTCATTCTCATCGCTATTAACTACTTTACCAATTGGGTGGAAGCGGATTCGTACAATAATATGACCAAGCAAGTCGTCACCCGCTTCATCAAGAAATCATATGTCCTTATAGAACTCCTAACAAGATCATCACTGATAACGGGTCGAATCTCAACAACAAAATGATGAAATAAATGTGTGAAGAATTGAAGATTGAGCACCATAAGTCCTTACCCTATCGGCCTAAGATGAATCGGGCAGTCGAAGCAGCTAATAAGAACATAAAAAAGACTGTCCAGAAAATGGTGAGAACATACAAAGATTGGCATGAGATGTTACCCTTTGCTCTACACGGCTATCGAACCTCGGTGCGTACTTCCACTGGGGCAACTCCTTTTTCACTAGTCTATGGTATGGATGTGGTGCTCCCAGTCAAAGTGGAAATTCCTTCATTAAAGGTTCTGATGGATATTGAGCTTGATGAAGCTGAATGGATTCAAACAAGGCTCTACCAACTCAATATCATCAAAGAGAAACGCCTAGAAGCCATTTGTCATGGTCAGTTATATCAACAACGTCTCAAGAGAGCATTTGACAAGAAGATTCGACCTCGATAGTTCCACACAGATGACCTGGTCTTAAGGAAGATTCTCCCAATTCACTCTGATCCAAGAGGAAAGTGGACTCCCAACAATGAGGGGTCGTATATCATGAAGAAAGCTTTCTCAGGAGGTGCTCTAATCCTGACAAACATGGATGGGGAAGATGTTCCACTTCCAGTCAATTCAAACTCATTCAAAAAATACTACGCATAAAGGACCTGCTAAGTCGAAAACCTGAAAGGGCGGCTTAGGCAAAAGTTAGGGCTAAAAAAAGGAAAAAAGAAAAAATAGAATAACCTGCTAAGTCGAAAACCCGAAAGGGCGGCTTAGGCAAAAATGGGTGTCCCGGTGGATTAAAAACCCGAAAGGGCGATCCAGGAAAAAAATGAGGGACAAAAAGCAAGAGATTGCAGTCTGAAAACTCTTCACGAATAAAAAGTACACCCTCATAACACTAGATGGATCAATTCAACTATTATCCTTCGGAAGCACAACACTAGGACGATTCAGGATACGGGAAATATAGCAATATCAATTTTAATGGAAGTTCGAGATTTTCTTATTTTCCATTTTACCTGTTGTATTTTATCTTTTCTTTGCAACTTCCTCATTTAGGAGTTGTTTCCATGTATGAATGCTTATTCACAGGCTAAACTCATTAATACAAATTTTCCCTTCCACTAAAAAGTCTTTGTTATGTCCTTTCTACTTTATTTTTTCGTATGTGAACTGTGATTTAAATTCTTTGTTAAGTATTGCATTGAAAATAATAAGGCAATAATAATTACAAGCTAAGATGTGAAACACGACGTTACATGGACATGAAGGTATCCCAAGGGAATTCCATGGTATTCAAATGATGTTTTTATATGCAGGTAGCAAGTCGTAATGGTCTCCTCGACCGAGCTTTCATCCTCGTCACCTCCTTACAGACGTTTGAGCATCTGATTCTCCAACACCGAGAAACTTGGGGAATTTGATGATACCCATGTCTCTACTCAGTCATCCACAAGAAGTCCAGCATGTGAGAAAATTCAGATTAAGCTACTCCTCCTCAGCATGATTTAATCCCCAGTGAAGTCGCCAAGGCTATAACTCAATTCTCGAAGTTTTCAAGCACCAATCTATATTGGCATCTCAAGACAACGGGAAACGGATCCCAATGATCCTAATATTTGGCACTCTGCATACAATAATCATCACTAGATATTACATTGCATCCTCAAACGCATAACATATCCATGGATCATTACGCCATACACTTCAAAATTCATATTAAAGCGTAAGCCAGATTTGGTACCTTGCACGAAAGCACCCAAAGCAATAAAACTTCCCCACCAAGAATACCATCCTCATAATTCCCATTTGACATCCGTCATTACACTACCAACCAAAAATATGTCATGGTGCCAGTACATTGTACCCCCCAACTCTCAATACTCGCGTTATCTTTCCTAGGGTTGTAGGTTGCTCGTAGATCTTACCCTCATGTTATCTTTTTTTAGGGTTATAGGTCATCTATAGATCTTACCCTCATGTTATCATTTCTAGGGTCGTAGGTCGTCCATAGACTTCGCCCTCACGTTATCTTTTCCCGGGTCACAGGTCATCCGTAGATCTTACCCTCACTTTATCTTTTCTAGGGTCGTAGGTCGTCTGTAGATCTTACCATCACTTTAACTTTTCTAGGATCGTAGGTCGTCCGTAGATCTTACCTCAACTTTATCTTTTCTAGGGCCGTAGGTCATCCATAGACTTTACCCTCACGTTATCTTTTCCTAGGTCGTAGGTCTTCCGTAGGCTTTACCCTTACGTTATCTTTTCCAGGGTCGTAGGTAGTTCGTAGACTTTACCCTTACGTTATCTTTTCCCGGGTCGTAGGTCGTCCGTAGGCTTTACCCTCATGTTATCTTTTCCAGGGCCGTAGGTCGTCCGTAGACTTTACCCTCACGTTATCTTATCCCAGGTCGTAGGTCATCCGTAGGCTTTACCCTCACGTTATCTTTTCCAGGGTCATAGGTCGTCCGTAGACTTCATCCTCATGTTATCCTATCCCGAGTCGTAGGTCATCCGTAGATCTTACCCTCACTTTATTTTTTTCTAGGGTCGTAAGTCGCCTGTAGATCTTACCCTCACGTTATCTTTTCTTGGGTCATAGGTCATCCGTAGACGTTACCCTCATGTTATCTTTTTTTAGGGTCGTGGGTCATCCAAAGATCTTACACTCATGTTAACTTTCTAGGGTCGTAGGTCGTCTGTAAACTTTACCCTCATGTTATCTTATCTTGGGTCGTAGGTCATTCGTAGATATTACCCTTGTGCTATCATTTCTAGGGTCGTAGGTCGCTTACAGGTCTTACCCTGATGATATCCTTTCTCTTGGGTCATAGATCATACGTCGATCTTTACTCGTTGTCTTTACCTTTCTTTTTGGGGTCGTGAATCCCGCACGATAGATTCTCCGTTATCGTCAAGTTCTACCCATCGCCCTTTAAGTTATCATGTTGTCACTAATCCTGCTTTCAGTCACCGCGACATCATCAACCATATCCTTTCAGTGACTTTAACGCCTACTACCCTGAGAACCTTGGATTGACACTGTTACCCCAATACAAGCTATCATTATTCAACCACATTTACCTATCATGACCAGTTCATCTGAAAATTCATTTGTTTCTCATCCCCTAGCAAACGTCATAAATAAATAACACTCACACCATCTCTCCAGGACAAGTTCCAAGTCATGGTATTTAATCATCTTCTACCTTGAACTTTCGAAAGGATGACGCCAATCTCACTTTCAGGTATAAGACGATTAAATAGGGGCAGCTGTCATACCCCAAATTTGTCCTACCTCTTCACTTTTGTTTGGTTTAGGTTTTTCATATTCAGTTGCATCATCCTCACTAGGTCGTTTGCATATCATGCATTTTCATTTAATAAGGCAGTGATTCAAGGCATTAGTGGTTATGCTAATCCGGGTTTCATATTGGTTTGAGGTTTCTTTATCCAATAAGGTCGACTTCTTTGGTTCTTCCTGTAGCAGTCGATAGTGTGGATTGGGTTTCTTAGTTCAAGGTTATTATGGATTTATTTTTCCATCAAAATACAAGGGTTATTCTTCATTCATGTTCATAAAGGTCAAAATACTAGGGTTTTCAGCAGAGTTTGCTTGCGTTACGAAGTCATGCCCTCATCACTTCTTGGGTTTATTTTCAAGGGCTGGAATAGAGAGATGAAGACTCTTATTTGGATTATGGGTCAAGATATCTCGTCTTATGCTTGCATTCATCATTTGTATTAGGGTTTTGACGAAGAGCATCACTTAATGCACATCACAACTAGGGTTTCATTGAATTTTCTTAGGAGCTTGCTTTTAGTTGCTTGAGTTATAAGACATTCCTGTTGAATTTTATTCAAAAATCTTGGGTTTCAAGTGGGGATTGTAAAAGTTCGTTGAGATTTTTGTTCGAGTACAAGGCGTTACGGATTTGAGATTCAAGCATTAAACTAAGATTTCTTCAAGAAACTAGCATGATTTAGAAAGTGATCATTAAACTTTATTCCATTAATTCAAATGATGGATAATGAGAAAAGTCATGGTCATGGATTTAACATGGAAGGACTGAAAAAATTCAAGTACAAGGTATAAGAATTGAAGCTGTTGTAGTAGTTGACATGGAATTGGAAGGCTTAGGGATTAATAAAGGAGGAATTTTGTATTGTTCAAGGTTTCTTCCATTATTAGAAACAAAAGTTCCAAAGAAATTTACAAAGTGGAAATACAAGTTACAAGCATCTTGTTTACAAATAAAAAATAAGTGTTCTTCAAGTTTCTTTGCTCCATCTTCAAGTGACTTGTCCTCACTCCTCGCCGTGATTTTTTCTTCAAGTCTTCAACCTTGCTTTGCCTCTCCTCTTTCACCTTCTCTCAATCCTCACATGAAAAAAAATAAAATAAGAATTAGTTAGCTCATTGAAATGTAAACAAGAAGTGTCAAATATTTCTCTTCTAATCTCATCATTAGTATTTGTGTTTGGAATCAAATTTCAGGGATGTGAGTTCAATCATGCTTACTAGCAACAAAAGCCTCATATACTTGATTCACAACAAATCAGAATTTTGATTCAATCATGGGCTATTTTCTCCTATTTTGCAAATCACAAAATTTTGACTTTTGTTCACAAAAAAGAGGTTTAGAAAATACAATCAGAATTATCACATTCGAGCAATATAAAGGCCTCAATAATTTTGTTTCACACAAGTCAGAATTACATTGTTTTAATCATGGGCCATGTCCCAATTACAAATCACAAAAGATGTTTTGGTTCATAAAAGTAAAATAAATTCAAACCAAGTTCACTGCAAAAAAACAAAGTCAACAAGCAAATATTGCCAACAATCTGCTTTGCAGAAAAATAAAGCCAGCCAAAACTGTCCAAATAGAACAAGCCAAAACTGTCAAAACTGTCCAAATAGAACAAGCCAAAACTGTCCAAACATAACCAGCCAATAAACCTGCACATTAACTGTCAAAATCTATCCCAAACTTGCACCAAACTAGCAAGTTAACAGCAGCAATCAGAAAGCATTAAAACAGGGCAGCAAAATAATTCAAAAACCATGTTATTGTTTCCCCCCGAAATCCTTTTCCTTGGGATATATAACAGGCACAAAAAATATACAGCAGGGACAGTTTTTTGGAACCAAAAAACAGCAACAACAAAGACTGTTAGCAAAAACCAAAAAACTAGAAAAACAACAACCACCATACCACTGTAAAAAACCAGAAAACAACATAAAATAGCAGCAACAAAAAAACAATAGAAGTACAAAAATGCATCAAGCAATCAGGCATAATAGAGTCTTCATCATCACAGTGAAAATACAAAAAAACCAAAACCCTAAGCATCATCATCTTCTATTTTCACAAAACCTTCAAAGAAACCGAAATCATCACAGCTCAAAACACAAAAATAACAAAAACCCTAAACTTTTGCCATCACTTTCCTAACACTAAAAACCCTTCATAATAGGAGAGAGTTCAGAAGAAGAAAAGAACAAAAATAAAGAGATCTCATCGTGAAGTCACGAAAGGTAGCAAAATCAAAAGCAGTCCGTAGAGCACGAGGCTGCATTTCTTTATCCTTTTCCCTTTTTCATCATCCATTCACATTCACCAGCAATCACCATCATCATTTGCATGAGAGTTGAAAACTAGGGTTTTCCGTCACCCCCTTTTAGATCTAGGGTCATTGGCTAGGAATCTATAAAAAAACAATTGTAGATTAGTGAAGAGTAGAGAAAGACGACTCAGAATATGCAACAACAAAAAATAGGAACAGAGCTATTCCGCCGCCGCCGCCGGAAGGTGATTTCCGGTGCGGCCAAGCCATCTTCTCCGGCGAGGGGAAGCTTAGAGAGAGGAGAGAGCATTTGGCTCGTTTAGAGAGAGGATAGAGCTGAGCGTAAGAGACTTAGAGAGAGAGTTTTGTTTTTTTTAGGATTAAGTTTGATTATTTATTTTTTATTGTTTTGAATAATAACAATGGATGCTGGCCTAACACGGTGGTGACATTTGTCACCACATATTCAACTATTGCTCTAGGATTTTATGCAAGCATCCTCCCAGGTCTTACCATGCAGCCTCGTCTGAATCTGTCTGATCACCATCAAGAAATCCAGATGTGCGCATCCACGATACTCCGTCAGAAGCCTCCCACACTGGACCAGCGAGCTTAGCCATGGCCCTGGGACGAACTTTCTATTCAGCACCTCCATTTTTTTGCTTATTCAGGCTCATTTACTCTCCCTTTTGATTTATTTTGTATTATTTATTTATATTATTTTCCTATCAAATTAAAAAAACAAAAAATATATTTTTTTTTAAATAAATGATTAGATTAGAAAATATTATATTTTTTATTATTATATAGATTTAGTTTTAACTTTCTATTAATATGTTCTTTACTAAAAAATCACAAAAACGTATATTTAGAATTAGTTTCAATTTTCTTTTAATACTTTCTTTACTAAAAAATCACAAATACAAAATATATATTTAGATTTAGTTTGTTTTCTCTTAATATTTTCTTTACTAAAAAAAATCACAAAAAAAATATATGTTTAGAATTTAAGTTTTAATTTTCTTTTAGTATTTTATTTACTTAGAAATCATAAAAAAATATAAAATACAAAAATATTTTGTTAAAATAAATGATTATATTAGAAAATATTGTTTTTATATATTATTTATTTAGTTAATTTTATTAGTAAATGGATAGTTTAATTAGCTAGGTATTTAAATTAATTTTCAATTTGGTTGTATTGTTTGTTTAACTAGAGTTTTAATTGAACTTCCTATTCGACTCACCCACATTCATAAACATGTTCCCCCGTTCCCATATGGTTTGTAATAGTTTAGAATTTTATTTCTTTGCTATTTTCTTCATATGTTTAAATTGCCAATGATGCACACTTTATCTAATTAAAACACTTGGCCTCCTCTTGGGCTCATCATCAATGAGCAGGTACCCACTTACAAATACACACTTGCACATAT
Source organism: Vicia faba (assembly GCA_948472305.1). Lineage (NCBI taxonomy): Eukaryota > Viridiplantae > Streptophyta > Magnoliopsida > Fabales > Fabaceae > Vicia > Vicia faba. The sequence continues at coordinate 346,652 of CATIWC010000306.1, read as the reverse complement.
TTTATTGTTTGGTCCTGGGTTTTTCTACACCGACAACTATTCGATCGATTGTTTCAAAATGTTCGTCTAGAAAATTAGTGCCACCAGGAAGTTGTTCCAAGCTGTTTGAACCTTCCTTTGTATTGAAAGTTGTTAAAAGAACTCCAACCCAGTCAAGTTGCACAGTGTTGTCTTTTGTTTAGAAGGCGAAAATAAGGGTACTACAGAAATTGTTCTTGTGCTTGAAAAATCTCTATGTGGTATGAAGTGTTTGGATGGCTGGTTTATGGGAGAGTTTGTAAAGTGAACAATGGTTTGAGGGTTTTTCTCTATTTTGTGAATGAAAATAGAATTAAAAATGAGCAGAAGTTACAAGAAAGTTTTTGTTAGATTTTTGTTCAAAACTCTCTATTCTCTTTTAAAAGCCCCCTTGTATGTTGTGAGAACAGTTTGTTTTATAGATGAAGTTTGGCTGAGGTTTGGGGGGGGGGAACAAATAAGCTTTTGAATAGTTTGGGTATGCTGTAACATTTCCTTTTTGGGTGTAACCCTTTACATGCTAACTTGGTGCAGCCACGAGATTGATATGATGCAAATTTTCAGGGTAGCATTGTAGGTTTTGGAGCAGACTTTGACAGTATAGCAGGGCTATTATTGTGGATTTGAGTCAAAGAAAAAAGTTCAAACAAAACAAGACTTTAGGATTTGTAACTTAACAATTCTAACTTTAAAAAAAATGCAGTCTTGAAATAACTTGAATATCTTGAATTATTTTGAATTGTAGTGGAGAAAGATGTCATGAGGTAATTAATCATGTATAGAAAATGCTTAGAGAAATTTTTCCAAGTCTTGCCAAGTTTGATTTTTTTGACCTTCTTGATTTTTGATGATCAAATTTTATATTTTGAATGCCTTGATGAAATGTGATTTTCGAAACTCAAATTTGACCAAAAAGTCAAAGTTTGACTTTTCAGTGTACAGTTGACTTTTTCATCAGTTGACCAAATTTCATCTATCAATCCACTGATATCAGGAGATGAATTGAAATATGCAATTAGGTCAAAAATGATGTATTTGAACCCTTGAGATCATATTTCGAACCAATAAGTCATGTGCTAGATCAAAAATCAAAGATTCGTCACTCTCAGTCAAAACCCTAATTTGGAGTCCCGGTGCTTTGGAGATGATTTTGTCTATGAAATTCCTTGAAAATTCTTGAAAAAGAGAGGGAAAATTTTAAGGTACAACACCCTTGGTTAACCATAACCCGAATCAACCACTTTGGTCCATATATCAAGTGTTTCCATGCATAAAGAGTCTCATGGTTGAGGGTAGGAGCACTTATTCTCACGAGATTAACTAAGTGCACCCCTTGGTTAATCATAACCCGATTCAATTCCCATACACCAAGCATTTCATTTATGCCTTTCATGATTTTACTCAGTTTGTTATCACTTTTGCCAAGATCTCCATGCATGATCACTCTTCACAACACTGCCTCCTTTTACTTTATGCTTATAACATGTTCCCTTAGGATGATAGTTTCCTCTTCTTAAGGATGTGAACTTATTAGACCCTAGGTTAGAACCCATGGATGACAAAATTAGGTTTTTCTAGTCTCCCTCTTAAATATTTTTTTCTTTTGTAAATAAAACTTCTAATAAAAAATCCAAAAACATGTAATCCTTATTCAAATTCATTTTTAAAATTCACAAAACACTCAACAAATCAAAACCTCTCCCATAGAGCATGTTATCTATGTTCTACCGCGATACAGGCCATGCCTGTTGCTAGAATGTGTGCGTTAATGTTGCCCACTAAAAAACACCAACAAACCAACATTTTCTAGAGGAACTATGGTGTTCTAATTCCTTCACTGGATGCGTAGGCAAAGGGTGGCGAGACCCTCACGAACGCACTAATAAAAAACCATTTATTTCCCCTTAGCAAGTATAGTTATAGATAAATACACCCTTAGAAGTAAACAATAAAAATGGATCCCGTTGAGTACAACAGATGTGACGGGTGCTTATACCTTTCCCTTGCATAATCAACTTCCTTACCCTTTCTCTTGGTCGTAAGACTATCTTATCCATCCTCTTGTGGTTTTCTCTATATTTCTCCTTCCTTCGGGATAAATAAAGTTCGGTGGCAGCTCTGGGTTTTTTGCCGGTAGCTTCACCCAATGAAGAAAGATCAATGATATTGAGATCCCCTAGAACCCGATTACTTTCTAGGACAGGTTGAACTAATTAAACTTCAAGAGGGTACTTACCTATGAACCTCATACAAGCCTAAACCTAAGGATTTGTTTGCTTTTTGTGTATATGTTTACTTGTGCATAACAACATAACATCATACCATTGTATCTTTCACTAACCATTTCAAGGATTTTTGGGATTTATCTTTGTGTTGTTTTATATGACATGGCCTACATGCGAAGAAATACTATCTGAATCAACCTTGTGAAAGTGCCTCTTCAACTCAAGGAGTTAGTGTCAAAGGTTCCAAATGATTCTCCGTTCACCAAGAAGTATGGTCATCTCATCAACTTGGTTACTTCAAATTTTGAAAAAGACATGGTACATGTGCTTTTCCAATTCTTTGACCTTAAACACCATTGCTTTACATTTCCTGATTACCAATTAGTGCCTACCATGGAAGAATTTTCTCAACTCTCGGGAGTGCCCATTCTTGATCAAATACCCTTCACCGATATTGAGAGAGACCCAAAACCTGAGGAGATTGCTCAAGCTTTACATTTGCAACGGTATGACATTATGGCAAATTGGGAAACAAGAAGTGGTGTTAAAGGGTTTCTAGCCAAGTTTTTGTTTGAGAAGGCTCAACAATTTTGGGATGCTCTGGATTTGCAAGCTTTTGAAGAGGTTTTGGCACTTCTAATTTATGGGATGGTACTGTTTCCTAACCCGGACCAACTCATAGATGTGAATACTTTCAAAGTTTTTCTATCTCGTAACCCGGTGCCTACCTTACTCGGAGATATTTTGAACTCTCTTCACACTTGCACCATCAAGAGAAGGAGAATTATTATGTGTTGCACTCATTTGTTGGTTAGTTGGTTTATTTTGCACCTTCCTCGATCTGTTTGGAAGAATAAGCAAGGCATGAGATGGTCTAATAGGTTGATGTCACTCTCACATTTGGATATTCATTGGTGTTATCGATCTTTGGAGGATGTTACTATTATTGATTATTATGGGGAATTCGCTAATGTCCCTCTCCTTGGTATTAGGGGAGGTATCACTTATAATCCTTATTTGGCTTTGCGACAGTTTGGGTATGCTAGGAGGGTTGGTCCTCATGATGCGCTTGTCCAAGGAATTATATTTGACTATGAGAGCGATGTCCAAGGTTATCGTCAAAGATTTATACGAGCTTAGGGCATGGTGAAAAAAGTTGATAGCAAGACATTGGGGAATAAGAACTCTATCCCATTAGAGCATTATCTCAAGTGGGTGTGAGCTCGGGCTCAAAACCTTATGATTCCATATGAGGCTATCCTACCTATCATCATGGAGCCTATTGTCGAAGGAGATGTTCCCTACACTATTCTTCATCTTGACATGCCGACTACTCTCGAGGAGTTGCAAAGATCACGGATTAAAATCAAAGGGGAGCGGGAGACCTTTGAAACCCAGTTCTACGCAAGCAAAAAGAAGGTTTTGGAGCTCACGAGACTGCTTCATGAAGAGCGAAGTTTGAACGCCTATATAGCACCAATGAGGATGCGCTCGTGGAAAGCCTGAGTCCTTTTTATTTTAGGAGTTTATTTTGTATTATTTTTTCTTCTTTCATTGTAAGCCCAAGAGGAATTTTTGTAAACCGTTTGAACTTATTAATACAATTAATGTTTGTTCCTTCTTTGTTTAAACAAATTTAAATCTTAAAAGTCCTTGAAAACATTTACATTCGCATTACATACATCATAACATAAGCAGGTTTTTCGACACAGATTTCCTCATCTTTCTACTGTTTATTTCAGTAAGATGGATCTCGAGCAGACTGTAAAAGACTTGCAGATATAAAATTCTCAATTTCAAGAAACCTTGCTCAACTTGGTTAAAGGACAGCAATAGCTGATGTCACTTTTGGTTGCAAAGAAGAAGACCAAGAAGAAGGCTTTGTTCAACATAGGGAAAAGTTTCAAGGGCCCCGTTCGTCAAGTGAAAGTGGTAGAAGAGTCATCCGTGGAGGATGAGAACCAAGATGAAGATGCAAGGAGTACCCGTGCTATGGGTGGCAACAATCCAAACTCTGAGGATGAGGACTATTTTAACAAACAATATCCACCCGCTAAGGACAAGTATAAGCAACCGGAGGATAGATTGAAGGCTGTGGAAATTCAAGTCATGCATGGCTTGGATTTTGGTGATCTGGGTTTAGTGCCTGGGGTTGTTATCCCCCACAAGTTCAAGATTCCAACTTTTTCTAAGTACGATGGAGTTTCATGCCCGAAGCTTCACTTAAGATCTGACGTCTGAAAAATCCAACCGCATACCACTGACAAGAAGTTTTGGGTGCACTTCTTTCAAGAGAGTCTGTCTGGGACTCAATTCGAGTGGTTTTACCAATTAGAAGGTTCCAACATCCATACCTGGGAGGACGTGGCCACCACCTTCTATCGTCAATATCAGTATAATGTTAATCTGGCGGCAACAAGGGTACAATTACAAGGAATGACCATGGGTTCCAATGAAGGTTTCAAAGGATATGTGCAAAAATGGATAGACCTAGCAGGTAGGGTGCATCCACCATTGACTGATAGAGGGTTTGTGGATATGTTCATGGGAATATTGACTGGACCATATTTTAACTTACTAATTGGCAGCTCATCATCTGGTTTCACTGTGTTAATCTTGACTGGTGAAAGATTTGAGAGCTGTATCAAAAGTGGAAAAATACCCATGGCTTACGCCTCTATATCATACACTGTGAAGAAACCTTTCATCGGCAAGAAAGAGACTAATTCCATATATGGGTCAAGGGGCCATGTCAAAAAGGATCACCGTTAATCTGTAAATTCAGTTTTGATCTCCAATCCGATCTCTACTCAGAGACAACCAGAACAAGCTAACCATCAAAGACCTGATATTCCAAGAAGATAGTTCACAAGGATCAATATGTCTCTATCTCAAGCCTTGCAACACCTGTTGAAGGCCAATTTGGTAATATTGCGTGATCCCCCTTCAAATCCCAATGTTTCATCTCTAAAGTACAATCTGAACGCCAAATGTGCTTATCACTCCAATAGCCCTGGACATGACACTGATCAGTGTTAGGCTTTGAAATGCAAAATTCAAGACCTCATCGACAGCAAGACCGTCAAGTTTGATCCACCTACAACTCTAAATGTAATCACTACACCAATGCCAAATCATGGAAAAGGTGTCAATGCAATTGAAGAAACTGTTTGTGTTCCCTCTGTTGAAGACTTGACTACTCCACTGACCATTGTTAAAGAGAATCTGCTGAAAGTTTGGGTATTTCCTGGTTGTCTCAAAGACTGTTGCTGCTGTGCCGAACAAGTTGATGGATGCGAATGGCTGAAAAAAGGTGTCCAACACCTAATAGATAGCCATGAGATCCTTTTTGAAAGAAGTCCATCTATAAAAAGTTTGACTGAATTTGTACCACAAGAAGTTAAAGACATATCAATCATCACCATAACCAACAAACCTATTAGGATTTCCAATGAACCGAAAATTTCTCCGTTGATAATTACCACTCCAGGGTCAATTCCTTATTCTTCTGATAAAACGGTACCGTGGAATTATGGCGCTGAAGTATAGTACCATGGCATTAAACAAGACTCCTGGGTTGACGAAGACAAGACTGATGACATTACCAACATTACTGGCTCTAGCAAGGTGACAAGGACGGGGATAATCTTATCTCCTAACATTTCACCTCCAACCACTACAACTACACATGTCTGAATTACTGTTGACAAACCTAGTACTGACGCTAGGGGCAAAGAAAAGATGATTGAGCCAACCAGGATTGAGGCGCCTGCCAAAGACATTACTGCTGAGGAACCCTCCACCCTTGAGATGGAGGAGATTTTGAAGATTATAAGGAGGAGTGATTATAATATAGTAGATTAGTTGGGGAAAACCCCCTCCAAGATCTCTATGCTATCTTTATTGCTTTGTTTTGATGCGCATGCTCAAGTATTGATCAGACTTTTTAAGAAAAACATGTTCCTCAAGAGACCACATCCGATCAGTTCGAAAATTGTGTGGCGAGTTTGACTGCCAATAATGGATTGGGATTATTTGATTCCGATTTGACTCCAGTCGGAAGAAATCAGAACAAAGCGTTACATGTCTCCGTCAAATGCAAAGGAACCATTCTGGCCTATGTATTGGTGGATACTGGATCCTCTCTAAATGTCTTACCCAAAGGTGCCTTAGATCGGTTGGATTGCAACGGTTTGGTGTTGAAGCCATGTGACATAGTTGTAAGGGCTTTTTATGGATCCAAAAGGATGGTCCATGGAGAGGTTAACCTCCCCATCAAAGTTGGTTCTCAAACTTTTAACTCGACTTTCTATGTGATGGACATCCGTCCAGCCTACTTGGACGCTCTTGGATACATGGGGCAGGATCAGTGACTTCCACTCTTCATCAAAAATTGAAATATACAGTCAAAGGAAAGATCGTTATTGTCTATGGTGAAGAAGAGTTTATGGTTAGCCATCTAAATTCATTTAAATATGTTGAGATGGATGGAGAGTTCATAGAAACTCCTTGTCAAGCCTTCGATGTGGTCTCTCCCATGGTTGTTGCCGCCAAGGCTACTCTTGATGTTCCAAAAGTTATTAAAGATATGCCAAGGATGGCTTCCCTCAAAGATGCTCATGCTGTGATTGAAGATGGAGGCTATACTATTTAGGGACAACTCCCTGACATTCCATTCAAGTCAGATAAGTGTGGTTTGGGCTTTACTGCCAAAGCTCAAAAGGAGGTCAGACATGCTTGTATAGGAAAACCACCTCTTCGCATCAGTAATCATGAAGTGAATGCTCCTGAAGACTCTGACAATGACTGTGATTTTGATGACCAGATCTACCCGACTGTCGATGAAGGACTCAACAACTGGCATGCCAAGGATTTCATTCACATCTCCTTCAACAACTGTCGATGAAGGACTCAACAACTGGCATGACAATGACTGTTATTTTTATCAATTCAATAACTTTGTCTATAATTTTATTAAAACAATGACTTTAAGCCATGTGTCTCACCCGGGGCACCATGGTCCATTTGTTAAGGGTTTGCTCATTTCCATATGACATATGATCATTTAATGAAAAACATTGAACTCTTTTGCATTCAAATTTTGCGCTCATTGTTTTTCTTTCATTTTTTTCATTTTTCAAAATAGCTATGTATCTTACATGCACACACACACACACACATTTACAGATCCACATCCACTCCGGATCTCATTGCCAACGACTCTGCTATTGCCATCTATGATTTCGAACATCCAATCTATCAAGCTGAAGACGAAGGCAGGGAAGATTGTGAGATACCTGAGGAACTAGCCAGACTTCTAATGCAAGAGGAGAAAGCTATTCAACCGCATGAGGAGCCAGTTGAAGTGATCAACCTAGGTATTGAGGAAGACAAGAAAGAGGTCAAGATAGGCGTTAATTTAGAAGACTGTGTCAAAGGAAGATTGGTCAAGATATTTCATGACTACGTTGAAGTGTTTGCTTGGTCATATGAAGATATATCTGGACTTAATACTGACATTATGGTTCATCGCCTGCCAACAATGGAAGATTATTCTCCGACCAAGCAAAAGGTTCATCGTATGCGGCCAGACATGTCTAAGAAAATAAAAGCTGAGGTAATGAAGCAATTCAATACAGGTTTTCTGGCAGTAATATCATATCCCCAATGGGTGGCAAATATGGTCCCCGTACCAAAGAAGGATGGAAAGGTCCGCATGTGCGTAGACTATAGAGATTTGAACAGGGAAAGCCCCAAAGATGATTTCCCACTACCACATATCGATGTCTTGGTCGATAACACTGCTAAATACAAAGTCTTATCCTTAATGGATGGCTTCTCTAGTTACAATCAAATCAAAATGTCCCCCGAAGACATGGAGAAAACCATTTTTGTTACACAGTGGGGAACGTTTCGTTACAAGGTCATGCCTTTCTGTTTGAAGAATGCAAGGGCAACCTATCAACGAGCTATGGTAGCTCTATTCTATGACATGATCCATCATGAGATAGAAGTATATGTAGATGATATGATTGTAAGGTCGTAGACTGAGGAACAACACCTTGATCATATTCACAAGTTGTTTGAGAGGTTGAAGAAATACAAGTTAAGGCTGAATCTTAACAAATGCACCTTCGGGGTAAGGTCTAGAAAACTTTTAGGGTTTGTCATCAGTGGAAAAGGTATTGAGGTCGACCCTGCAAAAGTCAAATCCATACAAGAAATGCCATCTCCCTATACTGAGAAGGAGGTTAGGGTTTTTTAGATCGACTCAACTACATTGCTCGATTCATATCTCACTTGACTACTACTTGTGAGCCAATGTTTAAACTCTTGAAGAAGGATCAAGTAGTCAGATGGAACGACGACTGCCAAGCAGCCTTTGACAAGATCAAGGAATATTTACAAGAACGTCCAATCCTAATGCCTCCAGTTGATGGAAGACCTCTGATTATGTACTTGACTGTATTAGAGAATTCAATGGGGTGTGTGTTGGGCCAACATGATGAGTGTGGCTGAAAAGAGCATGCAATATACTACCTGAGCAAAAAGATTATCGACTATGAAACACGATATTCACTGCTCGAGAAAACTTGTTGCGCTCTGGCATGGGCTGCTTGCTCGCTAAGATAATATATGTTGACTCACACCACTTTATTGATTTCTAAGATGGACGCTATCAAGTACATCTTCGAAAAGCCAACTCTTTCCGGATGAATAGCTAGATGGAAAATGATCTTAAACGAATATGATATCCAATATACCATACAAAAAGCCATCAAAGGAAGTGTGTTGGTTGATCATTTGGCTCATCAAGCTATTGATGATTATCAATCCATGAACTTTGAATTCCCTGATGAAAATATCATGCTAGTAACTGATTTCGAAAAGCATGGACCGTATGAAGGACCTGAACAAGGATCCCGATGGACTGTGGTTTTTGATGGGGCTTCCAACGCTTTGAGTAACGGAATTAGTGTTGTGATTATTTCTCCCGAAAGTTGCCATACACCTTTCACTGCTAAATTGTGCTTCGATTGTACAAACAATATGGCTGAATATGAGGCATGCATCTTGAGTTTAAAGGCTGTTATCGACTTAAGGATTAAGTTCTTGGACGTATATGAGGACTTAACCCTAGTAATCAGTCAAGTCAAAGGGGAATGGGATACCAAACATCCTAACCTGATTCCTTACAAAGATCTTGTGTTAACCTTGATCTCATACTTTGAGGAGATCACCTTTGGACACTTCCCAAGAGAAGAAAATCAGCTAGCAGATGCCTTAGTAACAATTTCATCCATGTTCAAAGTCAAATGGACAACGAGGCTCCTATAATTACAATCGAAAGATTTGACGAACCATCGCATTATTGTGAGATCGACACTGACGAGGAAAAACCATGGTACCATGAAGTGAGGAGATATCTGGAAGCACAAGATTATCCTGAAGGAGCTTTCGTCAATGATAAGAAATTCCTACGAAGGTTTTCAGCCAAATTCTTCCTAAGCAATGAAATCATGTACAAGCGCAATCATGATTCAACTCTACTCCGGTGTATGGACAAGAAGGAGGCAGAGAAAATCATGGAGGACATGCATGATGGCCTATTTGGAACTTACTCTAGTGGGAACACTATGGCCAAGAAGATTCTGAGGGATGGTTATTATTGTTCAATAATGGAAACTGATTGTCACCATCACTCAAGGACTTGCCATAAATGTCAGATCTATGCCAACAATGTGCATGTGCCTCTAATCCCCTTGAATGTCATGACTGCTCTATGGCCATTTGCAATGTGAGGCATTAACATGATTGGAGAGATCAAGCCAACAACCTCCAATGGACACTGTTTCATCCTCGTTGCCATCGACTACTTCACCAAATGGATCGAAGTTGTGTCATTTTCCTTAGTCACCAACATTGTAGCCCGGTTTATCAATTATAACCTCATCTGGCGATATGATATCCTTGAAAGGATCATCACTGACAACGGAACCAAACTCAACAATGCTATGAATACGGAACTCTGCACTCATTTCAAAATCAAGCATCTCAATTCTTCTTCGTACAGACCTAAGATGAATGGCCCAGTGGAAGCTGCCAATAAAAACATAAAGAATATTATGCAAAAGATGGTGGTGACCTACAAAGGCTGGCATGAGATGCTGTCATTTGCTCTTCATGGCTACCGTACCTCAGCTCGAACATCAATACGGGAAACCCATTTCTCTTTAGTCTATGACATGGAAGTTGTCCTGCCTATTGAGGTGCAGATTCCTTCTCTAAGGATTATGAAAGAATCATGCTTAGGCGAAGATGAATGGATTCAGACAAGATTGGACTAATTGAATTTGATTGATGAGAAGAGACTGGTTGTTGTCTTTCATGGTTAAATATATCAAAAGCGTATGATCAAAGCATTTAACAAAAAGAAAAAACCTCGAGTGTATCAGACTGGAGATTTCATAATAAAGCACATTATTCTTCCACAAGGAGATCCTAGGGGGAAATGGACTCCCACTTATAAAGGGTCATTTTTTGTTAAGAAAGTATTCTTTGGCAGTGCCATGATGCTAACTACTATGGACGGTGAGGAGTTCCCTCATCCTGTGAACCCGAACATAGTTAAAAAATACTACGCATAAAGAATGACTTGTTAAGTTGACATACCTAGGCAAAAATAAGGGCATCCCGACGAACCAAAAGGTTTGGGAAAAAGTTTAGGATATATACAAAATATTGTACACTCGGCATGTCGAAAACTCGAAAGGGTGGCTTGGGAAAAAAGGGTATCCTAGTGGCTGAAAACCCAAAGGGGATGTCCATGCAAAATTTACGGATTAAAGCGTATCACTATGTCCCACGAATCACCACAGCCAAGCTTTATTACCAAGGTCCAAGTTCAATAGTATAAGATCAATTCAATCAACTTATTTCAACAACAAGGGATGATGTTCAAAGACATAGGGGAAATGGAAGACTTGGAATCCAATGCAATTACTTCCACATGGTTATTGTTTTGTTTTCACTTTGTATTCCTTTCATTCTTTCAATGATCTCCTCTTACTAGGATTTATGTCTCCTTGTACAAAAATGCTTGTTTATAGGCAAAACATCAATACAAATATACTTCGAAGTGCAAACTTTTTGTTTTGTTTTCTATTCTGAATGCAAAAACGTCCAATGACTAAAATTAAATGAACATATGCATATGAACATGATTAACTGCTAACAAATGCATGTTTAAAAACAGTAATAAACATTTTCTTAAGGATTCAAGATATCCCCAGAGTTACTTCAACAAAATTATCTCCACAAGATGGAATTCATACAGTATTCATCCGGAGTTCCAATCTTCTGAAAATCCTCTCCCCAACCAAGTTGGCCTTAACTAAAAAAAAGAAACTTTGCGGAGCTCTTCCCCAAAAGAATTTGTCTCTCCAATAAGGACACCAAAACATCCTTCTTAACAGGGTTTATTTCCCCAACAGACTACAAATTCCCCAGCTCGAGTTCTTTTCTCAGACCATTACAAATCAATGGACAAAACCCCTTATCACCAACGGAGTTAATACTATCCCCAGCAAGTTTCTACGAAGCTTGGAATCCAACCAGATAACAATTAACTTTGGGAAGTCGTTGCGAAGCCTGGAAACCGGCCAGATAATAGTTAACTTCAGTAAGTTGTTGAGAAGCCTGGAACCCGACCAGACAAAAATTAACTTCATTCACCTGAGAATGTTGTTGCGAAGCCTGGATTTCGACCAGATACCAGTCAACTATCCTCTCCGAGATGAAAGTTTAACCATCTCTTTTATCCTCAATCAAGGTAAATAAAAATTAAATTCCCCAATAGAGTAATGGACAACCAAGGTTCTTGAACTCTTTTCCCCAAGTAGAAATCAAAATTTCCCGCATAGTTTCTTCAAACAGCAAAGAGGAATTCCCAGCGGAAGCATTCTAAACAAAGTTGAAGATACACATACTCTTCATCTCCAGCAGCAGTCCTGGATTTAGCTTCCCAAAAGGCCCCATAACATTTGTTAAGGATTTATTTTCCAAGACAAAAATACACTTCAATAATTTTTCACATTCGTACATCATATTACATACATGACAAATTCATATAGCATAACCTCATTTATTTTGAGAACATCATTACGCCATGCATACATCTGCATGTAACTAACTCTCTTCCTTGTAGGAAAAGTCAATCAACAAGACAAATACCTCTTCTGGTGGATTCACTTCTTCCAGTTAATAACAGGGACACAAAGACTTCTTTTGGTGGATCTCATTCCTTCCCGTTAAAGTCAGGCAAACGAAGACCTCTTCTGGTGGATCTCATTCCTTCCAGTTAATAATAGGCAATCAACATACCTCTTATGATTATAATTGTTTCTTCCAGTTAATGATAGGCAATCAACAGAACTTTTCTGGTTAGAATCATTTTCCCCAGTAAAGTCACCAAGCAAAGACCTCTTCTAGTTTAGATTTATCTCTTCCAATTGAAAACATGCAAAGGACATCTGTTGTTTCAGTATAAACCGACCAAAAATTTATTTTGATGCTTCTCCCTCAACAGTCACTCTGGATGGCATCTGTAAGCCCATCTACGACCAACTCTTTATCATTTCTCCAAATGGAACCTTTAAGCCCATACCCTAAACAATCAACCAACACATCATCGAGTGCGAATTTCTGGGAATTCTAGTGTTCAATCATCTTCCACCTTCAAGCTATGAACAACAACATGTCGATATCACTTTTCAGGTATAAGAAGATTGAACAGGGGCTGTTGTTGTAACCCAAAATTTTCCCTCCCTTTCCTTTAAGATATTCTTCTAGGGTTTTTCAACTGTTCAAAGCTTCTCAGGCTTCAAGACATGTCAATTGATTCATCAAGGGTTTAATTCTACAGGTTTTCAAAATTTCTTGTGTCCTTTGGTATTGATCTAGGGTTTGGACTTTTGAAGGTGTGACACCTGTTGAGATCAAGGTTCGTGTTTCAATGGTTGCGCAATATTAAGGCCTATATTTGAGTTTATCTCGAATTAAGGGTTTTGATTCATGATGGTGAGTGTGAAGACTCTTTGATAATACATCGTTTGCTTGTGAAGAAAGTTAACTGAAGCTAAACTTGAATTTAGGGTTTTGACCCCTTTCAATTGAATGAATTTTAGAGTCTATCATGCAAGAGTTTATTTCGGCTTTTTATGATGCATCATTTTTTGGGCGTTTAGGAGTTCAAGCTTTCAAATCTGAATATTCATTATTTTTCAAAAAAATATTCTATCTAGAGACGAATTGGTGTCGTGACGATTCAAACATTGATTTCAATTCAGCATTCACTAAGGAAGCTTCAATTGGGATTTAATTTCATGATCTGACAAGTTTGTTTTGTTCCGAGATTTATCTTCAAAATGAAAGCATGACTCAAGTCTCTATGGCCTAAATTCCAGGTATTTATCGTGGACAATGCAAGAATATCAAGTCTCTCATTCACAAGATAGAACTCTTGAATTCTTCTTTCAACATTACAAATTGCATCACATTATAATTTTTCAACACATTACATTACTCATTTACATCTATAACTCTTTCAACATTCAAGTTCAAAAAATTTCCAAAAATTCATCATAGTATTCCAAATTTCAAGTCCAAACAATTTCAAAGAAATTACAAAGCCTTACAAAATTCAGTTACAATTTTAAAGGCACAAACTACCATTTTCCTTTTTTTCTATTCTATACAAAGCAAAATATTTCTTCATCATTCTTGACCCATCTTCAAGTGTCTTCAAATTTTCCTCTTTGATCTTGCAAACTCATCCAAATACATGAAACACAAAGAAAAATTTTGTTAGCAACTTAAACATGAAAATGAGCCAAGAATTGTAAAAAAGGCTTTAGTTCATCATTAGGGTTTGGCTTATGGAATCAGATTTTTTTGGATTTAATTTTGCCCATTGCAAATCACAAATCTAAGTTTGGTTCACAAACAAGACAAAATAGAATTGTACAGGTGTTATACCCCAAAATTTGCCCTCCCATATTCCTCAAGAAATTGCCAAGCCAAGCTAGAAAAGTCCCCAAGGGTTGTGCAGTACAGCAGTCTCCCATACAGTCAAAATTAGGGTTTTGAGTCTGATCAAGAAAAGGAAGTGTTCAAAGGCCCAATCAAGTCTCATATGCTTACAAACATGGTCAAACATCCTCATATCAAGTTTCAAGGCATTCAGCTCAAGATTGCACAGTCAAAACCCTAAATTGCACTACAGTCAACTGTAGGGGCAAAATGGTCATTTGGCAGTCAAAAGTTCAAATTTTTGGTCAACATATCATTTTGAAGCCACAAACATCATTTGATCAATGCTTGATCATGATTCTCAAAATTTGGCTCAGAAATCATCAAAGATGCAAAAGTTGCTATATTTGGACAGCTGAAAAAGTCAACTGAAATTGACCAGAGCATAACTTTCACATGGATTATCAGAAAAATTCCATCCAAAGCTCATTTTGAAGAGAAAGACATTTCCTACAACTCATATTCATACTTCAAGTCCAAGAAATGCTCTCACAAAAAGTTATCAATTTCAACATTACAGGTCATTTTCAAAAGTCAACAAAAAGGGACTTTAAGTCAAAGGCCATAACTTGAGATTGGTAAATCAAAATGACATGGGACCAAAGGCATTGGTTAAAGGACTCAAAGACCTTTCCAAAATGTCCAAGAACATGTGAAAAGCTTAAAAATTGAGCAAGTTGTGCCTTGTAGAAGTTGGGAAATTTTTGTGAAATGGCAAAAGTCAACTATCTTTGAAAATCCAATTTTTGACAAAAGGGCCCCATTTTTTCCACTTGGTTCATCCTTGTCATGCCACACACGTGTCCCATGGCTAATTTCAAGACTAAATATTGATTTTTTATTTTATTTAATTTTTGATGATTTAATTCATTTTAATTCTTTGAAAATTCAAATAAAATTTAAAAACCAATGGAATAGTGTTATATGAACTTGGACAATTTCTATGAATCATGAACCAACTCAAAAATCAGGCTAAGGTTCATTTGCACACTAGGTCTAGGCTTTGGCTAAAAAGTAGGAAAAATGGTTAATGGAAGAAACCCTAAGACCAATTCTCTAACAAGCATGAATTAAGGAGAGTTAGCAAGCCAATTCCACTCCAGCATAACCCCTAAGTCAAACCCTAACCACAATATGCCAGATGCTGCGCTGAAAAAGCCATTGGACATTTTGAAAATAAGCCATATATTGCAATTCTGAAATCACTACAAGAGACAGTTTTAAGCCTCAATTTTTTCCCCATTAGCATCTTGGACAATCACTGAACGCATCCCAACCCTTAACCTCAATCAAAACGCGAAGAAACGGTAGTTACCACTCAAACTGTACAGAAGAATTTTTGAAATCGTACTCTCCATTTTAAGCATTTTCACTGCATTTCAATTGTACATTCTTTTTCCATGTGAAGTTTCTAAGCTAACCATAACTGTTAATTGCATTTTCGTGCACTTTTGGCCAAGTTACCATGTTTGGTTTTTAGGGTTTCCAGCTTCTTAAATTGGGGCTTTTACAACGAAGCAAAATTAGGACTTAGGAGTACCATGGTTGGATTCAGTGTACCAAGACGAAGGAATTGACCTACTCGCGATGAATTTATATAAGCCATAGCGCTAGTCGCTATTTTCTCAAAAGCTCCCTAATGCAACGCTCAAAAACCGTTGCCTTCTTTCTTTGTATTTCAGGAAAATGGAAGGGATGATGGCGTGGCACAAGTGGATTGGAGGAGTTTGAATTTGCGCGCGTTTTAAATAGCACTAACCATTTTTCTTTTATATTTTTTATTGACTATTATATGTTAAGTGAAACCAACGTGGCTCAGCTGGCAGGGACGTGCGCTAGGGACTCTCATGACCTGGGTTCAAACCCCAGGTCTCACACATTTCTCATATTATTTTTCATTTCCAATTCCCATGCAGCATAACATTGAAGACTCACCATGCACTTCAAAATCAGCCCATCCACGCGTCCCAGGAGATCTGATCAAGGGTTCAGCTTGAAAGTGTACCATGGATGCAAGTCAACAGGCGTGCATGTAATTGGAAAAGTCAACAAATTGCCAGCAAATGGGCCAGGCTTTTCAGGCTTGCACCTCACAAATCTGGGCTATACCCCCCCCCCTGGTTTGCTTTATCATTTTTTTTTTATTCTTTCTTTAATTTTTTCCTTTTATTTCTTTTTGCTATTTATTTAATTAATTATTTTTTTAACAAAATACAAAAACATTCAAAAATCAGAAAAAGACCAAAAATGATAATTTTTATATCTTAATTATTTTCTAAACAAATACTTGTAATTACTTAGTTTAATTAGGGTACAAATTTAATTCTTTTGATAAAATCCAAAAAAATAGAATTTAGGTTTAATAATCTTCTCTTTTTAATTTTCCTTTTCTTTTTCTTTTAGAATAATGACATTATTTATTTATTTTCAGAAATCAAAAATTTGTACATAAATTAATTTAGAATTAAATTAGGTTAGAAATTAAATCTTTTTCTTAATAACTTAAAAAATATTAGAACTAGGGTTTAAATATTAGAACTAGGGTTTAGCATTTTAATTTTAATTAATTTTTCTTTTTCTTTTAAATCTAAAAAACACAAAAAAATACTATTCTTCATTCAATTTTAATTTTAGATTCCTTGATTAATTTTTAATTATTTGTAAAAGGGTCCAACGCCCTAATTTTGTTTAATCTCTTTATTTCGCGCATTTATCTTATATTGTTTAAATAATTCTGTATATGCCCCAAAGCCATGTAATTTAAAATTCTCGCACTTTTATTTATTCGCTTTATTTATTTTCAGTCAAATCGGGTTCGGTTTTTTGGCGATGTGGACCCGCGCCAGTTGTAATAGTTTAGATTTATTTTCTCGCAAATATATAACTGTTAATAAATATGCATGAAAGAATGAATGCCCAAAAATAAAATCGAATCGTTAGATCACCATTGCATGACAAGACAAACAATAAACTGAAAATGACACACAATTCACACACCACCCCTAGGGTACGCCTCACTGTTGCCTTTCGAAAGGTGGTCGTCGAGTATAGGACGTTTTAGTAAGTCCTTATGTCCATGACATGATCTAGTTGCCTCGAAACGGTTGCCTCGGAAAATAAAGGATCAATGGCATAAGGGTAGCTTCTAAGGTGTCCTACTGTTGCTCTGGTGACCACCACGTCCCTAAAACTCGAATTGACCCGAATACCTCCAACGGTGGTGCTACCTACCTCTCAATGGTGGGATGGCACTACCTTAAAGGACATTTACACAGACGAATTCCTTAGGGTAGGTAGGTTCTCGTAGATACTTGCTCTCTTCAAAACAAAAATTCAAAGACTTTTCACACCAACACTTTTCAAAAGCTTTCAAAGCAAATTTTTCAAACACTCTGACGTACGAGTCGAACTGAAATTTTTCAAAGAAACTTTTAAAACCCACATTGAAAAGCAAACAAACAATTTTGAAAACACAATGAGCAAGTATCTAAGAGCCCATGGATAACCATGGATAGAAAGGGTGCTAACACCTTCCCTTTCTATAACCTACCTCCCGAACCGAGAGCAATCTCTTTAAGGAATTTTTCTGTGCTTTTGTCCTTTCCATTTGGAGAAAATAAAAGACGGTGGCGACTCTTGCTTCCGCGACATTTCGCGAACCAGCTTTAAAACAGTCAGTTCCAGATCCACCGATCACAGAACTGGCGACTCTGCTGGGGAACAAACTTAAAGTGGGGTGTACCTTAGGACTAAGATCATTGTGTTTTCAATTGCTTTCCTTGTTTGCTTTAAATTGTGGGACTGTCTTGGGAATTCTATAGATCCTAACCCGGATCTGGGGATACCTTCTTAGAAAGTAGCAACAAGGCTGTGAGGGAACTGTGCGGGGTATACCGACATGGTTGAAACAGTCTGCTACGTTGATGTGGCACTTTGGTGTGTACCGGTAACCCTTGAGTCAGTCAAGGAGAGTACGGGGCCTCCATGTGGTGTCATGAAGCATCAACAGACCTTAGGAACCTTAATTGAACCATCTTGGCCTCTTTAGGGTAGTGAGATAACTGACTTTGGTGCAGTCCGAGGTTGGTTGATACTCGATACTACACTCAATTGAGGGTTGCTTTCCTGGAATATTTCGGTCGCCAGTTCAGTGGCTAAATCGAAACGATGAACAATGAAAGCAATCCCGTGATATTGGGAACCTTAGAACCCGGTTACTTTGATTAGGACAGGTTGAACCCACCAACTTCAAGAGGGTACTACCCAGACCCCATGCTGGCCTTAAACCTTAAGGGCCTGTCTTGTGTGCCTTGTGTGCCTTACATGTTTGTATGTTTGTCTTTGTAAATATCTGTGTTTAATCATAGCATCATGACATCATCCAGCATCATATGCATTAACTAACCATTTCAGGGGTTCGAATTTTCATCTTTGTTCTTGTTTTGTAGGACATGGAAACTGTTCGTAGAAAGACAATTCCAATCAGTCTTGTAAGGATCTCTCCTCAGCTTAAGGAGCTTATATCCAGGATTCCCGAGAACTCTTCATTCAGTGAAAGGCAGGGAAGCCTCATCAGCTTGGTCAACACCAACATTGAGGAAGATATGATAAAAGTCCTGTTCCAATTCTTTGACCCTCTGCATCACTGTTTCACTTTCTTGGACTATCAGTTGGTACCTACATTGGAGGAGTTCTCCCGACTCCTGAAGATCCCTATTCTTGATCAGCTACCCTTCAACGGTACAGAAAAGGAACCTAAGCTTGAAGAGATTGCTAAAGCCTTGCACCTACAGTCATCTGACCTCAAGGGACATTGGGAAGTTAGAAGTGGTATCAAAGGGTTCTTAGCCAGGTTTCTGTTTGAAAAGGCCTATGAATGTTGGAATTCCCTCGACTTGCAAGCTTTTGAAGAGGTTGTGGCCCTCCTTGTTTATGGTTTGGTGTTGTTCCCTAACCCAGATCATCTCATTGATATCAGTGCTGTCCAGATCTTTATGTCCAGGAATCCTATACCTACGTTGCTAGGGGACCTCCTTCACTCATGTTACACTCGAACCATGAGAAAAAGAGGTGTCCTTATGTGTTGCACTCCTCTCCTGGGAAAGTGGTTTATTTCGCACCTTCCACAATCAGTCCTGAAGAACGAGCGGGGTTTGAGATGGTCACAACGGTTGATGACTCTTACACATGCAGATATACATTGGTGCCCTAGGTCCAGAGAAGATGTCACTATCATTGATCGTTGCGGAGAGTATCCTAATGTTCCTTTACTTGGAATCAGAGGGGGTATTACTTATAGTCCATGCCTGGCTTGGAGACAATTTGGTTATGCTCGGAGGGATGGTCCTCATGACATGTTGATACCTGACATAGTTTTTGACTTCGACAACGATACTCAAGGACTCCGCCAGAGATTTATCAGAGCTTGGAGGATGCCTAGTAGGATAGATAGCAAGACACTGGGGCACAAGAACTCCATCCCTTTGGAGCCTTACCTCAAGTGGGTACGAGCCCGTTCTCAGAAGTTAGTAATGCCTTATCCTCACATGCTTCCAGTAATCAAAGAGCCTGCCTTGGAAGGAGAGGTGTCTCATGTTATTCAGCACCCTGATATGCCCACATCCTGGGAAGAGATGCAGAAGAGCTGGATCCAGCTTAAGGAAGAGCGGAATTCTCTTGAGACTAGTTTGCATGCCAGTGAAAGGAAGGTCTTGGAGCTCACCCGCCTGTTGCATGAGGAAAGGAGTCTCAACACTTACATAGCTCCAAAGAAGATGCGCAACATATTTTGGATGTGATTTGATCTTTTTGTACTTTTGCCCATGAGGCTTTGATGTATCAAACAATGATTTTCTTAATAATAACGTGTGTTCCTTTTGGTCTACAACAAACCTGAATTTTCGAACTCTTGAATGCATTGCATAAACACATATCATTCATCATGTGCATCGTAGGTACTCTCCTTTTCAGGTTGTTTACCGTTCTTCGCTGTTTATTTCAGCATCATGAATCCTGAATCATCAACCGATGCGGCTATCAAGGCTCTTCAGGCGCAGAACGTCCAGTTTCAGGCGCAAAACGCCCAATTTCAGGAGCTGATCAAGGGCTTGTCTCAGGGTCAACAAGAGTTAAAGACCATGCTTCT
This sequence comes from Vicia faba, assembly GCA_948472305.1. Classification (NCBI taxonomy): domain Eukaryota; kingdom Viridiplantae; phylum Streptophyta; class Magnoliopsida; order Fabales; family Fabaceae; genus Vicia; species Vicia faba. The sequence continues at coordinate 326,174 of CATIWC010000306.1, read as the reverse complement.
GAAGAAGACTAAGAAGAAGAGGAGGACTGTGCTATTTAACACTGGGCGTAGACTCGGGAACACTTTGGTTGTTGAAGCTGAAAGGACTCCTCCATCTGTGACAGAAGGTAGTCACCATGAAAGGGAGGTCACTACTCCTGTGGGCTCTGATACTGAAACAGACTTCAACGACGACCAGTACCCTCCTGCTGAAGACCGGTACAAACAGCTGGAAGACAGATTAAAGGCTGTGGAAGTTCAACGGGTACCTGGATTGGATTTCGGAGACTTGGGGTTATCTACTGGAGTGGTGATCCCACACAAGTTCAAAACACCTGCCTTCGTGAAGTATGATGGGGCTTCCTGTCCCAAGATGCACCTCCGTTCTTATGTAAGGAAGATCCAGCCTTACACAGCAGACAAGAACCTTTGGATCCACTTCTTCCAGGAGAGTCTTTCAGGGACTCACCTCGATTGGTTCTATCAGCTAGATGGAATCAGCATTCGTAACTGGGAGGATCTGGCCACTGCTTTTTACAAGCAGTATCAGTATAATGCCGACCTCGCTCCTACGCGTACCCAGCTCCAGGGTATGTCGCTAGGGTCGGGTGAAGGTTTTAAGGAGTATGCTCAGAAATGGAGAGACCTGGCTGGCAGGGTGCAGCCACCGTTGACGGATCGGGAGCTGGTAGATATGTTCTTGGGGACCCTGTCTGGTCCATTTTTCAATCATCTCATTGGTAATTCCTCTGCCGGGTTTACCGATCTAATCCTGACTGGTGAAAGGATTGAGGCCGGTATAAAATCAGGGAAGATACAGAAAGTTGCCTCCTCCAGTACTGAGAAGAAACCCTTCAAAAAGGAGGCTAGTGCTGTATATAACTCCCGGAGAACAGAGCGACCTGAGCACCGCCAATCTGTCAGTGCGGTAATGATTGCCAAACCTGCTGCCGCTCCTCGGCCAACTAATCCTCAAAAGTTTGAGAGACCCCGGAGAGAGTTTACTCGATTAAGCATGACCTTATCACAGATCCTGCCACAGTTGCTATCCACCAATTTAGTGACTGTCAAGGAGGCTCCAAAGTTTCCCAATACTGCATCCCCCAAGTTCAATCCAAATGCTCGCTGTGCTTATCACTCTGATAGCCCGGGGCATAACACAGATGACTGTTGGGCCCTAAGGAATAAGGTTCAAGACCTCATTGATGCCAAGGAGATACAGTTTGAGGCGCCCGAGAGGCCGAATGTTGTAAATGCTCCCATGCCCCAGCATGGAGTGAACGCTGTTGAGGAGAATTTGTATGTAGCTTCGGTGGATGATGTTGCTACTCCGTTGCTGATGGTCAAGAGGAATCTGTTGCTAGCCGGTTTATTTCCGGGATGTAGCGAAAGTTGCCCTCTATGTGTTGCTTCCCCTGTTGGTTGTTCTCTGTTGAAGTCAGGCATCCAAAACCTGATAGATAATAGAGAGATTTTGTTTGAAAAGACTGTTGTTCCTGCTGCTCCTGTTGAAGAAGTGTCAATCGTTACCATCTTCAACAACTATTCCGAGGCTCCTCCAAAGAAGCCTATACAAGTTTTGTCAGTTCACAAGAATGTTCCCATCACCATTACTGTTCCGGGGCCTATACCCTACAAATCTGATAAGGCTGTCCCATGGCACTATGGGGCGGATGTTTATGTTCTGGGTGTGAAACAAGAGTGCAACATTGATACTGGTGTCTCCAACATCACCGGGCCTGCTAAGGTCACTCGTAGTGGAAGACTGTTCTCGCCAGACATTGCTCCTCCAGCAATTCATAGGCCTTTGATCTTCACACCTGCCAGAGTGCCTGTTTCTCCTTCTGACCAAGTATCCACCCCTGCTGCTGAGTCATCTGATACTCGGGGCAAGGGAATTGCTGCTGATGTGCCTGCCAGGACGGAGGCACCAAAGACCATTGTTGAGGCTTCCAAGCAGGAAATGGAAGAAATTCTCAAGATAATAAAGAAAAGTGATTTCAATGTTGTGGAACAGCTGGGGCACACCCCCTCTAAAATCTCCATGTTGTCACTGCTGCTGTGTTCAGAGGCCCATGCAAAGGCTCTGATTGCTTTCTTAAAGACTGCCCATGTACCCCAAGATACGACTGCTGACCAGTTCACCGATTGTGTGGCCAACCTAACTGCTGATAATGGCCTGGGTTTCTCTGATGCCGATCTGACAGCAAAGGGGAAGAACCATAATGATGCCCTGCATGTCTCCATTGAATGCAGGGGCACTACTCTTGCTCATGTGCTGGTTGACACAGGTTCTTCATTAAATGTGCTGCCCAAGAAGGCTCTGGATAGGCTGGATTGTGAGGGTCTAGAGCTCAAACCAAGTAGCATTGTTGTCCGGGCCTTTGACGGGTCCAAAAGAATGGTGCATGGTGAAGTGGACATCCCAATCAGGGTTGGGTCACAAGTATTTGATTCAAAATTTTATGTGATGGACATCCATCCGTCCTATTCTTGTTTGCTGGGTCGCCCATGGATCCACAAGGCTGGAGCGGTGACCTCCACATTGCATCAGAAGCTCAAGTACCCGGTCAGGGGGAGGATCGTAACAGTGCAAGGGGAGGAGGAATACATGGTCAGCCACCTCAACTCTTTCAGATACGTGGAAATGGATGGGGAGTTCATTGAAACCCCCTTTCAACATTTTGAGGAGGTACCACCAACCTTGGCAACAGCAGAAGATGAAGAGGTTTCTCCTATGAAGATGGCCTCCTTAAAGGACGCCCGGGCTGTGATCGAAAAAGGTGAATGTGCAAATTGGGGCAAGCTCCCTGATCTTACTCCTAAGACTAACAAGTTTGGGCTGGGTTTCACCACGGAAGCTCAGAAAGCGGTGCGCAAGGCAAGAATTGGAAGACCTCCGTTGCTCATCACTCAGCATGGAGTGAACGCTATTGGAGAGGAAGATGAAGTGGGAGAGTCAGAGTTCGATAGCTGGATCTACCCAACGGCCGACGGTGGATTGACCAATTGGACTGCTAAAGATTTTACTCCCATAACTTTTGTTCCCCAGTAATGAATTTCTTTGTTTTTGATTTGTAATAAACAATAATTTGAGACTATATGGCCCGGTGTCTTACCCGGGGCACCGTGGTTTTATTTATGAGGGCTTTTTGTTTGTCACTATCATATATCATGAATAAAAGCATTGGACGTTTTTCACATTTCAAATTTTGCGCTCCTTTTCTTTCCTTTCTTTACATATTGCAAAACAGCTGTATTTACACACACACTCACTCATACAGGTTTCAATCCACTCTGGATCTCACTGGTAACGACTCTGCTACTGCCAGTTATGACTTCGAAAATCCGATCAACTTAGCCGCCGACGAAGGTGAAGATGATTGCGAAGTGCCTGGTGAACTTGCAAGACTGTTACAACAGGAAGAGAGGGCAATTCAACCCCATGAAGAGCCAGTGGAAATAATAAACTTGGGTACGGAGGAAGACAAGAAAGAGGTGAAGATTGGTGCCAACCTAGAACTCAGCGTGAAGCAACGGTTGACTCAGATGCTGCAGGATTATAAAGAAATCTTTGCCTGGTCCTACGAAGATATGCCCGGATTAGATACCGACATTGTGGTCCATCATTTACCAACTAAAGAAGATTTCCCTCCGGTTAAGCAAAAGGTTCGTCGGATGCGTCCAGAGATGTCTGAGAAGATTAAAGCCGAGGTTATGAAGCAGTTTGATGCCGGGTTTCTTGCAGTAACTTCTTACCCTCAGTGGGTTGCTAATGTGGTGCCGGTACCTAAGAAGGACGGCAAGGTCAGGATGTGTGTTGATTACAGGGATCTGAACAGGGCCAGCCCCAAGGATGACTTCCCTCTACCCCACATTGATGTCCTTGTTGATAATACAGCTCAGCATAAAGTGTTCTCTTTCATGGATGGTTTTTCAGGCTACAATCAGATCAAGATGGCACCTGAAGACATGGAAAAGACTACCTTTGTTACTCAGTGGGGCACCTTCTGTTACAAGGTCATGCCGTTCGGGTTAAAGAATGCTGGGGCAACCTACCAACGTGCCATGGTTACCTTATTTCATGATATGATCCATCATGAGATAGAAGTGTATGTGGACGACATGATCGCTAGGTCCCAGACTGAGGAAGAGCACCTAGATCATCTGCAGAAGTTGTTCGACCGGTTGAAACTGTACAAGCTGAGATTGAACCCGAACAAGTGCACCTTCGGGGTAAGATCTGGGAAGTTGCTAGGCTTCGTGGTCAGTGACAAGGGAATTCAAGTGGACCCTGCTAAGGTCAAAGCCATTCAAGAGATGCCAGTTCCTAAGACAGAGAAGGAAGTCAGAGGCTTTCTAGGACGTCTGAATTACATTGCTCGGTTCATCTCACATTTAACTGCTACCTGTGAACCAATCTTCAAGCTGCTGAAGAAAGATCAGGTAGTACGTTGGAATGATGAATGCCAGGCTGCTTTTGACAGAATCAAAGAATATCTCCAAGAACCACCCATCCTTATGCCACCAGTTGAAGGGAGACCTTTGATACTTTACCTGACAGTGCTTGATAATGCAATGGGGTGTGTGCTGGGGCAGCATGACGAGTCTGGCCGAAAAGAGCATGCCATTTATTACCTTAGCAAAAAGTTTACCGACTGTGAGACCCGATACTCACTGCTTGAGAAAACTTGCTGCGCTTTGGTATGGGCTGCTCGCCGGCTGAGACAGTATATGCTGACTCACACTACCTTGTTAATCTCAAAAATGGATCCTATAAAGTACATATTCGAAAAGCCTGCTCTGTCTGGGAGAATTGCAAGATGGCAGATGATCTTGACGGAATACGACATTCAGTACACGACCCAAAAAGCCATCAAGGGAAGTGTATTGGCAGACCACCTAGCACATCAAGCTGTGGATGACTACCAATCAATGAACTTCGAGTTTCCAGACGAAAGCATTATGATAGTAACTGACTGTGAAATACCCGGACCGGATGAAGGACCTGAACCAGGATCCCGATGGTCTATGCACTTTGACGGAGCCTCCAATGCTTTGGGAAATGGTATCGGCGCCATAATCGTATCTCCACAAGGTACTCATACTCCACTCACCGCCCGGCTGTGTTTCAACTGTACCAACAACATGGCGGAGTATGAAGCGTGTATTATGGGTCTTCAAGCTGCGATTGACCTGAGGATCAAATTTCTAAGTGTCTTCGGAGATTCCGCTCTCGTGATCAATCAGATCAAAGGAGAGTGGGATACGAAACACCCAAACTTGATTCCTTACAGAGAATGCGTGTTGGCCCTGATCCCCCACTTCACAGAGATAACATTTGAGCACTTTCCAAGAGAAGAGAATCAGCTGGCGGACGCGTTGGCTACAATGTCTTCAATGTTCAAGGTTAAATGGGACAACGAAGCTCCCCGGATCATCATTTGGAAACTGGACGAACCGGCATACTGTTGTGATCTCGAAACTGAATTGGTAACTGAGAAGCCTTGGTACCACGAAGTGAAGAGATACCTAGAAGCTCAGGAATACCCTGAAGGAGCATCTGTCAATGATAAGCAGTTCCTGAGAAGGTTTGCAGCCAAGTTCTTTCTTAGCAACGGCATCTTGTACAAGCGAAACCAGGATTCAACTCTACTGCGTTGTGTAGATAAGACTGAAGCAGAAAGAATCATGGAAGAGCTACATGAAGGGACTTTTGGTACACACTCCAGCGGACATACCATGGCAAAGAAGATTCTACGGGCAGGGTATTACTGGTCCACCATGGAAGCTGATTGCTACCAACATTCTAGGACATGCCATAAATGCCAGATCTACGCAGACAAGGTGCATGTTCCTCCGGTTCCCCTGAATGTTCTGACTGCGCCTTGGCCATTTGCAATGTGGGGCATAGACATGATCGGTGAGATAAAACCTACGGCATCCAATGGACATCGCTTCATCCTAGTGGCAATTGATTATTTCACGAAGTGGGTTGAGGCAGCATCCTATGCTACGGTAACCAAGACTGTTGTGGCACGGTTCATTCGGCACAACCTGATCTGTCGGTACGGCGTCCCTGAGCGGATTATTACAGATAACGGTACCAATCTGAACAATAAGATGATCACGGAGCTCTGCGAACAGTTCAAGATACAGCACCACAATTCTTCTCCTTACAGACCAAAGATGAATGGGGCTGTAGAAGCAGCAAATAAGAACATCAAGAAGATCGTGCAGAAGATGACAGTAACGTATAAAGATTGGCATGAGATGTTACCATTCGCTCTGCATGGGTATCGTACCTCATCTAGGACGTCAACCGGGGCAACTCCCTTCTCTCTGGTTTATGGCATGGAGGCAGTCTTGCCGATCGAAGTACAAATTCCTTCTCTCCGGATAATGAAGGATGCAAATCTGAATGAAGATGATTGGATCCAGACGCGACTTGATCAGCTCAACCTTATTGACGAAAAGAGACTTGCTGCTATCTGTCATGGTCAGACGTATCAGAAACGAATGATCAGGGCATTTAATAAAAAGGTCAGACCACAGGAATATCAAGTCGGGGATCTGGTGATCAAGCGAATCATCCTTCCTCAGAGTGATCCAAGGGGCAAATGGACCCCTACGTACGAAGGGCCATTTGTGGTTAAGCATGTGTTCTCAGGAGGAGCAATGATATTAACCAACATGGATGGTGACGACCTTCCTCACCCCGCCAATGCAGACATAGTTAAAAAATACTACGCATGAAAAAGACCCGCTAGGCTGACATGTCTAGGCAAAAATTAGGGCTTCCCGTCGAACCAAAAGGGTTCGGGCAAAATGAAGGGATGAAAATGAAAAAATCTGTACACCCGGCAAGTCGAAAACCTGAAAAGGCGGCTTGGGCAAAAATGGGTATCCCGGTGGACTGAAAACCCGAAAAGGCAGTCCAGGCAAAAGTTAGGGATAAAAGCGTAATACTATGTCTCATTGGATCACTTTGCATCCAGAATCCGGTATCTACATCAAGACGGCATCGATCAGTCAGCCTCACCTTCAACCAAGGTCACCAAGTGATGAGACGCTCGGAGTTATAAAGGCTATAGCAGAGTTGAAACCCAGTGGATCATTCATACTTCACACAGCTGTTTATTTTCTTTTGTATAAAATTTGTAATAAACTCTTTTGCTCGGCGACGTTCCTCTTACTAGGACGTCAGCCTCTTGTACACAAAACGCCTATTCGCAGGCTATTCAAAATCAATACAAATATACTTTTCAGTTAAACGTGCCAACTATTTTCTCTTTCTGTTTTGTTTTGCGAAGAACGTCCAAGGTTCAATTTGTGATATATGCATTGACAATAATTTGCTAGCTCATAAATATTTGCATACGAAACAAAGAATTAATTGCAGGTGACACTAGAAACAGGGGCAATAATGAGTTGTCTGAGCAGTCTGATTGTTCTATCTTCCAAGGTACCAAGGTAGGTTCAGCTAAAGAACCTAACCAGACATCTTAAATTCCCCAGAGAGTGAGACAGCAAGTCAGTGCATTCTTCCCCAGCATATCAAAACTTCCCCAGGAGAGTCCCATCCAAGTTCCCCAGGAAAGGTGGAATTCATCTCCCCAAACAGTAAGCTTATCCCCAGTAAATTCTGGAAGCTTATCCTTCACAGGACACGAACGCGTCGTCTGGCTTGATTTAAAGAGTTATTTCCTCAACAGGATATAACTGGGTTATCCTCAGCCAAAAACCAAGGGAAAGTCGTCGTCAACGTAGTTCTTTCCTATCCCCAGCGAAGTCTATTCACACTTCCAATACAACAACGGTATCCCCAATAGAGTTACTATCAATATTCAGCAAGGTATCACTCTCCCCACAGAGTATTGCTTCCCAGCATGATCACTAAAGTATCTTTTCTCCCCGCAGAATCTCCCATTCGCCAAGTTTATTCCGCAACGGAGTCATCTTCTCCTACCGGTATCCTTGCAGTTATCATCCCCAGCGGAAGCAAAATCTATTCTTCGACATCAGCCCGGGATACGACTTCCCGGCACCCGTCAAGGATTCATTTTCCTGGACGAAAATATACATAAAACATCACATACAGCATTATAGCATGCATAACGCACTGCATCATACAAATCTCATTTATGTTGAGAACATCATTGCTTGATCCATATCATTGCATATGACTGACTTTTACCTTTCAGGGAAGATCCAGTTAAGTTCTCAAGCTACATTTCAAGACCTAGACTGGTTCAGTCAAAGGCCTTCTCTGGTTCAGTTAAATCGTCCCAAGATTTTCCTGATGCTTATCCCTTTGAAGACATTCCAAGACCTAGACTGGTTCAGTCAAAGGCCTTCTCTGGTTCAGTTAAATCGTCCCAAGATTTTCCTGATGCTTATCCCTTTGAAGACATTTCAAGACCTAGACTGGTTCAGTCAAAGGCCTTCTCTGGTTCAGTTAAATCGTCCCAAGATTTTCCTGATGCTTATCCCTTTGAAGACATTTCAAGACCTAGACTGGTTCAGTCAAAGGCCTTCTCTGGTTCAGTTAAATCGTCCCAAGATTTTCCTGATGCTTATCCCTTTGAAGACATTTCAAGACCTAGACCGGTTCAGTTAAATCGTCCCAAGATTTTCCTGATGATTATCCAGTCGAAGGCCTTCTCTGGTTCAGTTAAATCGTCCCAAGATTTCCCTGATGCTGATCCCAGTTGAAGACATTTCAAGACCTAGACCGGTTCAGTTAAATCGTCCCAAGATTTTCCTGATTGCTTACCCAGTCAAAGGCCTCTCTGGTTCAGTCAGATCGACCTTAAGATCTCCCTGATTCTTATCCCAGTAGAAGACACCCCAGATTTTTCTCAACAAGCGTTGTTGAAGTTAAAGTCACCCAAGGCTCTCTTACCATTCATGCTAAGGAAGTAATCATCCCTGGTTATTTCATCGCCGTTTGAAGCTCCAGACTCAGCTCCTGTAACCAGTCAGGACACATCTAAACATCAGCTCCTGCAACGTGTCAGGTACTCATTTTCTGTTTTGCAGGTATGCAGGTTCTCGCCAAGGAATCCCTTACGCAATCAAGATAACCAGATGGCATCTATAAGCCCATTCCCCCATCATTGCTAACATGTGAGCGCAAATTTCCGGGCACTCTAGTGTCCAATCTTCTTTTACCATCGGATTACGAAAGGCACGTCAGCCAATCTGCATCCTCAGGTCTAAGAAGATTGAACAGGGGCAACTGTTATACCCCAAAATTTGCCCTCCCATATTCCTCAAGAAATTGCCAAGCCAAGCTAGAAAAGTCCCCAAGGGTTGTGCAGTACAGCAGTCTCCCATACAGTCAAAATTAGGGTTTTGAGTCTGATCAAGAAAAGGAAGTGTTCAAAGGCCCAATCAAGTCTCATATGCTTACAAACATGGTCAAACATCCTCATATCAAGTTTCAAGGCATTCAGCTCAAGATTGCACAGTCAAAACCCTAAATTGCACTACAGTCAACTGTAGGGGCAAAATGGTCATTTGGCAGTCAAAAGTTCAAATTTTTGGTCAACATATCATTTTGAAGCCACAAACATCATTTGATCAATGCTTGATCATGATTCTCAAAATTTGGCTCAGAAATCATCAAAGATGCAAAAGTTGCTATATTTGGACAGCTGAAAAAGTCAACTGAAATTGACCAGAGCATAACTTTCACATGGATTATCAGAAAAATTCCATCCAAAGCTCATTTTGAAGAGAAAGACATTTCCTACAACTCATCTTCATACTTCAAGTCCAAGAAATGCTCTCACAAAAAGTTATCAATTTCAACATTACAGGTCATTTTCAAAAGTCAACAAAAAGGGACTTTAAGTCAAAGGCCATAACTTGAGATTGGTAAATCAAAATGACATGGGACCAAAGGAATTGGTTAAAGGACTCAAAGACCTTTCCAAAATGTCCAAGAACATGTGAAAAGCTTAAAAATTGAGCAAGTTGTGCCTTGTAGAAGTTGGGAAATTTTTGTGAAATGGCAAAAGTCAACTATCTTTGAAAATCCAATTTTTGACAAAAGGGCCCCATTTTTTCCACTTGGTTCATCCTTGTCATGCCACACACGTGTCCCATGGCTAATTTCAAGACTAAATATTGATTTTTTATTTTATTTAATTTTTGATGATTTAATTCATTTTAATTCTTTGAAAATTCAAATAAAATTTAAAAACCAATGGAATAGTGTTATATGAACTTGGACAATTTCTATGAATCATGAACCAACTCAAAAATCAGGCTAAGGTTCATTTGCACACTAGGTCTAGGCTTTGGCTAAAAAGTAGGAAAAATGGTTAATGGAAGAAACCCTAAGACCAATTCTCTAACAAGCATGAATTAAGGAGAGTTAGCAAGCCAATTCCACTCCAGCATAACCCCTAAGTCAAACCCTAACCACAATATGCCAGATGCTGCGCTGAAAAAGCCATTGGACATTTTGAAAATAAGCCATATATTGCAATTCTGAAATCACTACAAGAGACAGTTTTAAGCCTCAATTTTTTCCCCATTAGCATCTTGGACAATCACTGAACGCATCCCAACCCTTAACCTCAATCAAAACGCGAAGAAACGGTAGTTACCACTCAAACTGTACAGAAGAATTTTTGAAATCGTACTCTCCATTTTAAGCATTTTCACTGCATTTCAATTGTACATTCTTTTTCCATGTGAAGTTTCTAAGCTAACCATAACTGTTAATTGCATTTTCGTGCACTTTTGGCCAAGTTACCATGTTTGGTTTTTAGGGTTTCCAGCTTCTTAAATTGGGGCTTTTACAACGAAGCAAAATTAGGACTTAGGAGTACCATGGTTGGATTCAGTGTACCAAGACGAAGGAATTGACCTACTCGCGATGAATTTATATAAGCCATAGCGCTAGTCGCTATTTTCTCAAAAGCTCCCTAATGCAACGCTCAAAAACCGTTGCCTTCTTTCTTTGTATTTCAGGAAAATGGAAGGGATGATGGCGTGGCACAAGTGGATTGGAGGAGTTTGAATTTGCGCGCGTTTTAAATAGCACTAACCATTTTTCTTTTATATTTTTTATTGACTATTATATGTTAAGTGAAACCAACGTGGCTCAGCTGGCAGGGACGTGCGCTAGGGACTCTCATGACCTGGGTTCAAACCCCAGGTCTCACACATTTCTCATATTATTTTTCATTTCCAATTCCCATGCAGCATAACATTGAAGACTCACCATGCACTTCAAAATCAGCCCATCCACGCGTCCCAGGAGATCTGATCAAAGGGTTCAGCTTGAAAGTGTACCATGGATGCAAGTCAACAGGCGTGCATGTAATTGGAAAAGTCAACAAATTGCCAGCAAATGGGCCAGGCTTTTCAGGCTTGCACCTCACAAATCTGGGCTATACCCCCCCCCCCCCTGGTTTGCTTTATCATTTTTATTTTTATTCTTTCTTTAATTTTTTCCTTTTATTTCTTTTTGCTATTTATTTAATTAATTATTTTTTTAACAAAATACAAAAACATTCAAAAATCAGAAAAAGACCAAAAATGATAATTTTTATATCTTAATTATTTTCTAAACAAATACTTGTAATTACTTAGTTTAATTAGGGTACAAATTTAATTCTTTTGATAAAATCCAAAAAAATAGAATTTAGGTTTAATAATCTTCTCTTTTTAATTTTCCTTTTCTTTTTCTTTTAGAATAATGACATTATTTATTTATTTTCAGAAATCAAAAATTTGTACATAAATTAATTTAGAATTAAATTAGGTTAGAAATTAAATCTTTTTCTTAATAACTTAAAAAATATTAGAACTAGGGTTTAAATATTAGAACTAGGGTTTAGCATTTTAATTTTAATTAATTTTTCTTTTTCTTTTAAATCTAAAAAACACAAAAAAATACTATTCTTCATTCAATTTTAATTTTAGATTCCTTGATTAATTTTTAATTATTTGTAAAAGGGTCCAACGCCCTAATTTTGTTTAATCTCTTTATTTAGCGCATTTATCTTATATTGTTTAAATAATTCTGTATATGCCCCAAAGCCATGTAATTTAAAATTCTCGCACTTTTATTTATTCGCTTTATTTATTTTCAGTCAAATCGGGTTCGGTTTTTTGGCGATGTGGACCCGCGCCAGTTGTAATAGTTTAGATTTATTTTCTCGCAAATATATAACTGTTAATAAATATGCATGAAAGAATGAATGCCCAAAAATAAAATCGAATCGTTAGATCACCATTGCATGACAAGACAAACAATAAACTGAAAATGACACACAATTCACACACCACCCCTAGGGTACGCCTCACTGTTGCCTTTCGAAAGGTGGTCGTCGAGTATAGGACGTTTTAGTAAGTCCTTATGTCCATGACATGATCTAGTTGCCTCGAAACGGTTGCCTCGGAAAATAAAGGATCAATGGCATAAGGGTAGCTTCTAAGGTGTCCTACTGTTGCTCTGGTGACCACCACGTCCCTAAAACTCGAATTGACCCGAATACCTCCAACGGTGGTGCTACCTACCTCTCAATGGTGGGATGGCACTACCTTAAAGGACATTTACACAGACGAATTCCTTAGGGTAGGTAGGTTCTCGTAGATACTTGCTCTCTTCAAAACAAAAATTCAAAGACTTTTCACACCAACACTTTTCAAAAGCTTTCAAAGCAAATTTTTCAAACACTCTGACGTACGAGTCGAACTGAAATTTTTCAAAGAAACTTTTAAAACCCACATTGAAAAGCAAACAAACAATTTTGAAAACACAATGAGCAAGTATCTAAGAGCCCATGGATAACCATGGATAGAAAGGGTGCTAACACCTTCCCTTTCTATAACCTACCTCCCGAACCGAGAGCAATCTCTTTAAGGAATTTTTCTGTGCTTTTGTCCTTTCCATTTGGAGAAAATAAAAGACGGTGGCGACTCTTGCTTCCGCGACATTTCGCGAACCAGCTTTAAAACAGTCAGTTCCAGATCCACCGATCACAACAGGCCTCTCAAATCAGAATTCTATCATTGGCTAGGAGTAGAACTTTTGCAATTCACAAAGACAAAATTTGGTTCATAAAAGATAGAGAAAAATCCCAAACCAGAATTTTAAACTCAACACCAATTTCCAATGCAAACAACCCAAAAGCCTCATACTTGTTTGTTTCAATCAAAACCAGAATTATAATATAAAATCACAGGCCTAGAAAACTTTACTGCAAAATCTCAAGAACAATGCTTTTGTACACAAAAAAGAGAAAAACTCAGAAAATACTCATCACAGTACAAGAGCTGTCAAACCAAGCTGTAAAAGCATCACATAAAATCAAAAGTTATCAAAGCCATAAGTAACCAGTAGAACAAGCAAAGTCAGAGGCAATATAGTAAAGTACAACAAAATTGATGTATCATAAATCAAAGTGACAAGTCCAATCGAAGTCATTCCCCTTAAGTCAGTGTCCAAGCTTTTTACAGAAAATAAGTCAAAATGAGAAAGCAAGCTCATAGTATAAAAAGAACAACATTGACTTCACAAAAAGGGAGGGGGGCTGAGCCACAACAACAAACTGCAACATCATCTTCCCCTCAAAATAATTTTCAACAAATCCACAAAATATACACAGCCACAGAACCGAACCAAAAAACCAAACTTTTGTTCCATCACAAAAAAAATTCATTTTCAACCATTCACAAAAAAGAAGACAGAGAGAAATATACAAACAGAACACCTAACCCTAACCCAATTCTCTCATCATTTTCTTAAAACTCTAAACCCTTCAGAATCAAAAATAGTAAGAGAAGGAAAGATCTCACCCAAAAATTCGAGTTGGTAAATCCGAGCCTCACGAGGCCTTCTTCCCCTTTCTCTTTTCCGTTCTTGCTTTTTTTTTCTACAATTTGTGTTTCACTGTAAAAAATCAAATAAATACCCTCCATTAGTAAATGATTAGAACGAAAACTAAAAGAGAGAGGTGAAACAGAGAGGAGTTTTGATTTCCAGTGAGAGAGACAAAAAGGGAGCATATCATGAATTGATTGGGTCTCTATGACAGCTTGTCTGTGTCAGAACCATGGAGGCATGATAAAAAATGATTTACAGAGAAAGAGATGAAGATTATTGTTGATGAAGAAGGCGTTTCCTCACTCTTTGAGGATTTAGGGTTTCACAAACCATTTGTGTTATTTAGAAAATAAGGGGTGGACCCTAGGTCGGCCCGGTTCGGCCCAGGCCCACCGTTATTTTTTTGTCCCAATTAAATCAATCTTTATGCTTTTATATTGTTGGAAATACATGAATAATGACTGAAACAGCTTGGCACAGTGGTTGATGCATTCGTTGGTGATTACAATGGCCTGGTTTCGAGACCCCCTGGGACCTTATTTTTTCTTTCCTATTTTCTGTTTTTATTATTTTGTACTATTGGGCTTAAGTTGACAGCCCAACCCAATTGTCTTCACTCACGCGCACCCCCAATTCCTGTTTTAACTACGCAGCCCATTAACTCTTTTTTTTTCTTTGTTTCTGACTACAAAAATCACCTTGGACCCAAAACAAAACTGTTTTTACTACAAAACCACATCAACTCATTTTTATACCCCCTGACTTTATTTTTCATATTTTGTTTTCTTTTTCTTTTATTTTTATTATTATTAATATTACTATCATCATTATTTCTATTAATAAAAATCCAAAAAAAATTATTTTCATTTATTATTTATATATTAATATACTTTTATTCATTTTAAGACTAAAAAGACCAAAAATGTTTTTTTTATTTATTTTCTTTTCTTAAAATTATAAAAAATATTAGACTTAAGTTTATTTTATTTTATTTTTTAAATAAAATTAATTTAGAACTTAGGTTTCTTTTAATTAATTAACTTTTTATTTTAGTTTAATTAATATAAAACCCTTTTCATACAAAACCCTAAAAAACTTGTCTTCTCAAAATAATTTAATCAATTTAGGTTAGTTTTTATTTGAATTAATTATTTTATTTTATTTTTACTTAGTTTAATTAGAACCAAAACCTTTTTCATAACCAAAAATAAACAAAAAAACAATTTCAATCTCCTTGTATATTATATTTACATTTCTTGTACATTATTATTCATTCAATATGGTTGTAATAGTAATTAGGTTTTAATTACTTGTCATCCCCTCATTTGTAAATTTGTACCCCCATCCACAAATGATGTAATAGCGTAGAATTTACATCTCTGCAATTTATCGCTTTCAATACAAATGTTATTAATTAGGCTTTGTATGGCAAGACTAAAATTGACAAATAGAAAATTCTAATTCAAGACAAAAAGCATGAAAAACAATCACTTTGCACACTTGCACCTCTAGGGTTAACCTCACTTGTTGCCTTGAGAAATAAATAAGTCATGTTACGCATGTGGGATACTTTAGCAAAAACAATCAAATACAAGATCATAGTCCCTCGATGATGCTTCAAATGTTGCATTCAAAATAATCTCAGACCCTTACAAAAATTGCTAAGGCATCTTACAACATTGCATTCTATGACTATACGATGACCTTCGCCTGTCCCTTCACATCCAATGATAGGGCTTCTTATCAATCAATGGTAAGATAACAATATCTAAAGGAGGAGGAAAAGAAATAAGACTTTTTGGGTAGGTAGAACATTCATATTTTATTGCTCACAACCATCTTCAAAACATCTTTCGAATATACTAACACTTTCAAATGAAATATTTTCAAAAGTCAACACTTTGTATGCATTCTTATAGAGACGAGAATCATTACAAAGTTCGCCTAAACGAAGGCACTTTTCAAAAATAATTTCAAAACCAAATCACATACACATTTCAAACAAAGCATTTTCAAAATGAGCTAGCAACTAAGAGCCCGTAGATAACTACGAATGAAAAGGGTGCTAACACCTTCCCTTTTCATAACCTACCCTCTGAACTCAAGAAAATTCTCAAAAGGTCTTTCCTGTTCTTTTCACCCTTTCCTTTATTAGATAAAAGAAAAGTCGGTAGCGACTCTTGCTATCCGCAATAATTGCAATCAAACACAAAACACCCAAGTCAGTTCTCCCACCATATTACAGATCCCAAGTATTTAAAAGATACATGTTCTACTATTAGAAAATAGGGAATGCACCAATTAAGTTAGGAAACCCTCACCTGGTCATTAATCCAATGGATGCAGAACCTACACAATATAACATAGAAACCCGTTGTCAGTTGGTTCAGAGGTGTATGGTACTGAACTTAGTAGGGCGGACTATGGTCCGATCCCCTGCAACTTGTAATAGGGTGAATTAAAGGAGGTTACCACATATATGTTCCACAACCTCAGGCTAAAAGGATCATATTCACTAACCGGATACTCTACTATGTGCGTGTAAAGATAAAGGGCTTAATGTTATTGTGCTATAATGAAAACAGGTGAAATTTAACAAAAAGAATTAGGTTGAGCTATAAAGGCATGACTGGAATTGGTCTTCACAATGGGGGCATTTAGTGTTATTACCATATCTTTTGTGTTATGTTGAGCTTATGTTTCCGCAAAAACATTGGAAACGTCTTACGATTCGAATTGCATCATGTATTTGCATTTAACTTGTGCTCTATTGATTTTTATACTAACTATATTTCTTGAGGACAAGCAAAGGTTCAAGCTTAGGGGAGTTTGATAACACGAAAAGTTATAGCATATTCCGCCCGATTTACATAGATAAAGCTTCTGATTCTTTATTTATTATGTCGCATTATATCTCTATTTGTAGTATTTGCAGCATATTTCAGGTATTTAGTTTCTGCAAAGCAAAAATGAGAAAAGGAAGAAAAATAATGGAGAAATGAAGAAGAAATGACACTTTAGCAGCAAAAATGCAAACATTTTGTATCAGAAGCCATGTCGCTCGTCACAAGCGCATGCTGCCCGTCACAAAGTCCAAAAGTGTTCCCCTCGACACACTTCTTGTCCCGACCAGTACAGAATGAAGATACGTGCCCCACGCTACAGTGCATGACACTCATTACAACTCATATATCAGTTACAAGATTATCACCATGAAGCGCACAACTTGCTGAAAATTCTGCACGATTGAAGAACGAAGATTAAGGGAGTGTTCCTACTTTTGCTCAGCTGATGCAATCTATAAAATCAAGATAGTTATCAAAATTTGAAACTTTTGATACCTGCTCTAATTTCTTATTTTTCTGCATACTGCAACTTCGTTATTTCATTTTTTTTCCAGTTTTTGATATTTTTCCAGTTTCGTTTAAAATTTTCGTAAGCAAAGAAAACCCTTGCCATTAAAGTAATATTTCTTCAAACAGAGGAATATTGCAACTTTAGTTTCCTTCTAGCTTCCAGAATTCGTTTAGATTTATTTTTATTTCTTTGAGATATTTTATTCAGAAGTTAATCATGTCAGCTTGTGGAGGATAACATACTGCACAATTATTCTTCAGTGTTTTATTCCAAGTTCCAATTTTAAATATATTTCATTTATTTTTATCATGCCTGTGTTATTGAATGTATGTTTTAAATCTACGTTATCACGCAATAAAATTATGTTTGGCTAAATTCCCTGATACCGGTATGTGAAGTCCTAAACCAAAGGGATTCAGTAATTAACTGGCACAAATATTTTACAAAAATGCTTTTCTGGTTTTGATTTCCAATTTGGATATTAAATTGTTTTGTTACGAGTGTAAAAGACAGAGTAAGGATAAAATCAATAGAGCGCGAGTTTGAGGTTTTAACCAGATAGTGGTGGTTGAACATTAATTTTCAAAACAGCGAGAGGGCTTTAAAATTAATTGGACTCTATTTGTTTTCAAAAAATACTTTTAAATTTTAAATGACACAATGAGAGCGCTCATTTGAGTTTAATAATATGGCATGAATCGATAGAACGAAAGTGTGATACAAGTGTTTTTAAATTAATAGTTTCCATTGAAAAAGTGTTTTAATACTTAAAACTATGCCAATGACTTATTGGATCCCTGAAGTCGAAAAATTACATACCGGTGTCCCGTTATCAATTATTAGATCTTAGTTAATTCCCGTTTAAACCACAACATCCTAACTTTATAATTATCCTTAGCTTTACACAGTGACCCTTGATAACAGTAGTTTGACCATCAGTCCTTGTGGGTTCGATATCTTTTAAAACTACACGATTAGATTGTGCTCTTGCAGTCACTACATCCGACAGACTCTCAAAGTCGCGATCAGATGCCTGACATGGTTCACATATATTTCACCATCATCATATGCATCTCTGACATGGCTCACACATAGTTGACCATATTCTATGTAGTTCACACATGGTTCACACATAGTTGATCCTCCTCTATCCATCTTTCACACATAGTTGGCCATCATCCTATGGATGTCTGACATGGCTCACACATATTTGACCATCATCTGTTGGATGTCTAACATAGTTCACACATAGTTGACCATTATCCTACACATCTCTGACATTGTTCATGCATAGTTGACCATCATCTCTGACATCATTCACACATAGTTGACCATCATTTGCTGGATCTCTGGCCTGGTTCACACATAGTTGACCATCATCTGTTGGATGTCTGACATGGTTCACACATAGTTGGTCATAATAAGTTGGATGTGTGACATAGTTCACACATAGTTGACCATCATCCTACGCATATCTAACATAGTTCAAACATAATTGACCATCATCCTATGGAACTCTAACATCATTCACACATAGTTGACCTTCATCTGTTGGATCTCTAACATAGTTCACACATAGTTGACTGTCATCTGTTGGATGTCTGACATCATTCACACATAGTTGAACATCATCTGTTGGATGTCTGATATAGTTCACACATAGTTGACGATCATCCTACGCATCTCTGATATAGTTCACGCATAGTTTACCATCATCCTATGGATCTATAACATTGTCCACACATAGTTGACCATCATCTATTGGATGTTTTCCATATCTGAACCAGAGTTGACCATACTTTGTTCATTTGTGCGATATCTAAACCAGAGTTGACCATCGTTAGTCCATTTGTTCCATAGTTGAAGAAGGTTGACCATCCTCTGTTCATCTGTGCCATATCTGAACTAGAGTTGACCAAACTCCGCCCATCTATGCCATATCTGAACCAGAGTTGACCATCCTTTATCTATCTGTGCCATATTTGAATCAGAGTTGACCATCATCCTATGGATGCCTAACATGGTTCACACATAGTTCATCGTCATCATAAGCATCTCTGACATGGCTTACACATAGTTGACCATCTTCTATGTAGTTCACACATTGTTCACACATAGTTGACCTTCTTTTATCCATCTCTTGTATGGTTCACACATAGTAAGCCTGCATCCTATATGTGTCTAACATGGTTCACACATACTTGACCATCATTTATTGGATATGTGACATAGTTCACACATAGTTGACCATTATCCACGCATTTCTGACATAGTTCATGCATAGTTAAGCATAATTCTATAGATCTCTGACATTGTTCACACATAATTGACCATCATTTGTTAGATCTCTGACATAGTTCACACATAGTGGACCATCATCTATTGGATGTCTGACATCGTTCACACATAGTAGGTCATCATCTATTGAATGTCTTATATAGTTCACACATAGTTTACCATCAATCTACGTATCTCTGACATAGTTCATGAATAGTTGACCATCATCCAGTGGATCGCTGACATCGTTCACATATAGTTGACAATCATCTGTTGGATGTCTGCCATATCTGAACCAGACTTGACCATCCTCCATCCATATATGCCATAAATGAACCAGAGTTGACAATCGTCCATCCATCTATGCCATAGTTGAAGTAGAGTTGACCATCCTTCGTCCACCTGTATTATATCTGAACCAAAGTTGACCATACTCAATCCATTTGTGCCATATGTAAGCCAGAGTTGACCATCTTCTATCTATTTGTGCCATAGTTAAAGCAGAGTTGACCATCACCCTATGGATGCTTGACATAGTTCACACATAGTTCACCATCATCATATGCATCTCTGACATGGTTCACACATAGTTGACTATCTCCTATGTAGTTCACACATGGTTCACACATAGTTGACCGTCCTATATCCATCTCTGACATGGTTCACACATAGTTGGCCATCATCTTATGAATGTCTGACATGGTTCACACATAGTTGATCATCATTTGTTGGATGTCTGAAATTCTTCACACATAGTTGACCATCATCCTACACAATTTGACATAGGTCACACATAGTTGACCATCATCCGATGTATCTCTGATATCACACATATAATTGACTATTATTTATTGGATCTCTAACATAGTTGACCATCATCTATTGGATGTCTGACATAGTTCACACATAGTTGAACATCATCCTATGCATCTCTTACATAGTTCACGCATAGTTGACCATCATCCTATGGATCTCTGACATTGTTCACACATAGTTGATCGTCCTCTATCCATCTCTAACATGGTTCGTATAGAGTTTGCCTTCATCCTATAGATGTCTGACATTGTTCACACATAGTTGACCATCATCTATTGGATGTCTGACATTGTTCACCTATAGTTGACCATCATCCTATGCATCTCTAACATAGTTCATGCATAGTTGACCATCATCCTATAGATCTCTGACATTGTTCACACATAGTTGACCATTATCTGTTGGATGTATACCATATTTGAACTAGTGTTGACCATCCTCCGTTCATCTATGCCAAATCTAAACCATAGTTGACCATCCTATGTCCATATGTGCCATAGTTGAAGCAGAGTTGACCATTCTCCGTCCATCTGTCCCATATTTGAACCAGAGTTGACCATACGCCGTCCATCTAAGCCATATCTAAACCAGCGTTGACCATCCTATTTTCGTATATGCCATAGTTGAATCAAAGTTAACCATCATCCTATGGATGTCTGACATGGTTCATACATAGTTAACTATCATCCTATGCATCTCTGATATGGTTCACACATGGTTGACCAACTTCTATGTAGATCACACATGGTTCACACATAGTTGATTGTCCTCTATCTATCTCTAACATGGTTCACACATAGTTGACCATCATCCTATGCATCTCTGACATGGTTCACACATAGTTGACCATATTCTATGTAGTTCACACATGGTTCACACATAGTGTATCGTCCTTTATCTATCTCTGACATGGTACACACATAGTTGGCCATCATCCTATTGATGTCTGACATGGTTCACACATAGTTGATCATCATCCTATAGATCTTTGACCTAGTTTATACATAGTTGACCGTCTTCATATGCTTCCCTGACATAGGTGACACATAGTTGACCATCATCTTATGGATCTGTGACATGACTCACACATAGTTGACCACCATCCTATGAATCTCTGACATGGTTCACACATAATTGTCCATCATCTGTTGATCTCTGACATAGTTCACACATAGTTGACCATCATCCTATGAATCTCTGACATAGTTCACACATAGTTGACAATTATCCTATGCATCTCTGACATATTTCACACATAGTTGACCATCTTCTTATGCTTCTCTGACATGGTTCACACATAGTTGACCATCCTTATATGGATCTCTGACATAATTCACATATAGTTGATCATCTTCTTATGCTTCTCTGACATGGTTCACACATAGTTGTCCATCATCTTATAAATCCCTAACATAGTTCACGCATAGTTGATTATAATCCTATGCATCTTTGACATACTCCAAAGAGTTCCAAAGATTTTCCAAAGACTTATATTTTATAATTTATTTATAAAATAGCTAATAATTTAAATAACATAATTATTTTTAAAATATTTTATAAAAAAATTTGTATTAAAAAATATCTAAATTAATTTTTTATTTAATATTTCTTTTTAATTTTTTATTTAAAAATAATCAAATAGAAAAAATTGTGATATTCTAAAAACTATCTTCAAAACATTGTACTAAAAATATTTTATTAAAAGTATCTAAAAAACATTGTATTAAAAACTATCTAAAAACCCTTTTATTAAAAACATTGTATTCAACATTATCTAAATTATTTTTTATTTAATATTTACTTTAAATTTATTAAATAACGTTTAAAAATTAATCAAATAAAAAAGATTAAAATATTCTAAAAACTATCTTCAAAACAAAACATTGTGTTTGAAATATTTTATTAAAAACTATCTAAAAAACATTGTATTAAAAATAGTATTTTAAAAACTATCTAAAAAACCTTGTATTATAAACATTGTATTCAAATTTATCTAAATTAATTTTTATTTAATATTTACTTTTAATTTATTAAATAACGTTTAAAAATTAATCAAATAAAAAAGATTATAATATTCTAAAAACCATCTTCAAAAAAAAAACATTTTTAAAAACATTTTATTAAAAACTATCTAAAAAACATTGTATTAAAAATAGTATATTAAAAACTATCTAAAAAAACCTTGTATTGAAAACATTGTATTAAAAACTATCTAAATTAATTTTTTATTTAATATTTACTTTTAATTTATTTAGTAACTTTAAAAATTAATAAAAAATTTGGATAATAATTTTTCAATTTGATGCTTGGATGGTTGCAACGTATCAATTCTTCAGCATTAAATGACTCTCATTAAAAAAGAGCTTACTTTTATTTGTTTAAAACAAGATTATACCTAATTCGGTTAATAAATGTTGAAAGTTCTGTTTGGTAATAAGTTAGTACATGACGTATAAACTAATTAACTAAGGGAGAAAAGACGAAACTATAAGATATAAGGTGATAATAAATAAACTATTTCCTCTATTTTAAAATGACTGTCATTTAAGATTTTTGCACATAAATTAAGGAATTAATAATTTTGTTATAAAATATTATATTTTTACAAAATTAACTTTATTAATGTATTGAAAATAGTATCCAGAGTAAAAAGTAAATGACACAATTGGAAAAATGATAATCATTATTATATTGAAAAGTGAAAATGACAGTTATTTTGAAACAAATTTTATTTGCTAAAACGACAGTCATTTTGAGACGGAGGGAGTATTAATTTAGTTTTTAATATTCAATATAATTAATAAATTGAGCTAAAGAAATTATTAAATGGAAAATCATGTTTAAGATATGTTCAAGGCGCTAGGGAAAGACATGGGGAGGTGTTACGACAAAGGTAATGACAGTTCTATGGAGGCTATCCGATAAGGAGGTTCTACACAAGGTGGGTTCAAACAACCTAGGGTTTTGCAACAGGAGGTGAACGTTATTGTTTCAAGGGAAGCATTAAAGGCTGATGATGTTTTATGTTTCGATTTTTGACGTTTGGTTTCGTTCTATTTTACCAACGTCTTGGAGGCTATCTCGTTTTCCCATGTGAAGAAACAATTTGAGGTGTGCAGCATGTTAGATGATGTGTACTTTGTTAGAAATCGCAATAAATATGGAAAAGGATATGGTTTTACACGGTTTATCAATGTTAAGGATGTTTCAAAGCTTTTGAAGGCTCTTAATAGCGTATGCATTGGTCATATGCGGGTTTGGGCAAGAGTTGCAAGATTTGACAAGGGTGTTGTGGTGAGGAAAAAGAAGGATGAATCAATGTTGTATTTGGGGGATCGAGATAACAAGCTTTGTCCTATGTCAAAGGAGGGACAATAGGAATCTAGGGCACGCAAGGGCAAGGGGGTGGTACTATTAGACAACACTATACTTTCAGAGAACACGAACAACACGACAAGACCATTTACATTTGTAAAGTTTACGCAACTGAAGGTTGCGTGTGCCGCACATGCTTACACTTAGGTGGACAATAACAACCATAGACGGCCATATCAGAATGAGTTGGCGGATCTTGAGTTGGCTACATAAGGTGTTGTTGCTACTATGGTTAACGGGGAATTTATTATGTTAGTGCAAGCGCGAGTTTGGGATGCAGGCTTTGGTGATTTACTCATTCTTCCGATGGGTGCGGATAAGATTTTGAGCCAAATGAATACAATTGATGATGTTATGAAGGTCCTGCAGAACACTAATAAGTTTTTATCTCTTTTCTTTCCGAATTGGGTGTGTTGGAGTCGGGAGATGGGGGCAGTTGAACGCAAAGCTTGGGTGAGTATTGATGATGCGGTAAAGTGGCAAGTAAAAGTAAGTATTTATTTAGGGTGATATAGGTTATATCGTATCGTCTCCATAGGGATTAGTGCTACTGAATTGTCATTCGAAAAATCTCTCGTTAATGAGTTTGGGTTTGAATGGGTTGTTTGTAAGGAAAGGTAAAAGTTATCAACAGAAAATAAATACATTTTTCATATAGGAGAAACTTATCAGGCATTGCATATAATCAACTCCTCATAGACTTAAACCTATCGACCAGTTATACTCAATCCACAATACTCATCAATATCATCATGTGTCAAACATAACACCACTATATCACCTCGCTGACGATCTCTCAACCAACCTCAATAACAAAGAAGTCAATCGTGCTAATCGTGTCGACGATCTCTCAAAACCATACAACCAACACATAGGCATTAATCACATATACACAAGTGAACAATAGCTCTAAATCTATCTTTAGAATCTTGACACTATTAAATAATCGTCCTAAATAAGAATTTGAGCAGTATATGTCTATAGCAACCCAAACCCCTAAGCACAAAGCAAAAATCCAGGACAACAATCGACAAATTTATAAAGCAAGTTTTATACAACGCCATTGGCGATAAATATACATGAGTTCAAAGTAAATACATATAAAAAACTCAAAAAATAAAGAATACATAAAGAACAATAGAAATGAACCACAAATCTTCCGGTTTGTCAATGCCGATCGAAGAGAAATCCACCCTGGATCATCCGTATGCATGCTTCATAGTTGTTTTCTAAGCTAATCTACCAAAAAATGTGGGTTGATGATTTTGGGAGCTAAAACTATCCCCAAAATCACAACCCTAACAAATGAAATGGAAATGAAATAAATACAAAATTCTTCCCTGCAACGCTCGCTTGGCGAGCCAAACACGTCGCCCGGTGACAACCTTATTTTACACGACCCAACATGCGCCACATATGCAACTTAAGAAGAATATCTACTCTCGCTCGGTGAAGGGAAGCTTCACCCAACAACACTACGCTTCCTTGCCCAGCGAGCTGCTGGTGAGCCCAAGTCAGTGGCTACGGGAAAATTGATCACTCTCTTCTCCCCTTCGTCGCCCGAAGACACAGACGCGATGGCCTCTCGCCCCATCATCACCCAACGACGCACACCAGAACAACAACTTTTGTGGATTTCTCTGCACAACTGCAATGGCTTTTCTTCTTTTGCCTTATTCCTTTATTGATCAAATGCACATATTGGAGCTACATTTGGACTTTATTCCCAATGCTTCAATATTTCTTAAATACCTAAAAACTGATGAGGTACATTAGGACATTTGGAGGTATCCTGCTTACGTTGATCACCCTATTGTTGTTGGTGAGGTCGTTGTTGAGCTTGCGATGTGATAACAATCTGGAAAGGCCCTTTTCCATTAGCAATGTCAACTTGTGTCTTTCCCTCTCTTATTCTCATCCTACTTTCAATCAAGTCAGTTTCCTGTCTCACCGGAGGCTAGTTAATGATTGGATCCACTATTCTAGTAGTTTGTCCCATACAGTTGTATTCATCTTGATGAAGCTTGCTAATGACGATTCTCAACTCCTCTTGCCCCGAGCTAAATTTTGGATAAGAGACATTTGATCAATCATCTGGATTATCATCTTTGCCATCTTAGCTTGCAGTGATTCCAACTAGTCATCCTTGTTGTCTTCAAGATTCTTCTCATGTTCTCAGTGAAGAGTGCTTTCAATCCCTCTTTCCCCTTGGATAGGTTTAGGAACATTTCTTGGAACTGAGCATTCTGAGCCTAGAGACCTTTGACTGTCTGTTCGAGAGCCATTTTTTCTTAAATAAACAGCAAGAAGATGAGAAACTTGTCTTGGAAACCTGTTATGCAATGATATGTATGGCTTCTAGATGCATATGCAATGTTTTAAGGACCTCATGGGGTTTAAATTTATTAATCAAAAGGGAATAGAAACAAAGACTCTTATTAGTAAGTTCAAATTATAAATTCCTTTTAGGCTTACAATGAAAACAAAAAGAAGGGTTACAAGGGAACAAATTATGACTCAAGTCTCCCATGGACGCTTCCTCTTTGTGTTGACATATGCATTAAGGCTCTGCTCGTCGTAAAGTCGTTTTGTTAGCTCCAACACTTTTCTCTCACAAGCATAGAATTGAGTATCAAAGGTGTCCCTTTCTTCTTTCAATTGAATACAAGACTTATGTAACTTTTCAAGGTCAGTAGGCATGTCTGGATGTAGAATGGTATGAGGAATATCTCCTTCAACAACAGGCACCACAATTATTGGTAGGATAGCAGGATATGGCATTATAATACTTTAAGCACGAGATCACGCCCATCTGAGGTAGTGCTCCAAAGGGATGGAGTTCTTCTGTTCCAAAGTCTTGCTATTAATCTTATTCACCATGCCCCAAGCACGTATAAACTTTTGACGGTAACCTTGAGGATCATTCTCATAATCAAATTCAATGCCCTGGATAGGCATATCACGAGGATCATTTCTTCGATCATAACCAAATTTATATAGAGCTATAGAAGGGTTGTAATTAATTATTCCCCTTATTCCAATGAGTGACACATTAGGGAATTCCCCATAATGGTTAATAATAGTGATGTTCTCCCGAGATCGGGAACACCAATAGATATCTGAATGAGAGAGTGACATCATCCTTCGAGACCACCTCAAACCTTATCCATTCTTCATCATTGATCAGGGTAGGTGAAAAATAAACCACCTGGATAGTAAAGGTATGCACACATGAGAGTCCCTCGCTTTCTCATTGTACAAGTGTGAAGAGAGTGCAAAATATCTCCAAGCAAAGTAGGCACAAGATTATGAGTAAGAAATATTTTGATGGTGTTCACATCTATAAGTTAGTCTGGATTAGGGAATAACAACAAACCATAGATCAACAGAGCCAAGATCTCCTCAAAATCATGAAAAATCATAGCATATAGAATCAACTGAGCCTTCTCTATCAGGAAATTTAGCAAGAAGATCTTTAACTCCACTTCTTGTTTCCCAATTAGATACAATGTCTGACCACTTCAGATGTAAGGCTGCTGCAATAACTTCAGGTTTTGGAATTTTCTCTAAACCAGTGAAGGGTGTCTGATCAAGAATAGGTACTCCAAGTATCTTGGAAAACTCTTCCATTATGGGCACCAACTGATAATCTGGGAAGGTAAAATAGTGATGCTTAAGATCAAAGAACTGGAACAGAACAATCATCATGTCTTCTTCAAAACCCGAGGTAATCAAATTGAGTAGATAACCACGCCTCTTATTGAATTGAGAGTTTTCCGGAACCTTTGAGACTAACTCCTTAAGCTTGGAAGGTACCCTTACAAAGTTGATTCAGATAGTATTTCTACGAGCGAAGGCCATGACCTGTAACAAAGGAACAAAGATAAATCCTTAGGTCCTTGAAATGGTTAGTGAAAATGTTATTATGATGATATGATTTTATGTTCATATTAAGTATCAAACACAAACAAGTCAAAAAAGAGCGTTAGGTTTAAAGGCTTGCATGAAGTCCATAGGTAAATACCCTTCCCCATTGAAGTTAAGTTGGCTCAACCTATCCTAAAATAGTAATCGGGTTCTAAGAATCTCATATCACTGATCTTTCTCGCAGGCTTTATTTTAGCACGACAACTGGCTTGCCACCAAAACATCCCGAGAGTCGAATCTCAATAAGCGTAGCTTTGGGTATCAACTAACCTTTGATTGCACCAAAGTTGACTATCTCACTACTGTCTAATGGCCAAGATGGGTCAATTAAGGTTCTAAAAGTAAGTTAGTGTTAACGACACCACACAGAAGCCTAATGTTGTCCTTGACTGACTCAAGGAACATCATTATAAACCAAAGTGTCATACTAACTATAGCCATCATGTTAACCATATCGGTCTATGTCGTACAATCTTTATGATCTATTGCTACTTACCTAAGGAATTCCTAGATCCGGGTGTAGGATCTTTCATACAAGCAACAATGCCTAAGCATGAACCCTTAAAGTAAAGCAAACAGTTCAAACAAATAAAGCAAGTAAAAGTAATCTAAACTCTAAGGTAGCCCCTCTTTCTTAAGTATGTCCCCAACAGATTCGCCAGTTCTGTAATACGGTGGGAGAACTGCCATTTTTGGTTTTATCCAAATGTGCGGATAGCTAGAGTCGCCACCAACTTTTCTTTTATCCAATATTTAGGAAAAGTGAAAATAATAGTAAAGGCCTTTGATAGATTTTGAGTTCGGGGGGTAAGTTATGAAAAGGAAAGGTGTTAGCACCCTTTTCATCTGTAGTTATCTACGGGCTCTTAATTGCTTAGCTCACTTTGAAAAAAATTGCTTTGTGTGTGTGGTTTGAAAATATTTTGAAATGCTAATGTAAGGCTAACTTTGTAATGATTCTTGTATCAGTCCTCAAGAATCTATACAAAGTGTTTTTGAAAAGATTTGTTTGAAAGTGATGTGAAAATATATTATTTATGAAAAAGGTTGTGAGCAAGCAATTAGGAGTTCTTACCCACTAAAGTCTTTCTTGTTATTTTCCTTCTCCTTTAGAGATAGTACTATCCGTATCATTAGTTATTAGGTAATCTTATCTATTTTATATGAAGGGACAGGCGTAGGGTCATCGTATGGTCATCGAAGGCAACATGTAAGGATACTTTAACAATTGTATCGGAGAGACTATTATCATTTTGTAGGCAACTCGAAGGGACTAGATCATTTTGTAGGCAAGTTGAAGGGTCATCAAGGGATTATGATATTTATTCGAAGGGACTATGATGATTTGATCGAGGCTCTTTTGCTAAAGTATCCCCACTTTCGAGGGACATGACCATTGTTTCATAAGGAAACAAGAGAGGTTACCTTAAAGGTGCAAGTGTGTAAAGTGTGTTAATTTCAATTATTTAGTCTTGAGAATTAGGATTTTCTATGTTTTGCTTTTAGTCTTTCCATACAAACCCTATTTACTAATAGTTATATATATATAGAAAAAATAAAGTGCAGAATGTAAAACCTAAGCTATTACATGGCTTTGGGAGAGATACATAGGTATAAAAATTTGCGGGAAAGTAAACTTACGCTATTACATCCTCGAAGCAGATACATAATAGGAAAAATGTGAGAAAAGATAAATATATGCTAATACATCAGTTGTGCGAACCTATACAGTTTTTACGAAATTAAATAGCAACAAATAAATAAGAAAAGTGTTAGAAAAATTTTAAAGATCTAAAATCTAAGTGTTAATGTTTTTTGGTATTTTTTGTAGAAAATAATTTAAGTGATAATAATTAATTAAAACCTAATTGTTTCTAATTAATTTTAATATTAAGAAAAAGTTAATTAGTAAATAAAAAATTTGTCAAAAAATTTAATTATTAATTAAAAACCCTAACCCTAATTTGTTATAATTTGAAAAAAGATTAGGTTAGTTGATGATTAATTAAAAAAGAATTAATTAAGAAAAAGAATGAAATTAGGGTTAGTAGAAAATAAGGAAAAAACTAATTGCATGGGGTGGGTGTTAAACCCACACCCTCAACCTTACTGGATGCTCCCTTTACCACTAGGCCATGCACTTGTTGGTGTCTAAGTATAGGAATGGATCAATACATTATAAACCTGCGTTGAAATCCTAAAAAAAAAAATAATAATTGCAAAACATAGGGATCGAGCCCACGTCCCTTATGTTACAGGCCTTCGTCTCCAACCATCTGCACTACGCTGGCTTTTGTGTTATAGAATACAAACAAATAAATATATAATAAAAGCTATATCATAGAAACGTAGGAGCCCTAGCTCCGGTCGCCTTCTCTAGTGGACCAAAATCTCTATCCTACAAAAACAAATGAGTTAGGTCATAACAGGGACCCTATCCCCCTAATTTTACCCTTGCAAATCCAATGGTGATCTCGTTTTATCCTGAAAATTCCTGTAACACAAGATGCGAAACAAATAGAATTTTATGCCCTAACAATGGCATCTCGTATTCCCTGCGTCAAAGCTTCTATTTTCTTATTCAAACCTATTCTAAACATCATCATGGATATATATGTCTACATCAAATTCATTTAAATCGCATGAACTAAAGGTTTGAAATTCATAGATGTAATACGGTGGGATAACTGACTTTTAGTTTTGCGTTTTATCGTAAATGTCACGGATAGCTAGAGTCGCCACCAACTTTTCTTTTATCCAATAAGAAAAGGGTGAAAAGAACAGGAAAAACCTTGAGATTATTGAGTTCGTGGGAGGGGGGGTAGATTATGAAAAGGGAAGGTGTTAGCACCCTTTTCATCCGTAGTTACCTACGGGCTCTTAATCGCTAGCTCACTTTGTTTTGAAAATGCTTTGTGCTCGTGTGTTTGAAAAATATTTAGAAATGCCAATAGTAAGGAAACTTTGTAATGATTCCCGAGAATGCGTACAAAGTGTTTGTTTGAAAATGTTTTTGAAAGTGCTTGTGTAAACAATTGTTTGTTTCGTTTGTGAGCAAGTGATTACGAGCTATCTACCTACTCAAAGTTTGTATCGTTCTTTTCCTTCTCCTTTAGATAGTGCTACCCTACCATTAGTTAGTAGGAATCCCTATCGTTTGATGCACAGGGACAGGCGCGGGTCATCATACAGTCATTGAAGGCAACTCGTCAGGGGAGCTTTAGCAATTCGTAAGGGACTAGATCGTTTACTGAAAGCAACATCGAAAGGGTCATCGAGGGACTATGATCTTTTTAATCAAGGGACAATGCTAAAGCGTCCCCATGTTCGAGGGACACAACTGTTTTTATCAAAGGCAACAAGGGAGGTTACCCTAGAGGTGTGAGTGTGCGAGTGTATTCAATTCAGTTCATTTATCTTGAATTAGGGTTTTGCTACTGTTTGCTTTTATTTTTGCCATACAATCCTATTGAGCTAACAATAATGTATACAAAGCATAAAAACGTAAGTGCAGAAAAATAAAAGTCTACGCTATTACAGGGCTTCGGGGATGGGGGTACAAATAATAAAAATGCGGGAAAAAAGAAACCCTAATTATCTATTACAAACCGTAAGCAAGTACAATAATCGAAAAAGGTGAAAATAATAAAATACGTGAAGCAGTAAGAGAGGAAAAGAAAAGGGAAATTGCTTGGATTGATTTTTGTTAGAAAAGATTTTTTGACGATTAACCTAATAACCTAATTAATTTTAATTAATTAAAAAAACATAAAAACCCTAATTAATTTAATTAACTAAGAAACCTAAAAACACTAATTAACTTTAATTTGAAAAAAAAGAAGAAAGTTTATTAATTAACAAAAAAACTAAAACCTAATGTTGATTAGGGTTTGTGAAAAAGTTAATTGATAAAAAAATGGTTTAGTTTGATGAGTTTAGGGTTTTATAAATGAAAATAATAAGAAAATATTGATTTAAAAAAGTTACCAGGGCTGGGTGTTGAACCCACGCCCTCTACCCTTTCACTCAGCATCTTCACCACCAGGCCAATTGCGCCTTGGTATTAGTAGATAGCTTCAACGTGTTTTGTAAGTTATCCTGTAAAACATGAAAATATGAAAAAAATAAATGAAAAAAGGCATGATCGAACCCATTCCTTAACATGCGCGCTTCTGCCACTGGGGTGGCTGTTTCATTCGATTGTATAATAGAAACAAATATATATAATATGAACCAACACAGATGGACCAGAGAAGCATCGGAGCCCTAGCTCTGGTCGTCTTCTCCAGTGAGACCAATTCTTCAATCTACAAAATAGCGCACATTAGTGAAAGAAAAGAATCCAAAATCGACCCTTACGAATCCATTGGTGGCCTTAGTTTTGGCTGATTCATGCTGTAAAAGGAGATTCGATGAGAACTATTTTGTAATGCGGTGGGAGAACTGACTTGGGATGTTTTATGTTTGATCGCAATGTTGCGGTTAGCAAGAGTTGCCACCGTATTTTCTTTTATCCAATGAAGGAAAGGGTGAAAAGAACAGGAAATACCTTTGAGATTATTTTCTTGAGTTCAGGGGGTAGATTATGAAAAGGGAAGGTATTAGCACCCTTTTCATCCATAGTTATTTATGGGCTCTTAGTTGCTTGCTAGATCACTTGCTTTGTTTGAAAATGTGCTTTGTGATGGTTTTTGAAAGTATTTTTGAAAAGGCGCCTTCGTTTAGGAAAACTTTGTAATGATTCTCGTTTCGGAGAAAATGTATGCAAAGTGTTGGACTTTTGAAAATATTTCAATGTTTTGAAAGTGTTTGGTGTTTGTTTTGAAAGTGTTTGGTGTATTTGTTTTGAAAGTGAGCAAGCAACTAAGAATGTTTCTACCTACTCAAAAGTCTTTTATTCATTTCTCTCTTTTCCTTTGATATTGCTATCTTACCATTGATTGGTAAGAAGCCTTATCTTTGGATGTAAAGGTACGGGTGTGGGTCATCGTATAGTAATGATTGCAATGTTGTGAGATATCTTAGCATTTCTCTTTGAGGGACTAAGATCATTTGAAAGGCAACATTTGTAGCGTCGTCGTGGGACTATGATCTTGTATTTTTAATTGTTTTTTCTAAGACATCCCACATGCATAACATGACTATTTTCCATAAGGCAACAAGTGGAATTAACCTAAGGGTGCATGTGTGAATAATGTGTTTGATTTGCATGCATTTATTCTTTGATTAGGGTTATCTTCCCATACAAATCCTAATTACTAGCATTTATATGAAAGCGATAAATTGCGGAAAGTAAATATTCTAAGTTATTACAATCATTAGGGGGATGAGGTATACAAATTTATAAATGGGGATTATAAGAAATTAAAGTCCTAATTATGTATTACAACCATATTGAAATAATGTACAAGAAATGTAAAATGGACTTGTTTTGTTTTTGTTAAGAGAAGAAATAAATTTGCTTAAGAAAATATTTTTTAGTCTTTTTGTTTTAAAAGAAATAAAATAAAGCATGTGAATATAAAAATGTTTTTTGGTGTTTTTGATTAATGAAAATAAAATGATGATAAAAAAATAATAAGAGAAAAAGGGGCCAGAATCAGCGCATTGTTGACATAAGAGAGAACAGGAGTATGGGGCTTAAACTTTGACTCTGATACGCTGCAAGAAAGAAAATGTTAGCAGAAAAGAGGAAGGCCAGAAGTTCTAGATCCAGACGCACTGACGTTCTGAGGTTGCTGGGAACAAAGGAAAGCCTATATGCTCTGATTGCTGAGAGGGCCTAGAAATTCTGATGCAACTGGGAACCTAGAAGTTCTAATATCACTGGCAGGTCAGAAGTTCTAGTTGTTTGAGAGAGTGAGGTGATAATGCTGTTGGGTGAGGATATCTAGAAGTTATGGTATAGGAATATTTTCTAACAGATAAATGGGTGAAATGTCAATAAATAAACTTAAAAAAGATGCTTCTGGGGCTAGAACCCAAGACCCTTATCATTAGTGTCTTATGCGCACGCTTTCTACCACTGGAGTGGTTGTACATCCGGTATTAGAAGCAAAAGCAAAAACATGTATCACAAAGTAAACTCTGATGATGAATTTCATCTCCTTCTCCATGCTAGTCAGAGCATCTACAACTTAGTCATTTCTCAACATGCAAACATAACAGTTATGGAAAATTTCATCATATTTCAGAAATATAAGATATCAGAACTATAAATCAGAAACAAGCATGAATTTTGCTAATCCTAATTATGAATCTTAATTCCCTCAAGAAGTTATGAACTGAAGTTCTCTCTACTTAGGCAAAAATACATGAAATCTATGAATATGTACAGAATCAGAGTCAGGATGTCTACATTTAATTTTTGAACATGCAAGTCTAATAATGCCTAAGTAATATGATGAGAGCCAGCAGAAGCTTACCTTGTAGCTGGAAAATGTTCTGTGAACTAGAGCTTGGTTCTGACTGCTCGTGATGTTCTGATCAGCTTCCTTACGTGCTCAGCAGGCTGGAACAACCTTTAACTTGGGCTATGAATGGCTGAAAAATTCCGGAACAACCAAGAAGCAATGTTATGACATTTTGAGGTGGAGATTGATGGAGAATGTGTTATAGTCTGAAAATGAAAGTTGGAACGGCTTCTAAAAGTGTATTAGAAACTGTGTTGATAATTTGGTCAAGAAACACTTGAGGAAAATTGGAGTTTGGATGCAAAAATCAGAAACTAGCAGGTTTTGTATTTGTGTTTGCAGTTTTGGATTCCTAGAATTTTTAGCAATGTTTCAGGGCTTTTTTTTCCAATTTTTCGACCTCTTTACAGTTGCAAATGAAGTTCAATTTATAGGAAAGGATCTTGTAGCTTGGAGAAGTCAAGAGTACAACCATCATGCTAGGGAGCTGACTTGTTATTGAAGCAAGTTAAACAAGTATGGGGGTTAGCAGCTTTTAGTTGTGCCTAAGTTGGATTTGTAAGTATGGATTAAGGAAAAGTAACCTCAGAGGCAAAAGCAAAGCATGGGCCCAGCATAAACTTGTACAAAAGTTTGCTTTTCAAGGACAGTAATGGTACTTCTATGCCACACGTGGGAAAATCCTTTGGATAAAGACTCAAAAGTTGGTGTGAGCATTAAATGATGATGAGATTTATCAAACAGAAAACCTGCAATATGAGATTATTGTCATAGCTTAATCTGGATCAGAAGTTCAGCATTAACGCAACTTAGAATAAACATCCAACTTCTGATCTTTGAATCTCCTTGTTGCAGCATGTTTTGAAGGAATTCTCAGACTTTTCAGAAAGCTTGTAACATGCTTTGTAGACCCTCTTTGAATTACTCTTGCAAATTCTGATTGAACCTATGTGAAAACTGGCCCAGAAGTTCTAACCAAATTCTGTCGTGGAAATGTCCAGAATTTACTGAGTGTTTCACTTTCATGGACGTGTCTTCAAGGACTTATAACTTATAATCCCAGCACTTTTAGAAGAAGTTTTGTTCTGTAATGTTTTAGATCTCATTCAGATCTATAATTCTTGTGTTAGAAGTTCTTCCAGAATCAGCTTGCATCATGGTGAAAATCTGACCAGAAGTTATGAACTTATCATATTTCTTAAACAATTAGAAAAATTTCTAAGTGTTTAGAATTTGACTTTTCCAAAGTAATTTTGACTTTTGATTTTCTTGATGAAACAAACTTCATATTCCAACATGTCTTGATGAAATATGATTCTTGAAACTTGATTTTGATCCAAAATTCAAAGTTTGACTTTTCAGCATGCAATTGACCATTTTCCCTTGTGCCAATTCTAACCCTAGATTGATGCATCAGTGCTGCAAAATTGATGTCATGGGAGATCTTGTGAGAAAATCATTGAGAAATGAGAGGGAAAATTTTGGGGTACAACATATTCAAAATGGCATGAGTATGGAAATTCGTCATTCCTGCAGAAAAACTTGCAAACAATGAGTCTAAATGAATCTAAACATTATTATAAGCAAGAATATATGCATGAATTCAATGAATAACGCATGGCATGTAAGTTTGGATTCAAGGAAAACCCATCAACCGGAGTTACGTGGCTGCTGCGATCTAGGGTGCTACGACCTTCAAGGATGGTTAGGCATGACTCCTGGAAGTATCAGGGAACTGATAAAGTGCTTGTGGTTGACTGAAACTCGTTGGAAGGTAGTGTTTGATTATGCCATAGTTCTTGAAATTTTGAGATTTTTGGGATGGTTTCTTGAGATAAGGGTTTCGTGTCTTGCTTGTATGAAGAGTGTAAAATATATAGCGTGAATTAGGTCAAAGATAAGATGGGGTTAGACTTTGTTTAAGAAGCCTCATACTTTATCTTATTTATTTTTGTATTATTAATGAATAAATCAAAATAAATCAAAATAAAATAGATCAAGAGGTGCATGAACAAGATTTGAGGTGTATAAGGAGTGTAATACACGTTTGGACTTTAAGTCAATGGCCTAATAGCCTAAAATATCAAGTTTGCTCATTTTGAACTTCATACATTTGCTCAAAAATTCCCAACTTACACTGGCCATAAATCTCTTAATTTACATCTTTTGAAAGTGTTATAGGATGTTTTGGAAAGCCTAATGTGTCCTCTACAATCTCTACATTGATCATTTTTGCATTTAAATATTTTATCTTGATGTAAGTTGCCTTGACACAAAGTCTCTTTTTGTTGAGTTTTGAAATGACCTGTAATATTTTGGCCCCATATCTCTCAAATGTAGCATTTCTTGGACTTGAGCTTAGAGATACAAAGCTGTAGAGAATTGAATTTTATTCAAAATGAACTCTGGTTAGGGAAAAACTAATGAAGCATGTGAAAGTTATGCTTGGTCAAAGTTCAGTTGACTTCTCCTAAGAAAACCCTAATTTAGCAACTTTTGACTTCTGATGATTTGAGAGTTTTCCTTGAGGAATCATGATCAAATATTGATTAAATGATGAATGTGACTTCAAAATCTTGATGTTGACCAAAAGTCTTGAAGTTTGACTATATGTTGACCACAATTGACTTTTTACCCAATACAGTTGATTTTCAGTCATCTAAGCAATTGACTGAACAAACTTGTGATGCAAGGCATGAAAATTGGTATGAGAACTCCTTGGGACATATAAGAAACCATGAATCCCATTTGAGGATTTTGAAACCCAAACTTCCTTGTGAAAGGTGAAACCCTAGTTGTGGATCCATTGCTTAGGAGGAGAATTTGTCTGATCAATTTTTGAGCAACCTTGAGCATTTGGGAACCCTAGGAGAATGTCTTGAATAAAATGAGAGGGAAAATTTTGGGGTACAACAAATGCCCCTGTTCAATATTCTTAAACTTGAAGAGTTATATTGGCCTGTCTTCCATTCATGACTTGGAGGTAGAAGATGATTGAATACTTAAGTGTCCAGAAATTTGCACTCGCATGTGCAGGAGGTGACGCTGTTGGTTGATAATATTGCTTGAATGTTCTTAAAGATGCCATTCGGAGAGGTGATGGAGAATCATTGGAGATGGGCTTATGGATGCCATCCAAAGTAACCGTTGATAGAAGTATCAGAACGAGTCTACAATTGACTATATCTGAAGATGGCTTTCCAGAATGAACCTCTAGGGAAGGTGTTTAAGTAGCTGCTTGTCAGATTTAGTCTCTAAGGGAGATGTTTGTCAGAATTTGGTCTCTAAGGAGTGTGTTCGTCATATTTAGTCTCTGAAGTAAATGCTCGTCATGTAGATAGTCACCCTGTCCTATTTCGGGAATTGATCTACAGTCTACTTTTGTTGGTAAACCCGTCCTATTTCGAGATTTCATACCACCTGGCCCTGTCGATAGTTTCCTTATCCTGTTTAGGGAGTTAATCTTTTCCTGATTATAAAGATAGTTTCCCCACTCGGTTTCAGGAGTTAATATTTGCATAGTCATATGGATAGTTTCCCCGTCCTATTTTGGGAATTAATCTTGGACCTGGTCATACAGATAGTTGCCTCGTCTTGTTTCAGGAATTAATATGCGACTTGTTCGAGAATTGTTGATGATATCTGTCTGTTTGTAGACTTTTACCTAAAAAGATAAAAAGTTATCTATATACAATGTCATGATGTATGTAATGCACTGCGTAATGATGTTCTCAAAGTAAATGAGAGCGTAATATATGTGTCGTATGCACATGCTATGATACTTTTGAATGATGTATGGATGTGAGATGTTGTTGAAGCGTATTGGTAGCTTTGTATAACATCTCCGATTGGGAAAATAAATCCCTGAGGTGTCGGGGATGAAGAATATGTGTAATCTTCACTCTTGTCTAGAATGTCTCCACTGAGAATTCCTCTTTCAGTTTGAGGATACTCTGCTGGGGAATGTTGACTTTTGTTTGGGTAAGAGAGTTCAAGAACATTAGTCGCTCATCGCTCTACTGGGGAAATTTAGTTCTTAAATACCATGACTGAGGATAAAAGAGATGGATCATCTTCCAAGGTGCTATTGACCGAGTTTCCAATATGAATGTCAACTCGTCTGCGGAGGATAAGGTTAAACGATATATGGTCCGGTTGCAGATTCTGTAGCAATTCTCTGGGGATAGCAGCCTAGATCATCCTTTGCTAGAGATAGGAAATTTTCCGGTGATTTGTAGTAGTCAGAGAAATAGACTCAAGCTGGGGAGACTGAATTTTGTTGGGGAAATAAACCATGCTGAAGAAATATACTCTGTTGAAGAAATAAATCTTGTTGGAGAAATATATTCTGCTGAGGAAACGTGCCCTAGGGGAGAAGAGAATTCAGCAGGTGTTTTTATAGTAATTGAGAAATAAATGCAGCTGGGGAAGAGAATTTCTATGAACTGTGTTGATGACATAACCTCTTATGAGGATTGGAAGATTGGTGGCGTTGTTGGGGAAAAGATCACGCTCCTTTATTCGCTAGGGGAATCTGTTGGGAGTATGATTAGGTTAATTACTAGAAGATGCCCCAATTCCTGTTTTGAAAGCGTATTGGACTTATGGGGAATGTATCTTTGTTGAAGATGAGCTTGTGAAGATAGTTCTTTGGGGATTTCTCTGTGGAGATTTGTCAATGACTTGGGCGCTATCCCAACTCCTAGAGTCTTGAGTAAATACTTTATTCCTGTTTTTACGCATATTTGTTAACAGTAATCATATTCATATGCATATGTTCATACAATTTAGTCATTGGGCATTTTTGCGAACAAAACAGAAAAAGTCAAACAAAAATATGGAATTTGAAGTGGTATTTATATTGATATTTTGCCTATAAACAGGCGGTTTTGTACAAAGAGACATAAATCCCAGTCAGGGGAAATTGTTATAAAATGAAAAGAGTACAAAGTAAAAAAAAAAACATATAGCTATATGGAAATAATCTCGTCGAGTTTCAACTCTGCTATTGCGCCTATGTCTTCGAGCATCTCATCCCTTGCTTGTCGGAAGAAGTTGACTGAATTGGTATGTACCATTTGAACTTGACGTTGGTAATAAAGCTTTCTATAAGTGATCCCACTGGACATAGTTGTATGCTTTAATCCCTATATTTTTTCCTGGACCGCCCTTTCGGGTTTTCAGTCCACTGGGATACCCTTTTTTACCCAAGCCGCCTTTTCAGGTTTTCGACTTGTCGGGTGTACAATATATATATATATATATATATATATATATATATATATATATATATATATATATATATATATATATATATATATATATATATATATATATATATATATATATATATATATATATATATATATATATATATATATATATATATATATATATATATATATATATATATCCCTAATTTTTTCCCGAACCCTTTTGGTTTGCCGGGATGCCATTATTTTTGCCTAGGCCAGTCAACCTAGCGGGTCACTTTTATGCGTAGTATCTTTTGACTATGTCCGCATTCACGAGGTGCAGAAAATCTTCACCGTCCATGGTGGTAAGTATCATAGCACCGCTAGAAAATACCGTCTTGACTACAAATGGCCCTTCGTAGGTGGGAGTCCATTTTCCCCTAGGATCACCTTGTGGTAGGATGATGCGCTTTATTACCAAGTCTCCAGCATGATATTCATGATGCTTGACTTTCTTGTTGAAGGCTTTGATCATAGGTTTCTGGTACATCTGACAGTGAAAAATAGTCACAAGCCTTTTCTCGTCAATCAAATTCAACTGGTTCAGCCTTGTCGAAATCCATTCGTCTTCGTCTAAATCTGCATCTTTCATGATCCTTAGAGAAGGAATTTGAACTTCACAGGTAGGACAACTTCCATACCGTAGACTAGAGAAAATGGGGTTTCCCCAGTTGATGTTCATATTGAAGTGCGATATCCATGAAGAGCGAATGGTAACATCTCGTTCCAATCTTTATACGTCATCGTCATCTTATGTATAATCTTCTTGGTGTTCTTATTGGCGGCTTCCACTGTGCCATTCATCTTTGGTCGATACGGAGAAGAAATGTGGTGCTTGATCTTGAACTGCATGCAGAGTTCCGTGATCATAGTGTTATTAAGACTGATACCATTGTCTGTGATAATCCTTTCGGGGATGCCATACCGACATGTAAGGTTATGCTTAATGAACTGGGCGACAACATTCTTAGTAACAGAGGCTAATGAGGCTGCTTCAACCCATTTCGTGAAGTAATCAATGGCGAAGAGGATGAAGCGGTGTCTGTTGGAAGCTGTAGGCTTGATTTCTCCAATCATATCAATGCCCCACATTATAAATGTCCAAAGAGCATTCAAAACATTCAGAGGTACTGGAGGCACATGTACTTTGTCAGCATAGATCTGGAACTTGTGACAAGTTCTTGAATGGTGATGGCATTCAGTTTCCATAGTCGACCAATAGTATTCTGCTCTCAGAATCTTTTTAGCCATAGTATGTCCACTGGAGTGAGTACCAAAGATACCTTCGTGCATATCTTCTATAATTTTCTCCGTTTCCTTCTTGTCTACACAATGAAGCAAAGTCGAATCATGATTGCGTTTGTACAGAACCCCGTTACTCAAGAAGAACTTGGTTGAGACTCTCCGTAGGAATTTCTTGTCATTGATAGATGCCTCCTCTGGGTACTCTTGAGCCTCAAGGTATCTTTTCACTTCATGAAACCAAGGCTTCTCTTCTACTCTGTCAGTATCAACTTCGTAACAGTGTGCCAGTTCGTCCAGTCTTTCGATATTAATTCGAGGAGTCTCATTGTCCCATCTGACTGAACATGAATGATATGGTAGCCAATGCATCTGTCAATTGATTCTCTTCTCGTGGGATATACTCAAAAGTAATCTCCTCAAAGTGCAGAATTAGTGTCAATACATGCTCCCGATAAGGAATGAGATTCAGGTGCTTAGTATCCAATTCTCCCTTGATTTGACTGATCACTAGGGCTGAGTCCCCATATACGCTCAAGAACTTAATTCTCAGGTCAATAGCAGATTTGATACCCAAGATGCACGCTTCGTATTCAACCATGTTGTTGGTACAGTCAAAGCATAATCTGGCGGTGAAGGGTGTGTGGCAACCCTGGGGAGAGATAATCACAACACCAATTATGTTTCCAAGTGCGTTAGAAGCTCCGTCTAAAACCATAGTCCATCGGGATCCTGGCTCGGGTCCTTCATGCAGTCCAAATTCTTCATAATCCGCTACTAGCATAATATTCTCGTCCGGGAACTCGAAATTCATAGACTGGTAGTCGTCTATAGCTTGATGAGCCAAATGATCTGCCAATTTACTTCCTTTGATTACTTTTTGAGTGGTGTACTGAATATCATATCCTGTCAAGACCATTTTCCATTGGGCTATTCTTTTGGAGAGAGCTGGCTTCTCGAATATATATTTGATGGGATCCATTTTATAGATCATTAAGGTGGTTTGGGTCAACATATACTATCTTAGTCGACGAGCAGCCCATGCCAAAGCGCAATAAGTTTTCTCGAGCAGTGAGTATCTTATTTCACAGTCAGTAAACTTTTTGCTAAGGTAGTATATTGCATGCTCTTTTCGACCAGACTCGTCATGCTGCCCCAATACACACTGTTGTACCCCAAAATTTGCCCTCCCATTTCCTCAACATTTTCTCATCACCAGACCTTTGAAGATCAAGATCCAATTAGGGTTTCCTCTGCTCAAGATTTCTCCTTGCACAGATGGACCCAAATTAGGGTTTGTGTTTGAACAAAGATGTTTTGACCTAAAATGCCTAAGATGACTTTCATGCTTCATATTGGACTCCCAAGTTTATCCATACCAAGTTTCAAGTCTTGATTCCAAGTTTTGCCCAGTCAATTGGACAGATGACCTAGAAATCAGCTGTATTGGGGAAAAAGTCAATTGTGGCCAATTGACAGTCAAATCTCATGGAAATTGACCCACATCAACATTATGAACTCATATTGACCTTTTGATCAAGTTTGGATCACAATTCCACAAGAAATTTGATTAGATCACCAAAAGGGCAAAATGGTCATTTTTAGGGTTTTGACTGCACAAAGACAATTTTTGACTGTTTGACCTAGCCAATGGCAAAACAAGATCACATATGGACTCAAGGACCCCATGGAATTGTCTTGACAATCTCAACAAGCTCAAAAGATCCCAAGTACACAAGATTGACAGTTGAATTTCCCAGTCAATTGATCAATTTTGACTGTATACTGAAAAGTCAAACTTTGACTTTTGGTCAAAATCAAGAGTCAAGATTCATTTTTCATCAAAACATGCCAAATCATGAAACTTGTTCACCAAGAAACCAAGAAATGCAAATTAGGGTTTAAAATGGAATTTTTCATAACTTAGAATTTTTCTAAGTTATGGAAAACCCTAATTTTTTCCCAAACTTTGCCCCACTTTTTCACCATGATTCATTTGGATTCAAACAAAAGTCAAAACATGAAAGTTGTAGCTTGTTGCATAATCTACAACTTTGATTCACAAAGTTTTCTAATTTGAAGCTTGTATCTCAAGTTACAAATTTTGAATAATGGCACTAAACCATTCTTAACTTAGTGAAAATTTGATCTATTTTGACAAGGTTTTCTACCCCACTTCAAGGCCATTTTCCATACTCTTCCACTTGGAATTTCAAATTTCACTTCAAAGATGGATTGTAGTACACATTCCAAGCTTTCCAAAATGTCCAAGAACTTCTCAAACAACCTCATGGTTAGGGAGAATCAAATTTCACAATATGGCAAAAACTCACTTTGTTCATGACCAAGTTACATGTCCATAACCTTGCAATTTGAACTCAGCATGCTTTAAGCTAGATTACAGGTCTTTTATCTCATCTACACTCCATAATTTAATGCATATTCTTTGTGCCAAGACCATGTTCTTTGAGCTAAAGCATTGTATGAAGGTTTAATCCATTTTTAGATAAAGCATAATATCCATTCTTGAAAAGTTGCACTTTATGTCAATTGGTAAATCAAGAAGGTACAGATCAAATCTCTTTAGCACAAGATTATGGACAAATCACTCTGATCAAGGAGAGTTTATGCAGCACATTAGGGGCCCTCTACATGCCTAGAAACACAAGTTGGCATTTGTTGCTTACGGTTGAAGAAAAGTGCCATAACACATACCAACTTCCATCTCAGCTTATACACACTTAGACAAAGTTATCAAACACATTCCAAAGATCACAACCAAGCTAATACACGAGCCCTTAGCCTTCAAAACAACCTCCATCTCAGAATCACTCTCAAACTGCAAAAACAGGGTAGGCCCTGCAGTTTGAGTACCATCTCTCATTTCTCTCAAGCTTTCTTGCCCAAACCAGTTCACACACCTTCCACACCACCTATGCAAGCTAACCAAAAGCAAAAGCACGACCTGTAATCCCTCTAACCACTTCCACCATTTTCATATTTCTGACTTGCAGGTGAAGTTCTCTAGCTCGATTCAGAAGCTTTCAAGACAAAGTAAACATTGGAATAGCATCCCTGGACCTCAAAGAAGCTTTTCCAATCATCACCTTGCATTGAAAGTTCCTACATTTCCAGATAGAACTTCAGCTGAACAGGTATCTTGGTGAATTCGTATCTCTCTTATTAGGCATTGTTAGCTTTAGGTTTGTGAAGAAAACATGTCACAATCATAGCCCTGAACATGCCCATATGATTAGATTTCATTTATATTATGTGTGCTTAGAGAATTTTATGTCTGAACATTGATAAAAAATTAGGTCAGGATTTGGGAGAGAAGAAATTCTCTCTCATTTCTGAGAGTTAGATTGACTTCTTTATATGTCTAGAATCGTGGTTTCAAGCTCTATAGGTTTCATGATGGAAGATTTGGCAAAAGATCAAAGGATCAGGAGTTAAGGATTGGTGAAGAAAGGCGCGTATTTTTTGAATTTGTTTGGTCTGAAGGTTGAAGACAACCATTTTCTGGGCTGGGCCTGTTTGTTATTCCTTTTCACACCATTTTTCTTGTTTTACACCCCCTGAGCCCATTTCATTTATTTTTAATGATTTCTGACTTTTTCTTTTTTTGATTGATCCATTTATTTTTTCTCATATTATTAAAAATATAAA
Organism: Vicia faba; assembly: GCA_948472305.1. Taxonomy (NCBI): domain Eukaryota; kingdom Viridiplantae; phylum Streptophyta; class Magnoliopsida; order Fabales; family Fabaceae; genus Vicia; species Vicia faba. The sequence goes on along the minus strand of CATIWC010000306.1, from coordinate 282,015 downwards.
AATCTTTTTTCTCACCATTTTTTAATTTATTAGGTATTTATATGATTTTCTTTTGATTAATACTTAGATAAATAAATATATACATTTCATTAAAATATTGAGAAATAGGTAAAAATACTTTTATTTTCATTTTTATTTTATTATACCCTCTGAAAATATTTTACATAAAAAATACCTTTTTTTGCAAATATTAAAAATTATTATTATTTATTATATATATAACACATATTTAAAATAATACATATATACATATATTTATTAATATATTTAGGGTAAATACAAATATATACACTTTTGGTTTTTTTTTATTATTATTATTAATATTTAATATAAAAATACATTTTTGACAAATACTTCACTTTATTTTATTTTGTACATAATAAATAAATACTTGCACATATTAAATAATTAATGCATTTCATTTAATAAAAACTAGGGTTTTGCCCTAAATTCAAAAATACTCCAAAAATAATATCTTTTTATTTTACAGAAATAATCCTTTTTTTCATACATATAAAAAACCCTTTTTGTATTCTTGCATATTTTTATTTTATTTATGCAATTAAATTACCTTGTAAATATTCAATATTGATGTAATAGCTTAGATTCAATTTCTTGTCAAAATATCTCCCCATTTGGAACATTGTACCCCCCCCTCCCTATATTATTGTGTTGTAATAGCGTAGGAGTTTAAATTTCGCACTTTATCGCTTTCTAAATATACAATGCTAGAATTAGGGTTTATATGCGAATAAAAAATGAACAAAATAGTTGGACCTAATATAAGACAAACAAGCACGAAAATGGACACACAAATCACACTTGCACCCCCTAGGGTATTCCACTTTGTTGCCTTCAAATAAATGGGCCATATTGCATGTTAGGTCTCTTTGGGCAAAACAAACAAATTGAATGATCATAGTCCCTCGATAACACTTTTTTTCAAAATATTGCCAAACAAATGATCAAGTCCCTTAAAGAAAATGCCCAAAGATACTTGGCACCATTGCAATTATGGTCCAAACGATGACCCGCGCCCGTCCCTTTTCACATCCTAAACATGAGATTGTCCACCAAATACAATGGTGGAACAAACTTATCAAAAGGGTTAAAACATAGCAATAATCTTTGAGAAATTTAGGAGTAGATAAACCTCTTAGTTACTTGAATCAAACTTGCAAAAACAAAACACTTGCCTATTTTCTAAAACACACCTCACAACACTTTCAAAACAATCTTCAAAAACAAATGAAAACCTTTTCCAAAGACATACACTTTTGTATACATCTCAACATGGATCATTACAAAGGTTGCCACCACAATGGCTTATTTTCAAAAACATTTTTCAAACCCACACACACAAGCACCATTTCAAACAATTGAAAATTAAGGCAAGTTGATCTAAGCAAGTAACTAAGAGCCCATGGATAACCATGGATAGAAAGGGTGCTAATACATTCCCTTTCTATAATCTACTCCCCGAACCCAAGAAAACATCTCAAAGGTTTTTGCTGTGCTTTTTAACCTTTCCTTAGGATAAAATAAAAAGTCGGTGGCGACTCTTGCTCAACCGAAACATTTGCGAAAACAAACGCAAAACCTCAAGTCAGTTCTCCCACCGTATCACAGAACTGGCGACTCTGCTGGGGAATATTAAAAAGTGGAGTAACCTTAGGGCTTAGATCACCCTCTTGCATGACTAATTGTTTGAATTGTTTGCTTTATACTTTGGCTCTATTGTTTGGGTTTACAATCCTCCACCCGGATTTCGGGAAACATTCATAGATAGCAATACGTTGTGGAAACTGTGCGGGGTATACCGACACGGTCTAAGCAATAGCTATATTAGTGCGACATATTTGTGAGTACCGGTAACCCTTGAGTTCAATCAAGGAGAGTACGGGGCCGCTGAGTGATGTCACTAAGCACTAATGATCTAGAACCTTACTTGACCATCTTGGCCTTTTATTAGGGGTAGTGAGATGACCAGCTTTGGTGCAGTCTGAAGTTGGTAGATACTCGATACTACACTCATTGAGGGTTGTTTTCTTGGAATATTTTGGTCGCTAGTTAAGTGGCTAAACCAAAACAATGAACAATGAAAACAATCCAGTGATATTGAGCTCCTTAGAACCCGGTTACTAGTTATAGGACAGGTTTTTAAGCCAACTACACTCAAGAGGGTACTTACCTATGAAACCCCATGCAAGCCTGAAACTAGGGTTTGGTGTGATTTGCTTGTATATATGTTTTGTGCATACATCATAAACATCATGAAACATCATATGCATTCTCTAACCATTTCAAGGGTTTTGGATCTTCATCTTTGTCCTTGTTTTGTAGGACATGGAAATTCCTCGCAGAAATACCATTCAAGTCAACCTTGTGAGAATCTCTCCTCAACTCAAGGAGATCACTTCAAGAATTCCGGAAAATTCATCCTTCAGTGAAAGACATGGTAGACTGCTCAGCCTAGTCAACACCAACATTGAAGAAGACATGATGAAAGTGCTATTCCAATTCTTTGACCCTCTTCACCACTATTTCACTTTCCCTGATTATCAGTTGGTCCACACTTTGGAGGAGTTTTCTCAACTTCTAAGAATCCCTATCCTTAATCAACTACCATTCAACGGTACGGAGAAGGAACCAAAGCCGGAAGATGTTGCTCGAGCATTACATCTACAACCATCCGACATCAAAGGGCATTGGGAAACCAGAAGCGGCGTCAAAGGATTCTTAGCAAAATTCTTGTTTGAGAAGGCACAAGAATGTTGGAACTCATTGGACCTACAAGCCTTTGAAGAGATTGTGGCACTCCTTATCTATGGGTTGGTCTTGTTCCCAAATCCTGACCAATTGGTAGATGTCAACGCCGTCAAAATCTTCTTGTCCAGAAATCCAATACCAACATTGCTTGGGGACATTCTTCACTCATTTTACACACGAACAATGAGAAAGAGGGGTGTTCTCATGTGCTGTACTCCTATCCTTGCAAGGTGGTTTATTTCACACCTTCCACAATCTGTCTTGAAGAATGACCAAGGTACAAGGTGGTCCCAACGGTTGATGACTCTTACTCATTTTGATGTGCATTGGTGTTCTCGGTCCAGAGAAAATGTCATCATTGTCGATCGTTACTGAGAATTTCCTAATGTTCCTTTACTTGGAATTAGAGGAGGTATCACCTACAACCCTTGCCTAGCTTTGAGGCAATTTGGATATGCACGGAGGGATGGCCCTCATGACATGTTGATTCCTGACCTAGTTTTTGACTTCAACAACAATGCGCAAGGACTTCGCCAAAGGTTCATCAGAGCTTGGGGAAAACTCAACAAGGTTGATAGCAAGACTCTGGGACACAAGAACTCCATCCCTCTTGAGCCTTATCTCAAGTGGGTACGAGCCCGAGCCCAAAGTCTGATGATGCCTTGTCCTCATGAACTCCCTGTGATTAAAGAGCCCGTCAAGGAAGGAGAGGTTCCCTACACCATCCTACATCCAGACATGCCTACATCGTGGGAGGAAATGCAGAAAAGTTGAATTCAGCTCAAGGAGGAACGGAACACTTTTGAAGCTAGCTACTACGCCAGTGAAAAGAAGGTTTTAGAGCTCACCCGCCGACTCCACGAGCAAGAGGCCCTCAATGCCTACATCGCACCCAAAAGGATGCACAATGTCTTTTGCCTTAAGAAGTTTATTTTGTGATATTTGGCCCATGGGGCATTTATGTACTGACAAATTTCTTCTTATTAATATGATGTGCGCTCTTCTTTGTCTAAAACAATTTTGAATGTCCTAAATCCTTGAATGCATTGCATACATAAGCATACCATTCATCATGTGCATAAGCAGGTCTCATTCCAGGTTTCCTTATCTGTCTGCTGTTTATTTCAGTAGGATGGATCTCGAGCAAACAATCAAAGACCTACAGGCTCAGAATGCACAATTCCAGCAACTCCTGATGACCTTGGCTAAGGGTCAGGAGGATATCAAGACTCAATTGGGGAACAAAGACCCAGTGAAGAAGAAGAAAAAGAGACTCGGGGTGGCTACTTTGGGGAGGAGATTTGACGGAGAAGCTCGAAGAGTGCTTGAATTTCCTCCTACTTCTGATGAAGGGACCAGTAAAAGAGATGGAGTTGCGGTGCCTTCCGAGTCTGATGCGGAAGAAGAAGAGGTTGAAGAGGATGAAGATTATTCTGACCAGCAATACCCTCCAGCTGATGATAAATACAAGGGTTTAGAAGACAGATTGGCTACCATGGAGCTACAAAGAGTACCGGGTTTAGATTTTGAAGACTTGGGTTTGGTTGCCGGGATTGTGATTCCCCCAAAGTTCAAAGTGCCAGTGTTTGTAAGGTATGATGGGCTGTCCTGCCCCAAAATGCATCTCAGGTCCTACGTGAGAAAGATTCAACCCTATACGGCAGATAAAAACCTCTGGATTCATTTCTTTCAAGACAGCCTTTCTGGAGCTCAGTTGGAGTGGTTTTATCAGCTAGAAGGAACCAGTGTCCGGAATTGGGAAGATTTGGCCACCGCTTTCTACAAACAATACCAATACAATTCTGACCTTGCCCCTACTCGTACCCAACTTCAGGGTATGTCGATAGGAACAAGCGAAGGATTCAAAGAATACGCACAAAAATGGAGGGATTTGGCTGGCAGGGTGCAGCCTCCTTTGACCGATCGTGAGCTTGTTGATATGTTTCTAGGGACCCTATCTGGGCCATTTTTCAATCATCTGATTGGTAACTCTTCCGCGGGGTTTACCGATTTGATCTTAACGGGCGAAAGAATAGAAGCTGGCATCAAGTCAGGAAAGATTCAGAAGGGTGTTGCTGCAAATACTGAGAAGAGGCCTTTTAAGAAAGAAGCAAGTGCCGTCTATGGTCCTAGAAGACAAGTCAAGCCCGAAAGTCGCCAAGCCGTCAATGCTTTGGTCATTTCAAAACCTGTTGTTGCTCCTCAGCAGTACAATCAACAAAGAAGTGAAAGGCCCAAGAGGCAGTATACTCGGCTGAGTATGACCTTATCTCAAATTTTACCCCAACTGCTATCAACCAATTTGGTTACCACCAAAGAAGCTCCTAAAGTCGTGAATACTGCGTCTCCTAAGTATAACCCAAATGCCCGGTGTGCTTATCATTCTGATAGTCCCGGGCACACTACTGATGATTGCTGGGCCTTGAGAAACAAAGTGCAAGATCTTATCGACGCGAAGGAAATTCAGTTTGAAGCGCCTGAGAGACCAAATGTTGTAACTGCTCCTATGCCCCAGCATAGGGTAAATGCCATTGAGGAAGAGTTGTATGTTGTTTCGGTGAATGAAGTTGTTACCCCTCTTTTGACTGTTAAGAGGAACTTACTACTAGCCGGTTTATTTCCGGGTTGTAGTAAGGGTTGCCTCCTGTGTGCTGTAATCCCTACCGGTTGTCCACTACTGAAGTCAGGCATCCAAAGCCTGATGGATAGCAAGGAAATTCTATTCAAGAAAATTGTTGTTCCGTCTGTTTCCATTGAAGAAATATCTGTTGTCACAATCTACAATCCTGCCAAAGCTCCTATGAAGAAACCAGTCCAGATTATGTCTGTTACACCCATCACTATTACTGTCCCAGGGCCTCTCCCATATGAGTCTGATAAAGCTATTCCATGGCATTATGGAGCCGACGTGTATGTGCTTGGGGTGAAGCAGGAGTTCGACACCAATACCAGTATCAGTAACATCACTGGTCCCGCCAAGATTACCCGCAGTGGCAGGCTCTTCTCGCCTGACATTGCACCGCCAGTTATCCAAAAACCTCTCACCATCACACCCGCAAGTGTGCATGTTCCAGTTCAAATTCTTGTGTCTACTACTGCCGCCGAGTCCTCTGATACTTGGGGCAAAGAAGTTGCTACCGATTCGCCTGCCAGGACGGAGGCACCAAAAAAGAAGACTGCTGTGGAAGCCTCTCAACAAGAAATGGAGGAAATTCTTAAAATTATCAGAAAAAGTGACTTTAATGTTGTTGAACAGTTGGGGCATACTCCCTCCAAAATCTCTATGTTATCACTACTGCTATGCTCAGAGGCCCGTGCAAAAGCCCTGATTTCATTTCTGAAAACGGCCCATGTGCCGCAAGAGACTTCCGCGGATCAATTCACCGACTGTGTGGCTAATTTGACGGCTGACAATGGCTTGGGGTTCTCAGATGCTGACCTTACCGCCAAAGGGAAAAATCACAATGATGCCCTGCACGTCTCTATAGAGTGCAGGGGCACTACTCTCGCACACGTGTTGGTGGATACCGGTTCTTCCCTGAATGTTTTACCCAAGAAGGCATTGGATCGCTTATATTGTGAGGGTCTGGAGTTGAAACCTAGCAACATCATTGTTAGAGCCTTCGACGGTTCTAAGAGGATGGTGCACGGTGAGGTAGACATCCCTATTCGTGTGGGTTCCCAAGTTTTCGGCTCAACATTCTATGTAATGGATATTCGTCCATCTTACTTCTGCTTATTGGGTTGACCCTGGATTCACAAAGCTGGGGCAGTAACATCCACTCTACACCAAAAGCTCAAATACCCTGTCAAAGGGAAGATTGTTACTGTGCAGGGTGAGGAGGAATACATGGTGAGTCACTTGAATTCATTCCGATATATCGAGATGGACGGGGAGTTTATTGAAACCCCTTTTCAGCATTTTGAGGAAGTACCTCCAGTGTTGGCATCGGCTGAGGCGGTGGTTGAAGAAGACTTTCCGTTGAAGATGGCGTCCTTGAAGGATGCCCGGGCTGTAATCGAGAAAGGCAATTGTGCAAACTGGGGTCAGCTTCCTGACTTCACTCAAAAGAATGACAAGTTTGGGCTGGGCTTTACTGCAGAGGCTCAGAGGGCTGTGCGCAAGGAAAAGATCAGAAAAGCTCTGGTGTTTATCTCCAACCCAAGGGTGAATGCTATTGAGGAGGATGTAGAGGAAGCAGAGTTTGACAGTTGGATCTACCCGACTACCAGCGACGGACCAAGCAACTGGACGGCAAAGGATTTTACACCTATCACATTTGTCACGCAGTAATTAATTTCTTTTGATTTCCAATTTGTAACAAACAATGTGTTAAAACTTTTATTGGCTCAGTGTCCTACCCGGGGCATCGTAGCTCCATTTGTGAGGGATTTTTGTATGACATTTCCATATATCATCAATCAAAACATTGGACGTTTGTTGCATTTCAAATCTTGTGCTCTTTTTTCTTTCTGTGTTATATATTGCAAAACAGCTATATTTACACACACTCACTTATACAGGTTTCAATCCACTCTGGATCTTACTGGTAACAGCTCTGCTACCGCCAGTTATGACTTCGAGAATCCGATCAACTTGGCCGAAGACGAAGGTGAAGATGATTGCGAAGTGCCTGGTGAACTCGCAAGACTACTACTTCAGGAAGAGAGGGCTATTCAACCGCATGAAGAGCCGGTAGAAACGATTAACCTGGGTACTGAGACAGATAGGAAAGAGGTCAAGATTGGGGCCAATCTAGAGCTCAGCGTGAAGCAACGATTGATTCAGATGCTACGTGATTACATGGAGATATTTGCTTGGTCCTATGAAGATATGCCTGGTTTGGATGCCGACATTGTAGTTCATCACCTGTCAACCAAGGAAGACTGCCCTCCGGTAAAGCAAAAGGTCTGCCGTATGCGCCCAGAGATGTCTGAAAAGATCAAGGCTGAAGTTATGAAGCAATTCGATGCCGGGTTTCTAACAGTAACTTCTTATCCTCAATGGGTTGCCAATGTGGTGCCAGTGCCGAAGAAGGACGGCAAAGTCAGAATGTGTGTCGACTACAGGGATTTGAACAGGGCCATCCCCAAGGATGATTTCCCTCTACCTCACATTGACGTTCTTGTCGACAATACTGCTCAACACAAGGTGTTCTCCTTCATGGATGGTTTTTCAGGGTATAATCAGATCAAGATGGCTCCGGAAGATATGGAAAAGACCACCTTTGTGACTCAGTGGGGGACCTTCTGTTACAAGGTCATGCCATTCGGGTTGAAAAATGCTGGGGCAACCTACCAACGCGCCATGGTTGCTTTATTTCATGATATGATCCATCATGAGATTGAGGTATATGTTGATGACATGATAGCAAGGTCTCAGACTGAGGAGGAGCATCTTGACCATCTGAGGAAGTTGTTTGACCGACTGAAGTTGTATAAGCTGAGGTTGAATCCCAATAAATGCACCTTTGGGGTAAGATCCGGAAAATTGCTAGGTTTCATTGTAAGTGATAAAGGTATTCAGGTGGACCCTGCCAAGGTAAAAAGCCATACAAGAGATGCCGACTCCAAAGACAGAGAAAGAAGTCAGAGGCTTCTTGGGACGACTAAATTATATTGCCCGATTCATCTCACATTTGACTGCTACTTGTGAGCCAATCTTCAAATTACTGAAGAAAGATCAAGTAGTACGCTGGAATGATGAATGTCAGGCTGCCTTTGAAAGGATAAAGGAATATCTCAAAGATCCACCCATTCTTATGCCACCAGTGGAAGGAAGACCTCTAATATTATACTTGACAGTACTTGATAATTCAATGGGGTGTGTGCTGGGGCAACATGACGAGTCTGGCCGAAAAGAGCACGCTATTTATTACTTGAGCAAAAAGTTTACCGACTGTGAGTCTCGTTACTCACTGCTTGAGAAAACTTGTTGCGCTCTAGTATGGGCTGCTCGCCGGCTGAGACAGTATATGCTGGCTCACACTACTCTATTAATTTCAAAGATGGATCCTATCAAGTACATATTTGAAAAGCCTGCTCTGTCTGGAAGGATAGCGAGATGGAAAATGATCTTGACAGAATATGACATCCAGTATACAACTCAAAAAGCTATTAAGGGAAGTGTACTGGCAGATCATTTGGCACACCAACCTGTGGATGATTACCAATCATTGAACTTTGATTTTCCGGACGAAGACATCATGGTAGTAACTGACTGTGAAGTACCTGGACCGGATGAAGGACCTGAGGAAGGATCCCGATGGTCTATGCATTTTGATGGAGCCTCCAATGCTTTGGGTAACGGCGTCGGCGCTGTAATCATATCTCCCAAAGGAACTCATACTCCACTCACCGCCCGATTGTGTTTCAACTGCACCAACAACATGGCAGAATATGAGGCATGTATCATGGGTTTACAAGCTGCAATCGACTTAAGGATCAAGTTTCTGAGTGTCTTCGGAGATTCTGCTCTCGTGATCAATCAGATCAAAGGCGAATGGGATACGAAACACCCAAATCTTATTCCTTACAAGGAGTATGTGTCAACCTTGCTTCCCCACTTTGAAGAAATAACTTTTGAGCACTTCCCAAGAGAGGAGAATCAGCTAGCAGACGCACTAGCTACGATGTCTTCAATGTTCAAAGTTAAGTGGGACAATGAGGCTCCCCGGATCATTATCTGGAAGTTAGATGAACCAGCATACTGCTGCGATCTCGAGGCTGAAAAGGTGACTGAAAAACCCTGGTATCATGAGGTGAAGAGGTATTTAGAAGCTCAGGAATACCCTGAAGGCGCATCCGTCAATGACAAGAAGTTCATGAGAAGGTTTGTGGCGAAATTCTTCCTCAGCAACGACATTCTCTACAAACGGAATCATGATTCAACTCTACTGCGTTGTGTGGATAAGGCTGAAGCAGAGAAGATCATGTTAGAATTGCATGAAGGTACATTTGGAACGCATTCTAGTGGACACACCATGGCTAAGAAAATCCTTCGGGCAGGATATTTCTGGTCCACAATGGAGGCCGATTGTTACCAACACTCTCGAACTTGTCACAAATGCCAGATCTATGCTGACAAGGTGCATATTCCTCCAGTTCCTCTGAACGTCCTGACGGCACCTTGGCCTTTTGCAATGTGGGGGATTGATATGATCGGTGATATCCGACCGACGACATCCAATGGGCATCGCTTCATCTTAGTGGCGATCGATTATTTCACGAAGTGGGTTGAGGCAGCTTCCTACGCCACGGTAACCAAGAGCGTCGTGGCACGTTTTATCCGACATAATCTGATCTGTCGGTACGGCGTCCCGGAAAGAATCATTACGGAAAATGGTACCAATCTCAACAACAAGATGATCACTGAACTCTGTGAACAATTCAAGATACAGCACCACAATTCTTCTCCCTACCGGCCGAAGATGAATGGGGCTGTAGAGGCAGCCAATAAGAATATCAAGAAAATTGTGCAGAAGATGACAGTGACCTATAAGGATTGGCACGAGATGTTACCGTTCGCTCTTCATGGGTACTGTACCTCAGCAAGGACGTCAACCGGGGCAACTCCTTTCTCCTTGGTCTACGGCATGGAGGCAGTCTTGCCAATTGAAGTCCAGATACCCTCTCTCCGAATAATGAAAGATGCGGATCTAAGTGAAGATGACTGGATCCAGACTCGACTTGATCAATTAAACCTGATTGACGAGAAGAGACTCATAGCTATCTGTCATGGTCAGACGTATCAAAAACGGATGATCAGGGCATTTAACAAGAAAGTCAGACCGCAAGAGTATCAAGTTGGGGACCTGGTAATCAAACGCATCATCCTTCCTCAAAGTGATCCCCGGGGCAAATGGACCCCTACTTACGAAGGGCCATTTGTGGTTAAACATGTGTTCTCAGGAGGAGCCATGATCCTAACCACCATGGACGGTGACGATCTTCCTCACCCCGCCAATGCAGACATAGTAAAAAAATACTACGCATAGATAAAAGACCCGCTAGGTTGACATACCTAGGCAAAAATTAGGGCTTCCCGGCGAACCAAAAGGGTTCGGGCAAAAATAAGGGATGAAACGAAAAAAATCTGTACACCCGGCAAGTCGAAAACCTGAAAAGGCGGCTTGGGCAAAAATGGGTATCCCGGTGGACTGAGAACCCGAAAGGGCGGTCCAGGCAAAAGTTAGGGATAAAGCGTAACACTATGTCTCATTGGATCACTTCGTATCCGGAATTCGGCATCAACTATCTGGCTCAGACTTCGGCATCGACCAATCAGCTTCATCTTCAACTAGGCAGCAAAGCGATGAGACGCCTGGAGACATAAAGGCAATAGCAGAGTTGGAACCCAGTAGGATTATTCACATAGCTGTTTTGTTTTCTTTTCAAAAATTATAAGTTATGTGTTATTCGGCGGTGTCCTCTTACTAGGATGTCAGCCTCTTGTACAAAAACGCATATTCACAGGCAAAGTTCAAATCAATACAAATTCACTTGTCCATACAAATTGCCATTGTTTTTCCTTTTTCTGTTTTGTCTTGCGACGAACGTCCAATGTTCATTTTTGATATATGAATTTGACATTAAATTGCTGATTCATAAATATTTGCGTATAAAACAAAAGATTAAGTACAGGAGACATCAGAAACAGGGGCAATGTGGAGCCGTCTGATGCAGTCTGGTTGTTTTGTCCGCCAAGGTACCAAGGTAGATTCGACTGAAGAATGTGACCAAACGATCTCAGCTCCCCGCAGAGTAAGGCGAGATTCAGCAATACTTTCCCCAGTGAAGTCGTCAACTTTCCCCGACAGGTCTAAACGCTTATCCCCAGTAGATTCTGGAAGCTTGTTCCCTGTAGATTACAGACGTCTCTCCCGAACTTTATTCAGAGTTATTCCTCACAAGGGCTTATAACTGGGTTATCCTCAGCTATTTGCCATGGAAGATCGCCCTCGACAAGGTTCTTTCAATCCCCAACGGAGTTTATCATCATTATCTCCAGCGGAATTCATCATCAAAGTCCTCAGCAGGCCTCTCGTCAAACTTCAGCAAAGTATCTCTTCCATAGAGCAATTCCCCGGCCGATCGCCAAGGATTCATTTTCCTAAGACAAAAATACACTCATAAACATTTCACATTTCATACATCTTGCTTACGTACATGATAAAGTGCATACAACACTATCTCATGTTGAACATCATAACATCATGCATATCATACATCATGACATTACATACAACTTATGTTTTTGCCTTTTTAGAAAAAAAAGACAATCCTAAAGACAACTTCCTTCAACTGTCACAAATTCCAGATTCGATACCTGTATCTAGCCAGGGCGCATCTGAGAGTGATCAGTTTCCAGACTCGATTCCTGTATCTAGCCAGGGCACGTCTGAAGAGTTCCAGATTCGATTCCTGTATCCAGCCAGGGCACATCTATCAACTACAACATTTCCAGACTTGATTCCTATATCTAGCCAGGGCACGTCTGAAGAGTTCGAAGATTCGATTCCTGTATCCAGCCAGGGCATATCTGTTGACCACATTTCCAGACTCGATTCCTGTATCTAGCCAGGGCACGTCTGAAGAGTTCGAAGATTCGATTCCTGTATCCAGCCAGGGCATATTTGTTGACGACTATTTCCAGATTCGACTCCTGTATCCAGCCAGGGCACATCTGTGAACAACCGATTATAGATTGGATACCTGTATCTAGCCAGGGCACATCTGCATAAAGAGATTGAAGATCAAACACCTGTAACAAGCCAGGAAAACATCTGTCTTTCTCAAATACACAAGTTCTCGCTAAGGAATCTCTTATGCGATCAACACTTCCAAATGGCATCTATAAGCCCATTCCCGACAAGGTTCTGTCACATCTTCAGATGGAATCTATAAGCCCATCTCCCTACCCACCATCTCTCCAAATGGCATCTGCAAGCCCATTCCCGACATCACATTTGTTGATAATCCAGCATGCGAGTGCAAATTTCCGGGCACTCTAGTGTCCAATCTCCTTTTACCCTCGAGTCACGAAAGGCAAACCTGCCAATCTAACTCTTCAGGTTCAAGAAGATCGAACATGGGCAACTGTTGTACCCCAAAATTTTCCCTCCCATTTCCTCAACATTTTCTCATCACCAGACCTTTGAAGATCAAGATCCAATTAGGGTTTCCTCTGCTCAAGATTTCTCCTTGCACAGATGGACCCAAATTAGGGTTTGTGTTTGAACAAAGATGTTTTGACCTAAAATGCCTAAGATGACTTTCATGCTTCATATTGGACTCCCAAGTTTATCCATACCAAGTTTCAAGTCTTGATTCCAAGTTTTGCCCAGTCAATTGGACAGATGACCTAGAAATCAGCTGTATTGGGGAAAAAGTCAACTGTGGCCAATTGACAGTCAAATCTCATGGAAATTGACCCACATCAACATTATGAACTCATATTGACCTTTTGATCAAGTTTGGATCACAATTCCACAAGAAATTTGATCAGATCACCAAAAGGGCAAAATGGTCATTTTTAGGGTTTTGACTGCACAAAGACAATTTTTGACTGTTTGACCTAGCCAATGGCAAACCAAGATCACATATGGACTCAAGGACCCCATGGTATTGTCTTGATATTCTCAACAAGCTCAAAAGATCCCAAGTACACAAGATTGACAGTTGAATTTCCCAGTCAATTGATCAATTTTGACTGTATACTGAAAAGTCAAACTTTGACTTTTGGTCAAAATCAAGAGTCAAGATTCATTTTTCATAAAAACATGCCAAATCATGAAACTTGTTCACCAAGAAACCAAGAAATGCAAATTAGGGTTTAAAATGGAATTTTTCATAACTTAGAATTTTTCTAAGTTATGGAAAACCCTAATTTTTTCCCAAACTTTGCCCCACTTTTTCACCATGATTCATTTGGATTCAAACAAAAGTCAAAACATGAAAGTTGTAGCTTGTTGCATAATCTACAACTTTTATTCACAAAGTTTTCTCATTTGAAGCTTGTATCTCAAGTTACAAATTTTTGAATAAGGGCACTAAACCATTCTTAACTTAGTGAAAATTTGATCTATTTTGACAAGGTTTTCTACCCCACTTCAAGGCCATTTTCCATACTCTTCCACTTGGAATTTCAAATTGCACTTCAAAGATGGATTGTAGTACACATTCCAAGCTTTCCAAAATGTCCAAGAACTTCTTAAACAACCTCATGGTTAGGGAGAATCGAATTTCACAATATGGCAAAAACTCACTTTGTTCATGACCAAGTTACATGTCCATAACCTTGCAATTTGAACTCAGCATGCTTTAAGCTAGATTACAGGTCTTTTATCTCATCTACACTCCATAATTTAATGCATATTCTTTGTGCCAAGACCATGTTCTTTGAGCTAAAGCATTGTATGAAGGTTTAATCCATTTTTAGATAAAGCATAATATCCATTCTTGAAAAGTTGCACTTTATGTCAATTGGTAAATCAAGAAGGTACAGATAAAATCTCTTTAGCACAAGATTATGGACAAATCACTCTGATCAAAGAGAGTTTATGCAGCACATTAGGGGCCCTCTACATGCCTAGAAACACAAGTTGGCATTTGTTGCTTAAAGTTGAAGAAAAGTGCCATAACACATACCAACTTCCATCTCATCTTATACACACTTAGACAAAGTTATCAAACACATTCCAAAGATCACAACCAAGCTAATACACGAGCCCTTAGCCTTCAAAACACCCTCCATCTCAGAATCACTCTCAAACTGCAAAAACAGGGCAGGCCCTGCAGTTTGAGTACCATCTCTCATTTCTCTCAAGCTTTCTTGCCCAAACCAGTCACACACCTTCCACACCATCTATGCAAGCTAACCAAAAGCAAAAGCACGACCTGTAATCCCTCTAACCACTTCCACCATTTTCATATTTCTGACTTGCAGTTGAAGTTCTCTAGCTCGATTCAGAAGCTTTCAAGACAAAGTAAACATTGGAATAGCATCCCTGGACCTCAAGGAAGCTTTTCCAATCATCACCTTGCACTGAAAGTTCCTACTTTTCCAGATAGAACTTCAGCTGAACAGGTATCTTGGTGAATTCGTATCTCTTTTATTAGGCATTGTTAGCTTTAGGTTTGTGAAGAAAACATGTCACAATCATAGCCCTGAACATGCCCATATGATTAGATTTCATTTATATTATGTGTGCTTAGAGAATTTTATGTCTGAACATTGATAAAAAATTAGGTCAGGATTTGGGAGAGAATAAATTCTCTCTCATTTCTGAGAGTTAGATTGACTTCTTTATATGTCTAGAATCATGGTTTCAAGCTCTACAGGTTTCATGTTGGAAGATTTGGCAAAAGATCAAAGGATCAGGAG
This sequence comes from Vicia faba, assembly GCA_948472305.1. Lineage (NCBI taxonomy): Eukaryota > Viridiplantae > Streptophyta > Magnoliopsida > Fabales > Fabaceae > Vicia > Vicia faba. Next base: position 266,861 of record CATIWC010000306.1, on the reverse strand, counting down.
TTAAGGATTGGTGAAGAAAGGCGCTTATTTTTTGAATTTGTTTGGTCTGAAGGTTGAAGACAACCATTTTCTGGGTTGGGCCTGTTTGTTATTCCTTTTCACACCACTTTTCTTGTTTTACACCCCCTGAGCCCATTTCATTTATTTTTAATGATTTCTGACTTTTTCTTTTTTTGATTGATCCATTTATTTTTTCTCATATTATTAAAAATATAAAAATCTTTTTTCTCACCATTTTTTAATTTATTAGGTATTTATATGATTTTCTTTTGATTAATACTTAGATAAATAAATATATACATTTCATTAAAATATTGAGAAATAGGTAAAAATACTTTTATTTTCATTTTTATTTTATTATACCCTCTGAAAATATTTTACATAAAAAATACCTTTTTTTTGCAAATATTAAAAATTATTATTATTTATTATATATATAACACATATTTAAAATAATACATATATACATATATTTATTAATATATTTAGGGTAAATACAAATATATACACTTTTGGTTTTTTTTTTATTATTATTATTAATATTTAATATAAAAATACATTTTTGACAAATACTTCACTTTATTTTATTTTGTACATAATAAATAAATACTTGCACATATTAAATAATTAATGCATTTCATTTAATAAAAACTAGGGTTTTGCCCTAAATTCAAAAATACTCCAAAAATAATATCTTTTTATTTTCTTTTTATTTTACAGAAATAATCCTTTTTTTTTCATACATATAAAAAACCCTTTTTGTATTCTTGCATATTTTTATTTTATTTATGCAATTAAATTACCTTGTAAATATTCAATATTGATGTAATAGCTTAGATTCAATTTCTTGTCAAAATATCTCCCCATTTGGAACATTGTACCCCCCCTCCCTATATTATTGTGTTGTAATAGCGTAGGAGTTTAAATTTCGCACTTTATCGCTTTCTAAATATACAATGCTAGAATTAGGGTTTATATGCGAATAAAAAATGAACAAAATAGTTGGACCTAATATAAGACAAACAAGCATGAAAATGGACACACAAATCACACTTGCACCCCCTAGGGTATTCCACTTTGTTGCCTTCAAATAAATGGGCCATATTTCATGTTAGGTCTCTTTGGGCAAAACAAACAAATTGAATGATCATAGTCCCTCGATAACACTTTTTTTCAAAATATTGCCAAACAAATGATCAAGTCCCTTAAAGAAAATGCCCAAAGATACTTGGCACCATTGCAATTATGGTCCAAACGATGACCCGCGCCCGTCCCTTTTCACATCCTAAACATGAGATTGTCCACCAAATACAATGGTGGAACAAACTTATCAAAAGGGTTAAAACATAGCAATAATCTTTGAGAAATTTAGGAGTAGATAAACCTCTTAGTTACTTGAATCAAACTTGCAAAAACAAAACACTTGCCTATTTTCTAAAACACACCTCACAACACTTTCAAAACAATCTTCAAAAACAAATGAAAACCTTTTCCAAAGACATACACTTTTGTATACATCCCAACATGGATCATTACAAAGGTTGCCACCACAATGGCTTCTTTTCAAAAACATTTTTCAAACCCACACACACAAGCACCATTTCAAACAATTGAAAATTAAGGCAAGTTGATCTAAGCAAGTAACTAAGAGCCCATGGATAACCATGGATAGAAAGGGTGCTAATACCTTCCCTTTCTATAATATACTCCCCGAACCCAAGAAAACATCTCAAAGGTTTTTGCTGTGCTTTTTAACCTTTCCTTAGGATAAAATAAAAAGTCGGTGGCGACTCTTGCTCAACCGAAACATTTGCGAAAACAAACGCAAAACCTCAAGTCAGTTCTCCCACCGTATCACACACACCCCATTGAGTTATCTAACAATGTTAGGTACATGATTAGAGGTATTCCTCCAACTGGTGGCATCAAGACCAGAGGCTCTTGGAGGTACTCCTTGATTTTATTAAAGGATATTTGGAAATCGTCATTCCATTTTACTACCCGATCTTTCTTCAGTAACTTGAAGATCGACTCACAAGTAGTGGTCAGATGAGAAATGAATCTGGAAATATAATTCAGTCGTCCCAAGAAACCTATGATTTCCTTCTCAGTACGAGAATCCGGAATTTCTTGAATAACTTTGACCTTGGCGGGATCAACTTTAATACCTTTACCACTGACGATGAAACCTAGGAGTTTACCGGACCTACCCAAATATGCATTTGTTCGGACTCAATCTCAACTTGTACTTCTTAAGTCTCTCAAATATCTTGTATAGATGGTCAAGGTGCTCTTCTTCAGTCTACAATATGGCTATCATATCATCGATTTAGACCTCTATCTCATGGTGAATCATGTCATGGAACAAAGCTACCATGGCACGTTGATATGTTACGCCAACGTTCTTTAACCCAAAAGCATAACCTTGTAGCAGAAAATGCCCCATTATGTGATGAAGGTTGTTTTCTCAATGTCTTAAGATGCCATCTTGATCTGATTATAACCCGAGAAGCCGTCCATGAAGGATAATACATTGTGTTGATGGGTGTTTTTAACCAGAACATCAACATGTGGAAGCAGAAAGTCATCTTTGGGGCTTGCCCTGTTCAGATCTCTGTAGTCTACACACATACATAACTTGTCGTATTTATTTGGTACCGGAACCACATTTGTAACCCATTGAGGATATGAGGTAACGGCCAAGAAGCCTGCATTGAATTGCTTTATAACCTCAGCCTTGATCTTCTCTGACATCTCGGGACGCATGCGACGAACTTTTTGCTTTATTGGAGAACAATCCTCTTTCATCGGTATATAGTGAACCACAATATCAGTATCGAGTCCTGGCATGTCCTTGTATGACCAAGCAAAGATCTCAACATATTCATGCAACATCTGAATTAACCTTTTCTTGACACTGTCCTCTAGGTTAGAACCTATCTTGACTCCTTTTCTGTCTGTTTCGGTACCCAAGTTTACAACTTCAACTGGCTCTTCATGTGGTTGAATATCCTTTTCCTCTTACACTAACAGTTAGGCAAGTTCTCCAGGTATTTCATAATCTTCCCCACCTTCTTCCTCGACTTGGTAAATTGGATTTTCAAAGTCATAAGTGGAAATAGCAGAGTTGTTATCAACGGGATCCATAGTGGATGTGGATCTGCAATGTATTGTGCGGGTGTGTGTAAGAACACATAGCTATTTGAAAGTGATAAAAGTAAAAGAAATACAAAGATCACAAAATTTGAATGCAAAACGTCCAATGCTTTATTAAATGAAAACATGTTTATGAGATGACAACCCTTAACAAACGAACCGTTGTGCCTCGGGTAAGACACAAGGCTTAAAGTCATTGTTTTAAAATATTACATAACCAAACTTTAAAAGCAATAAAAATAGAAAGTAACTATTACTCCTGACTAAAGGAGATTGAAACAATGTCTTGATTCCTCCAGTTTCTGAGCTCGTTGCCTATGGTAGGAAAGATCCAGATGTCAAGGTCATAATCATTCTCAACATCTTCTATAGTGTTGACTTTGTTGTTGCTGATGCAGAATGGTGGTCTTCTTGCACGAGTGCGACGAACAACCCTTTAACCCTCTATAGTGAAACCCAAACCAAATTTGTCAGATTTATATGGAATGTTAGGAAGCTGACCCAAAATAGTTCAACCACCTTCTTCTACAGCAACTTTAGCATCCTTCAACGAAGCCATTCTGGGAGGAACCCTGGTAACCTTGGAAATAGAAGAAACGTCTTCAGTAGCGGTAGGAGAGATAATTTTTAAAGTTTGATAGGGAGTCTCAATGAATTTGCCGTCCATCTCTACGTACCGAAATGAGTTCAAGTGACTAACCATATACTACTTTTACCGCAGATAGTAACAACCTTTCCGTTCACATGATATTTTAACTTATGGTGTAGAGTTAAGGTAACAACGCCTGCCCCATGGATCCAAGGGCGTCCAAGTAAACAAGAATACACCGGTCGGATATCCATGACATAGAAGGTATATTTGAAGACTTGCAAACCTACCTTGATCAGAATATCCACTTCTCCATGCACCATCCTCTTCTAACCGTCAAAGGCTCTCACCATAATATCACTAGGTTTCAGTATAACCCCTTTACAATCAAGTTTGTCAAGAGCACCCTTCGATAGAACATTTAACAAGGAACCGATATCAACCCATACATTAGCCAAAGTAATTCCCCTGCATTAAATGGAGATATACAGGGCCTTGTTATGATTTCTTTCTTCCGGAGTCAGGCCAACATCAGAAAAACCTAATCCATTGTCAGTCGTTAAGCTAGGAACATAGTTCTCAAATTGATCCGCAGAAATCTCTTGTGGCATATGAGCAGACTTCACGAATTTCACCAAAGCTTGTACATGGGATTTAAAACATATTAATAGGGATAAAATAGAGATCTTAGATGGGGTCTTCCCCAGCTGTTCAACAATCTTGTAATTGCTCTTACGGATAATCTTCAATACCTCCTCCTTCTCTTGCCTAGAGGTGTCTTCAACTGTAACTTCTTTAGGCGCCCCCGTCTGGGAAGGCTGCGTTATTTTCTCTTTTCCCGGAGCCTCAGTAGTTGACTCGATAGCATAAACTCGAACAGGTGTAGCAACAGTCTTTGGAGAGACTTCCGGAGAGAAAACCATTCCTCTTCTAGTAACCTTACTGGTCCCATCAATATTATCAATGTTGGAATCAGTAGCTTCAATACTTCCATCTTCAGTAGTTGGTAGTTCTTGCTTGATGCCATGGTAGTAGATGTCAGATCCATAGTTCTAAGGAATAACTTTATCCGAGGAATATGGAATAGTTTCAGGTGCAGTGGTGATTAGAGGAGCAGCCTTGGGGTTGGCAGTGATTCTTACAGGACCTTTGGAAGTGATCCAGATAGGAGTGCCAAAAATTATAGATAATTCTTGAAATAGATTCTCAGTAGACAAAATCTTCTCAACCAGAATTATGTGGTTGTCCATTAGGCGCTGAACACCTTCCTTCAGTAACTTACAACCATTGGGTCAGGCTGCGCAGCAGTAACATCTTTCAATACAGCCCATAAATAAACTGACCTGCAATAGATTCTTTTTTATGATTGTGGGGGGGGGGAGTAACCAATTCACTTATAGTAGTAACATAAATAACATCATCAATAGAACTTACGCCTTTGTCATGCTTCGGCATTGGTGCAATAATTACATTCTGAATCTCCGGAGGATCAAACTCAATCTCTTTGTTGTCTATCATGTCTTGAATTTTGTTTTTCAGGGCCCAACAATTATTGGTGTCGTTCCCAAGACTGTTAGAATGGTAAGCGCACTTCACATTTGGATTGTAGCAAGGAGGTGTTAGGATTCTGAGGAGGATCCCTTAATGTAATCAACTCCGCTTTCAGTAAATTCTATAATGCCTGGGAAAGTGGCATACTGATCTTGGTAAACTGTCTTCTTGGTGCGTTTGACCTATGCTTATTTCCCTATTGTTGTTGTTGTTGAATAGGCACATGATTAAAGATTAGCATCACTCCTACAGACTGATTACGGTCACTTATAACACAACCCTTCTGGCCATAAATAGCATTAACTTCTTTATTTCCGCTAAATGTCTTCTTTATAGCACTCGAAGATGCATCCACTTGAAGTTTTCCACTCTTGATACCAATTTCGACATGTTCCCCAGTTAGGATCAACTCAGTAAAACCATATGAGAAGCTTCTGATAAGGTGATTAAAGAAAGGCCCTGTCAGAGTGCCCATGAACATATCAACCAGCTCCCTGTCAGACAAAGGAGGTTGTACTCTTATGGCCATATCTCTCCACTTTTGGGCATACTCCTTAAACCCTTCATGAGCGCCCATGGTCATACATTGTAACTGCACACGAGTTGGTGCAAGATCAACATTGTATTGATATTGCTTGTAAAAATCAACAACTAGGTCTTCCCAAGTGTGAATGTTGGTTTCCTCCATCTGATAGAACCACTCCAGTTGTGTCCCGGATAAACATTCTTGAAAGAAGTAAACCCATAACTTTCTGTCAGTAGTATGGGGTTGGATCTTCCGAACATAAGACCGTAGATGAAGCTTTGACTGGACACACCATAATACTTGGCAAAGGTAGGAACCTTAAACTTGTGAGGGATAACAACCCCCGAGATAAGACCCAACTCTTCAAAGTCTAGCCCAGGAACTTTGTGTATCTCCATAACATTAAGTCGATCTTCCAGCTGCTTGTATCTGTCATCAGTAGGAGGATACTGTTCGCCAGAATAGTCTTCGTCAGAATCTTGGCCAAAACCAACGTTGTTATTCTCTTCAACTTTCACACTTTTGTCATCTTTCTCTTGGTTATCATCTTCATTCAGGGGAACCTAAAAATCTAAAGCCCTTCTGACTAGACCCTTGAATCTTCTACCTATATTAAGAAAGACTATTGGCTTTTTAGTCTTCTTCTTATTCCCCTTTGTGATGAGGGTCTTCAACTCATTTTGACCCTTAGCTAAGTCCAAGAACATCTATTGAAACTGAGCATTCTAAGCTTGAAGTTCTTTCACAGTTTGCTCAAGTTCCATCTTTTACTGAAATAAACAGAAAGATGAAAAAAACTGCTGAGAAAGTACCTGTTATACGATGATATGCATGATATGCAAATGTGAGTGCAATGTTTTCAAGGAACGTTGTGGGATTAAAAATTTTTTTTTAAAAGGAAAAAAAAGAAATTTTTAGTAACAAGCTCAAATTATAATTGCTTTCTAGGCTTATAATGACAATAAAAAGAGTTATAAAGAAGCAAAATGTGAATTCAAGTCTCCCATGGACGCTTCCTCTTTGTGTTGACATATGCATTAAGGCTTTGTTCTTCGTAGAGTCATTTCATCAGCTCCAATACTTTCTTCTACTAGCATAGAACTGAGCCTCGAAGGTATCTCTTTCTTCCTTGAGTTGAATCCAGGACTTATGTAGTTCTTCGAAGTCAGTACGCATATTGGGATGAAGAATGGTATGAGAAACATCCCCTTCAACAACGGGCTCTATGATCACTGGTAGGGTAGCAGGATATGGCATTTTAAGATTCTGAGCATGAGACCGCACCCATCTGAGGTAAGGCTCTAGAGTAATGGAATTCTTGTATCCCAAAGTCTTTCTATCAATCTAGTTGACCGTTCCCCAAGCACGTATAAACCTTTTATGGTGACTTTGAGGGTCATTCTCATAGTCGAACATAATACCCTAGATGAGCATATCAAGAGGACCGTCCCTTAGAGCATAACCAAACTGATACAAAGCTAGAGAAGGGTTGTAAGTGATGCCCCCTTTTATACCAAGGAGTGGTACATTAGGCAATTCCCCATAACAATCAATAATAGTGAGATCTTCCTGAGATCGAGAACACCAATGGATATCTACATGAGTGAGTGGCATCAACCTTTGAGACAACCTCAAACCTTGTTCGTTCTTTATCACTGATCGGGGTAGGTGTGAAATAGACCACCTGGACAGTAGAGGTATGAAACACATAAGAGTTCCTCGCTTCTTCATAGTACGAGTGTGGAGGGAATGAAGGACATCTCTAAGCAATGTAGGCACCAGATTATGGGTGAGAAATATTTTGAGGGCATTCACATCTATGAATTGGTCTGGATTAGGGAATAATACCAAACCATAGATCAACAAAGCCAAAATATCCTTAAAAGAACGAAAATTCATGGCATCTAGAAACCACTGAGCCTTCTCTATCTGAAATTTAGGAGAAAAACCCTTGACTCCATTCCTTGTTTCTCAATTAGGTACAATGTCTGATTGTTTCAGTTGTAAGGCTACTGCAACGTCTTCAAGTTTCGAAACTTGCTCTAGACTGGTGAAGGGTATCTGATCAAGAATAGGAACTTCGAGTAACTTAGAGAATTCTTCCATTATGGGCACTAACTGGTAATCCAGGAAGGTAAAAAAATGATGCTTAGGATCAAAGAACTGGAAAAGAACACTCATCATGTCTTCCTAGAAACCAGTAGTAACCAAACTGAGTAAATGACCATATCTCTTGGTGAATTGAGAATTGTCAGGAACCTTTGAGGCTAATTACTCAAGCTTGGAAGGTATCCTTATGAAGTTAATTCAGACGGTATTCCCGCGACTGGAAGCCATGACCCTGCAACACAGAACAAAGATAAATCCCCTAGATGCTTGAAATGGTTAGTCATGATATGATGTTATAATGTTATGATGTCATGTTTAAATAGATAATAAAACACAAGCAAAGAACACAAGGCCTTAGGTTTAGGTTTGCATGGAGTTTGTAGGTAAGTACCCTCTTGAAGTTTAGTTGGCTCAATCTGTCTTAAATAAGTAACCGGGTTCTAGGGATCTTAATATCACTGATTTTTCTCACAATTTTTATTTAGCACGACAACTGACTTGCCACCAATCAAAAACTCAAGATTCAAATCTCAAGTAGCATGGTATCGAGTATCAACCAACTTCGAACTGCACCAAAGCCGGCTATCTCACTACCTTCTAATGGCTAAGTTGGGTCAATTAAGGTTCTAAAGGTTAGTTAGTGCTTTATGACACCACGCGATAACCTAGTATTCTCCCCGACTGACTCGAGGGACACCAGTACCAATTAATGTGTTGCACTAACATAGCCATCACTTCAACCATATCGGTATACACTGTATAGTTTCCATGATCTATTACTACTTACCTAAAATGCCCCCAGATCCAGGTGTAGGATCTTTGCAAGAAAATAAACTCAAATGTAAAACATACAAAGCAAACAAGGAAATCATTTAAAAGTGATCTAACTCTAAAGGTAACCCCTCTTTTTTTAGTAAGTTTCCTCAGCAGAGTCGCCAGTTCTGTAACACGGTGGGAGAACTAACGTTTGGTTTTGCGTTTTATCACAAATGTTGCGGATAGCAAGAGTCACCACCGAATTTTATTTTATCCAATAAGGAAAGGATGAAAATAACAGGAAAGACCTTGAGATTATTGAGTTAGGGAGTAGATTATGAAAAGGGAAGGTGTTAGCACCCTTTTCATACGTAATTATCTACAGGCTCTTAATCTCTAGCTCACTTTGTTTTGAAAATTATGTGTTTGCGTGTTTGAAAAATATTTAGAAATGCCAATAGTAGGTAACTTTGTAATGATTCTCGAGAATACGTACAAAGTATTTGTTTGAAAATGTTTTTGAAAGTGCTTGTGTAAAAAATTGTTTGTTTCGTTTGTGAGCAAGCGATTACAAGCTATCTACCTACTCAAATTCTTTATCGTTATTTTCCTTCTCCTTTAGATAGTGCTACCTACCATTAGTTAGTAGGAAGCCCTATCGTTGGATGCGAAGGGACAGGCGCGGGTCATCATACAGTCATCGAATACAACTCGTAGGGGTGCTTTAGCAATTCGTAAGGGACTAGATTATTTACCAAAGGCAGCATCGAAAGGGTCATCGAGGGACTACGATCTTTTTAATCAAGGGACAGTGCTAAAGCGTCCCCACGTTTGAGGGACATGACTATTTTTATCGAAGGCAACAAGGGAGGTTACCCTAGAGGTGTGAGTGTGCGAGTGTATTCCATTCAGTTCATTTATCTTGCATTAGAGTTTTGCTACCGTTTGCTTTTATTCTTGCCATATAATCCTATTAAGCTAACAATAATGTATACAAAGCATAAAAATATAAGTGCAGAAAAATAAAAGTCTACGCTATTATAGGGCTTCGGGGATGGGGGTACAAATAATAAAAATGCGGGAAAAAAGAAACCCTAATTATCTATTACAACCCGTAAGCAAGTACAATAATCGAAAAAGGCAAAAATAATAAAATACGCGAAGTGGTAAGAGAGGAAAAGGAAAAGGAAATTTCTTGGATTGATTTTTTTTAGAAAAAAGTTTTTGACGATTAACCTAATAACCGAATTAATTTTAATTAATTAAAAATCCTAAAAACCCTAATTAATTTTAATTATTAAAAAACATAAATGCCCTATTTAATTTTAATTAAAAAAAAAGAAGAAAGTTTATTAATTAACAAAAAAACTAAACCCAAATGATGATTAGGGTTTGTGAAAAAATTAATTGATAAAAAAATTGTTTAGTTTGATGAATTTAGGGTTTTATAAGTGAAAATAGTAAGAAAATAAGGGTTTAAAAAATTTACTAGGATTGGGTGTTGAACCCACGCCCTATACCCTTTCACTCAGCACCTTCACCACCAGGCCAGACGCGCCTTGGTGTTAGTAGATAGTGTAGCAGTAGAAATGTTTAAGACTAAGCCATTGGATTGACTAGACTTTTGCAGATCAAAATAAAAATCGCCACTGCACTTTATTGTTTCCAAAGGAATGGGAAAAGAGCGAATAACCCAAAAAGAGGGGGAAAGATTCAAGGTAAGGGGGTTGGTTATGCAAAGGGAAAGTATTAGCACCATAAACATCTACGGTACTCCGCATGAATCTCTTTGATAAAACCTGTATATTTTGGCTATAAAATGTTGTATAAAAATAGATGGTGGAGGTGAGAAAATAAATATTTTTTATGATTTTTTCACCTGCCGCAGTTGTGAACCTTTAGTGCCTACGTACCACCTTTCATGCAATAGGGGATCGGGGTACATGTAGTTCACCTTTAAAATTTTAAAACACAAGTGAGTTGATTGAATTTTTGTGATAAGACATCATCATCGTTGTCCGTGTGGGAAATATACTTACTACCCACGATTATGAGAAAGGAGAATTTGCATCATCTCAAAGTGGAGGATATGGCTAGGATTTTAAAATCAACAATGCCTCACTCAATACCCAAGTGGAAAATATCTCACTTCATTACATATTGTTGAGGTATAGTTGTTTGCATCACTACAAGGATTGAAAAGAGTCTAATCTCTTGAGAAAGGTTTTAAAATAAAAATCCAAGGTGGCAAAATAGTTTGAAATGAGTTTGATTGACTTTTAGTCTTCTCACAAAAAATGTCAAGGTATTATTAAATTGATTGGAGTTTATTTATTAAAAAAATGTTTTGAAAATGTATGGACCTAAGTCCAAGTTTATTATGAAAGGGTTCATGTTTAAAAAACAAGAAGAGTTTTCAAAAGGAGGGAGAAGATTTTTGAAATTAAAGAATATGGGAGGAGAACCAAAAGCCCTAATGTGACCTTGTTGTGATTGAATCAATGGTATGATGAAGGGATCTTAGGGGCAAAAATTGGGGTACAACAGCTACCCTTATTTAAGTTTCTTCTATTCGGAGATACAAAGGTTAAAAATCTTCGTGTCGATGCAATCTAAGATACTTATATATAAATTAAACCCTATTTTTGGCCCTAAGATGCCATGTCCTCAGGAGCCATCCTTATTTGATTATACCCGGAAAATCCATCCATGAACGAGAAAACTTTGAATTTTGCTGTGCTATCCACTAACATATCAATGTGTGGCAATGGAAAATCATCTTTTGGACTAGCTTTATTTAGATCTCTGTAATCTAGGCACATGCAAACTTTTTCGTCTTTCTTCGATACTGGGACAATATTGGAAATCCACTGAGGGTACACTGATGTCACAAGAAAACCGACATTAATCTGCTTTAGCTTTCCTCTTTGATATTCACTGCTATATCAGGATGAGTTCTTCGCAAATTATGTTTGATTGGCGGACACTCTGGCTTCAGCGGAAAATGGTGTTTTATAATATATGTATCTAGACCAGGCATATCTTGGTAAGACCAAGAAAAAATATCCATGTACTCTTGCAACATCTCAATCAACCTGCTCTTCATATCAGGATACAACAATGCTCCAATCTTGACTTCCTTCTGATCTTCTTCTGAACCCAAATTGATTACTTCCAATAGCTCTTTATATGGATGAATGGCATTTTACTCGCACTCAAGCAACCGTGAGACCTCTTCTGGAATCTTATCATAGTCTTCTTCTTCGGCCCCATACACAGGACATTCAAAGTTGGGTGAGGGTGCAGGGTCATTGTATTCAATGGGTTTTTTTAATTAATCTGCACATATGATTTATGATTGCTTTTAAAAACTGACACATATAACAAGTGATCATGCAGATTGAATTTCAGTTATTATTTATTTTGAAAGGTTTTTTTTATTACCCTTTTCCAAGAAAAAGCAAAAAATAAAAACACAATTTGGAAAACAAAGACAACTTTTATTATTGACTTTAAAAATCATAGCAAACAGATAAGCCCATACATTATTAATACTTTCACCTTGGGCAGAGTGAAAGCTTTTCAAAAATATTAACAAAAACAAATTACTTTGAAACATGTATGCAAGAGCGAACACCAATGGTGATCCAGTTCTGAACCCTAACTCCTTGCGTCACATAATTTGGCATTTCCAGCTCTGCTTCTTCTTCCACAATGGCATTAATCCCGGAAACAGTTGGATGAACATAACCCCGCTACGAAAGATGTCCTGATACTTGATTGCAGCAGACTTCAGCTTCATGCTCTTACCTTTATCATTCTAAACAGAGAACCACAAGCCAACTCTATTCTTTTTTACAGGTGGATCAACAATTTGTCCCCATACTTCACTATGGCCATTACGCACAACTTTTTAAGCATCATTAAATGAAGCCATAGAGTTCTCATTTCCTCTTATGTTATGAATGGGTAAAGCTTGGAACTGGGTTCCAACAGAAGCTTCATCCGCCTCCATAATGTTGAAATAGGACAAATGAGATATCAATAATTGCTGTTCTCCATTTATAATTACCACTTTTTCCTCACACACAAACTTCAACTTCTGGTGTACAGTCGAAGTGACAGCCCCTGCCTCATGTATCCACGGCCGTCCTAGCAAGCAGCTATAAGCGGGTACAATATCCATGACCTGGAAAGTAATCTGAAACAAATGTGGGCCTATATGAATAGGCAAGTCCACTTCACCAATAACAGATTTCCTTGATCCATCAAACGCTTTCACAATAATGCCACTCGGGCGCATGGGTGTTCCTTGATATTTTAACTTCATAATTATACTCCTTGGTATAACATTCAATGTGTATCCATTATCAATCAAAACATTGGATAGTGAATCATTCTTGTAGTTCATAGAAAAGTGAAGGGCCAGGTTGTGATTCCTTCCTTCATCGGGCAGTTTATCGTTGCAGAAACTCAGGTTATTACATGCTGTAATGTTCCCTACAACACTGCTGAGTTGGTCTACAGGCATGTCACTTTCCATGAAAGCTTGGTCCAATACCCTCATCAAAGATTCTCTATGAGTAGAGGTGTTCATCAAAAAACCAAGATAGATATTTTTGAAGGAGTCCGCAGTAGCTGATCTACAATTCTGTAGTCGCTCATCTTGATTATCTTCAAAATATTATCCACTTCTTTTTATAGCGTAGCTCTACTAGATTCACCCACTGCCTTCTTGGGTTCAACATTTTTAACAATTTTTTTCCAGTACTAACATCTCCATGAACAACTGGTGCAAATACACGACCACTGCGGGTCACTCTACTAGTCTCAACAACATTTCCAACATTAGGCATTAGGTAGATGGGAACTTCCACACCATCCTCTAAGATTGTAGCTTTATATTTGTAGGGTACCGCCTTGTCTGACTTGTAGGGGACAGGACTCGGCAAACTAATCACTAATGGAGTAATAGCTAGCTTGCTATGATATTCAACTTCAAAAGGGGTAGGCGCACCAAAACAAGGCACAATAATATTTACTCCCTCTTCAACACATTCAGTCATTACAGAGTCATCTATGGAAAATAAATCTTCATATGAGGAGAAGAACTCATCCACAGAGGCATACTCATCATCTGACCTTTCTTTATCCAAACAAACCTCAATCACACCAACTTCATGGTAATAATTCCTTTAGCCTGTAACCTTGGCAGTTCCATTATCCAACAACAACTGAACACCTTTCTTTACAATTGAACATCCTCGAGAGTCCCGGCTGCAAATTCGGCAAGATCCATACTGATTTTCTACCTGACCAGCCATGTGACAGAATGTAGCATGCAATTATACAAGATCTTCATTCATATATTCCACATCAAAAATTCCAAACTCTCCAGGACATCCAAAAACCATGTTTACTTCATCTTCATACTCTTCCCTAGGCCGGATTATGTGGATGAGGCCCTCATCTATTATCTCCTGCAAATCAGCCTTTATCTTGTCATAACCCTGTATATTCATACTTCAAATAGCACAACCAGCATGGTCATGCGTATATTAGCTAAATTTACAAAGTTCTGCATGAATTTTTACCAAATCTCCTCTAACCAAATTAACATCAAAAATTCGGAAGTCGCCTGGACAATCGGCCACCATGTTCACAGCATTTGCTCCTTCATGCTTTGGTAGAGGATTATCTTTCACGTTAGGGAAAACATCCTTGAAAGATAAGATACCAGACTTCACCAATTTCTGTACTTCAGTTTTCAAAGGATAGCAGTTCTCAACATTGTGCCCTGGTGCTCCCTGATGAAAAGCACATGTTTGGTCTGCCTTGTAATACCAAGGTAATGGTGATGGTACAACGGGAGGTGGCCTGGTCTGAACCAACTTCTTCTGAATTAACACCAGGAGTAATTCTGTATAGCTCATAGGGATAGGATCATAAATCTCCCTTCTCTGATTATAACCTTGATTACCCTGATGGGATGGTCTCTGATAAGTAATGGTGATTGGAGTTATACCAACAACTAGAGTAACTGAGGCGACTTTCTGATGACATTGATAATTTCTTCTAGGGGGATTAACCCTCCTTTCTTACATGACATCGTTTGTATCTCCTTCATTATTTTGGGAAAACCCATAGGATGGCTTCTTTGTAAACGACACTACAGTCAAAGGGGCCTCCATTGAGTGAGGGATCTCATGCCTCCTTTTTTGGGATTACTCCCTCAAAGTTAACATGACTATAACGCCCGTCCTATCTTAAAGCTTGCCCAAGTCCGGGTATAGGACTTATAAGTAATCACCAAGCACCCTGAAAACCAGGAAAATCCAGACAAACAGATATACAATGTATAATATATAACAAACAATATCACATATATAGATATAAACAAAGATAGGTTTAACCCATTTAGGAATGGACCAGTAAGAGGTCAATATTTCCCCTGTGAAGTCGCCATTTTTTTCTATAGCGGTAGAAATGTTTAAGACTAAGCCATTGGATTGACTAGACTTATACATATCAAAATAAAAATCGCCACCACGCTTTATTGTTTCCAAAGGAATGGGAAAAGAGGGAATAACCCAAAAATAGGGGGAAAGATTCAAGGTAAGCGTGTTGGTTATGCAAAGGGAAGGTATTAGCACCCTAAACATCTACGGTACTCCGCAGGAACCTCTTTGAAAAAATCTGTATATTTTGGCTATAAAATGTTGTATAAAAATAGATGGTGGAGGTGAAAAAAGAAATATTTTTTATGATTTTTGCATCCGCCGTGGTTGTGAACCTTTAGTGCCTACGTACCACCTTTTGTACAATAGGGGATCAGGGTACTCGTAGTTCACCTTTAAAATTTTAAAACACAAGTGGGTTGATTGATTTCATGTGATAAGACATCATCGTCATTGTCCGTGTGGAAAATATACTTACTACCCACGATTATGAGAAAGGATAATTTGCATCATCTCAAAGTGGAGGATATGGCTTGGATTTTAAAATCAACAATGCCTCACTCAACACCCAAGTGGAAAATATCTCACTTCACTATATATTGTAGAAGTATAGTTGTTTGCATCATTACAAGGATTGACAAGAGTCTAATCTTTTGAGAAAGGTTTTAAAATAAAAAGCCAAAGTGGCAAAATGGTTTGAAATGAGATTGATTGAATTTTTGTATTCTCACAAAAAATGTCAAGGTATTATTAAGTTGATTGAAGTTTATTTATAAAAAATGTTTTGAAAATGCATGGATCATGTTGATTATTAGGTGTCTTAAAACAAGAAAAGAAAAGCTCAAGTGAGAAACATAAAATCGACAAGAAAGTAAATGCCCAAGTGAGCAAAATAAAAATGGCATAAAATGTAATGCTTAAAGTAAATGGTACATAAAGCATAAAAATAAAAGCATAAAGTAAAGTCAATTGTTAATAATTAGTGGTCAGTTGGATGACCATCTTGAAACTTGCATTTGGAACTCATTAGAGGATTGGTAGAACCAAAGCCTCCATACAACAAGTTGCATTTGCTTTTTTTCAAGTATATCATCCATTTGGAATCCTCAAAAATACCATTTAATGATCAACAGTGTTTAAGTGATCCGCGTTGACCAAAAGTGTTATAGATCCATTAGAGAATTGGTAGAACCAAAGCCTCCACACAATGAATCTTAAGTTTATTGGATCAAAGAGATCAAATCAACATACTTGGGCTTGCAAACATAGGTTTGCGCCACAAATGATCATTTATTCGAATCGGGACAGAATTTAGCGCTATGTTAAACAATCGTAAGTGGACTTATATCGAAGTCGCACCTATTTTGAGGCCAGTCAATAGCAATCTATGCACCATTTATTTTGAGACATGATATAGAGATCATGCTCCAATAACACTTAGTGCAATAAAAAATGGATAATATGAAGAGGGATGGGAAAAAATATACAAACCACATTTGAATTAAAATTTAATCAAACTATTATTAAAATCACTCATCCATTTTTGTG
Source organism: Vicia faba (assembly GCA_948472305.1). NCBI lineage: Eukaryota > Viridiplantae > Streptophyta > Magnoliopsida > Fabales > Fabaceae > Vicia > Vicia faba. The sequence continues at coordinate 250,168 of CATIWC010000306.1, read as the reverse complement.
GAGTTAGACTCAACACCATGGATCCAATGATATTAATAAAGTTCATGATCAACAATTCAACCCAAGATCAGCCAGAAAATAATCACAAAATAATAGTTCATTTAATATATAAATTAAAAGAGGTTTTTAAAATGTTTTTAAAAGAGAAAAATATCAACTATGTTCAAATTACTCAAGAAAAATTAAGTAAGACCGTAGAAAAATCAGAAATGAACTCAAATATTTTTATAAAAATTTTGGTGATTTTTTTAAAGTCAGAAACTATTTATAAAATTAAAATAAATGAGTAAAATAAACCAAAAATGATTTTAAAAAAACAAAGTCAGAAATAAAAAATAAATGAGGTCACCAATATTTGTCACAATATCGTTGGATCATTCCATAATTTTTTCATAATTTAAAAATGCATAAAAGTATTTTTAAACATTTAAAACAAATCAAATAAAGTGAAAATTTATAAAAAAATATCAAAATACAAAATAAAATTGTGAAAAATAAAAATCAGAAAGAATAAAATCAAAAATATTTTTCATAATTTTTTCGGATTTTTTGGACTTAAAATGAAATTTTTATGATTTGTTGAAGTTTAAAACAATTAAATATAAAAATCAGAAATAATAAATAAAGTCAAAAGTATGTGGACCATTGGATGAGAGTCAAACGCGTTAGTAATCAAATCCATGAGATCTGGCACGCTGTGCATATCATGGTCATTACTGAATAAAGCATAGGATCAAATATAAATCAGAAATTAAAAAAAAAAACAAATGACGATGTTTCATTGGTTGAAGGATGACACGTTGATCATCTTCAACCTCCAGCCAGTCCCAATACCAGGTTGTTCAATCTGTAAAATTAGAGCACAAGACCTATGCCATTCGCTTCATCTCTTCAAGACAAAGACAACCACACCTTCGTGACACATTTAGATAAACTGTAGCTCAAGTAATTTGGAAGAGAAGTTTTGAAAATGGATTTGAAATTTCATGGTCAAAACTTGTTTCCAGATAAAAGCAAGTGTTGTAACTAGAACCAGGGCAATGAGAGCTTCACAATGATATCAAAGTTTTGAAGAATTGATGGAGAAATCTACCTATTGATGTTGAGTTGCAGAGCTCTGAAACTGGACTTCTATGGATCAATATAGATCACGATTCTTGAAGGTAATTGTATGATTAGCTTCAGGGAAGACCAAGGAATGTGAAGTTGCAAACAAGAAAAGTGTGACTTATATTTTGATCAAAACTTATCCCAAACGCGTGTTTTTCCATGCTAATCACTTCTGGAAGTTCACTAAATATGTTTAGAAGCAAAAACGCGCAGCAACAATGTGTTTAGAAGCTAAATCAAGGATTCCAAATTCTGACTTTTGAAGAAACTTCAGTTTTAAGTTACCAAGTTCAAATCAATGGCATTCTCAGCTCAAGGGATCTTAGGGCATGATTATTGATACTTTAGAAAGATGAGATTACAAGCTTTGTAATGGGAAAAGAATGGAATCAAATGGATATTTGAGCTGTAAGTTGCAATGAGTAAAAGTTGGGAAAAAGAAGTTGACTTTCCACACTTAGAAATATTTCAAGTTTTTCTTCAAAAGTGACCTATAATGTTTTGCATCCAAACATGGCCTTCCACTTGGAATTTGCTCTTGACCAAAAAAGATGGCATAAAATAGACCTCTTGAATGACATTTTGAAACTTGAACCATTCAAAATATCCAAAAATTGAGAGAGTTATTAATTTTTGAAGTTGGCAAAAAATTATGAGGTGACCTATAATATTTTATATCCTTAGGGCCACTTCTATCCATTTTCTCACTTTTCACATAAAAGAAGGAATAATTTTCACATCCTCAAGACATTATGGAAAATAGTGGGCTCAAGGTGATAAAAATTGACCAAGTTATGATCATTTGAATTCACACATGGAAAATTGGGGGTTAATTTAGAGGACTTGTAATCTTTCTTCATCATCAAGCTTCTTCCACATGAAAACTCCTTAAAACTTTTGAAGTGATTTCTTAATAAGCCTTTGAAGAGAAGGATGTCTTTGGAATCACTCAAAATACCAAAATATGAGCAAGATATACTTCTTTGAAGTTCAAAACCCTAGCTCCTAGATCAAGAAAATTCTTTGAGGAACCTTGACAATTTTGAACAACCTTCTTGTACCAACACTTTTTCTTTGTAAATAGAAGTTGTAGAGGATGATAATGAGAACTCATAGCCACCAAAACCACTTCTATATTGTTTTACCCCAAAAATTTCCATCTCATTTATCAAGTATTTTCTCACAAGATCTCCTTTGGTTCAAGACTGCACAAGGATTGATCAGCTCAAGACACCTCCTTTAGCACTGTTGACTGAAATTAGGGTTTGAGATTGCACAAGGATAATTGATATTTTAATGCCTCATATGAATTTAATGGATCATTATGGACCCTCAAGATTTCTCATGTCAAGTTTCAAGTCTTGGATCATATTTTTGCTCAGTCAATTGATTAGTTGACCTAAAAATCAGTTGTATTGGGGAAAAAGTCAATTGTGGTCAATTTACAGCCAAACTTAATAATTTTTTATTCATATCAACATTGAACTCATATATGTCATTTTATCAAGTTTGGACAACAATTCCTCAAGAAATTTGATCAGATCATCAAAAGAGCAAAATGGTCAAAATTAGGGTTTTGACTGAGAAAAGGCAATTTCTGATTTTTGACCTAGAAAATGGTAATATGGTTTGAAACATGATCTCAAGGTTTCAAATTTATCCTTTTTACCTAATGGTATGACTCAAAACTTCCCTCAAGATCAATTGATTGATAGTTGATTTTCAGTCAACTGATCAAAAGTCAACTATACACTGAAAAGTCAAACTTTGACTTTTTGGTCAAAATCAAGTGTCAAAGATCACAATTCATCAAAACATGTCAAAATATGAAACTTGTTCATCAAGAAATAAAAAAGTCAAGATTTCATTTTTGAAAAGTCAAAGTTTCCAAACTTAGAAAATTTTCTAAGTGTTGAAAACTTCATATTTTTTCACAACTTTGAGCCAATTTTTCACCATGATGCAAGATGATTCAAAAGAAACTTTCAACATGAAAGTTGTAGATCTCAATGAGATCTAAAACATTGCTTTACACAACTACTCCTAAAATGCTTGGATCTCAAGTTATTAATCCATGAAGTCATGGTCATGAAACTAAAACACTTAGTGAAAGTTTGAGCATTTTGGTCAGGATTTTGACCTAACTTATGAACCAAGTTTCATATAGTTACATTTGGATTTTGCAAAAGTGATTCAAATAGGGGTTGTATAGAACATTACAAGATTTCTAAAAAGTCAAAGAACTCCTTGAGATCATTTGTGACCAAGGAGAATCGAAGGTCAGAAGTTAGGGTTTCAAGTTGTTTCACAAGGCAGAATTTTGTGATGAACAAGAATTCAAATCCATGCTAGGCTGCACAATCTTTGCTTTGCAGGCCTCAAACTTGCTTGGCACTCCATAATTAACTTTTTGCACAGTTTTTAGAGGATTTAATCTAAGCGTTCAATGCATTGCCCATGCTTAATGCCATTTTGGAAAGAAAGTGCACATTGCCATTTTGGAAAAGTAGCTTTTATGCACAAATCAGTTCTTGAGCTTTGAAATTGGTTTCTTCTGATCACACACAACCTATAACCCAAAAGAAATTTGTCTAAAGTCTCTAAACAACTCAGCCCATGCTTGTACTTTGTCTTGAAACTACATTTTCACTTTTCTTGAAAAACAAGCAAAATCCCAAAACTTGTACTGGTGTGATTCTGACCCTATCAAGTGCTGGAACCTTTTCCTTACTTATGCACAAGTTGTTTGCATCAAAACACACGAATACACAAGCTACAAAACTTCCCAAAAACTCAAGACTGCATCACAAACCACTATTATTGCATATTTTGACCAAGAACTTCAAACTTCCATTTTACTCGTGCATTTCTTGGCCTTTTGCTTCCAAAAGCTTCCAAACATCATACATAAGCCATCTCTATCACTGTTACACGACTGTAACACCATCTTCACTCATTTCCAAGTTCAAAAACAGAGCATCACAGTTGGACTTCTCATACCATTCCAGCCACCTTCAGCTCAAGCCAACCATTGCATTAGCTTCCTAGAAGTCCAAGGAAGCTAACCTGATCATCACCATCACTTGAAACAAGCTCAAACTCATTTCACGATTTCCAGTTTTGAGGTATTTTTCTTAAACTTCTATCTCATTATTTAGGCATTGTTAGGCTTGCATTTGTGAAGATAGAATGTAGATATCATTTCCCTGAAACTATACATGTCCTTAGATTTCATTTATGTTGCATGAGCATGGAGAATTTTGAGTTTAAACTTGCTGAAACATTTAGGTCAGAATTTGGTACTTTCATAAATTCATCCTTATCTTTGAATGTTAGCTTAAATTAGTTACATGGTTGGATTCATGGTGAAAAAATACACAAGTTTCATGTTTACATTTTTGAAAATGGTTGAAGAATGAGGAAGTTACAGATCCTTTGGCTGGAGGTTTAAGATGAAGTACAGTCAGGGCAAGTTTTATGTTATGTATTTATTTTTGTGCCAATGTTAACGGATGTATAGCCACCCCAATGATAAGACAACACACTGGTAACCAAGAGGTCGTGGGTTCAACACTCAGCGTGCTGCCTTTTGCTTATTTTTCTCATTTTTTCTTTCTTTCTGTTTGCAGCGCCTGGGCCCTTAACATTGGGCCTTCATTTTTTTGCTAACTTTCCCCTTGCCTTACTTCAGCACCCCTGGCCCAATTTTCATTATTATTTTCTTTTTCTTATTTTATTTTATTTCTTTTTCCTTTATTATTATTATTATTATTGTTATTATTATTATTATTATTATTATTATTATTATTATTATTTTTATTGTTATTAATAAAAATCCAAAAAAATATTTAATTTATTATTTTACACTTATTTAGTTTATTTGTTTTATAAAACTAAAAGAACAAAAACATTTTCTTAATAAATTAATTTCTTTCTTAATAATTAATATTTAGATTTAGGTTTAAATATTACATTATTTTCTTTTCTTAATTAAAATTAATTTAGAACTTAGGTATTTTTAATTAATTAATTTTCCTATTATTTTTATTATTCAAATCCTTTTCATGAAAAACCCAAAAAACTCATTTTTAACTTATTATTCTTTGTTAATTAATTTAGGTTTTTAATTTTAGTTAATTTCCATTAACTATTTTCTTAATTAGGCCAAGATTAAAACTCTTTCATAAAAATCCAAACAAAATCATTTCTTTCCCCATTTACATTCTTGCAATTTTATTTTCAATTTTGTACAATATTCAATATGGTTGTAATAATTATTTAGATTTAATTTTCTTACAATTTCCCTATTTGTAAATTTGTACACCCCTCCCCTAATGATTTAATAGCGTAGTATTTTTTATTTTACTCATTTTAATGCTTTATATATAAATGCTAGTAATTAGGGTTTGTATGGAAAGATAAAATCAATGCTTAGAAAACCCTAATTCAAGACAAAACAATGCATGTAAATCAATATACTTGCATACTTACACCCTTAGGATTAACTCCACTTGTTGCCTAGAGAAATAAATGGCCATAATACGCATGTAAGATGTCTTAGCAAAAACAAATGAAAATACAAGATCATAGTCCCTCGATGACGCTATCAAAGTTGCCTTTCAAAAATGATCTTAGTCCCTTAAAGAAAATGCTAAGATATCTTACAACATTGCTATTCATGACTATACGATGACCCTTGCCTGTCCCTTTTACATCAAAAGATAGTGTTTCTTACCAAATTAATGGTAAGATAACAATGTCAAAGGAAAGAGGAAATAAACAAGAAAGACTTTTGAGTAGGTAGAATGTTCCTAGTTGCTTGCTCATTTTCAAATAAAAACATCCTTGCTATTTTCAAAACAAACACCAACACTTTCAAAACATCTTACAAACTTGAAACATTTTCAAAAGATAAACACTTTGTACGCGTTCTTATAGAAACGAGAGCCATTATAAAGACACCTTTTCAAAATCACTTTCAAAAACACATTCGACAAACACCTCTTTGAAATATTTTTGAAACAACACTTTGTATGCGTTCTTATAGAAACGAGAACCATTACAAAGACATTTTAAAAATACTTTCAAAACCCATACCACAAACACATTCAAACAAAAGCAAGTGATCTAGCAAGAAACTAAGAGCCCATAGATAACTGCGGATGAAAAGGGTGCTAATACCTTTTCTTTTCATAATCTACCCCCCGAACTCAAGAAAACATCTCTAAAGGTCTTTCCTGTTCTTTTCAGCCTTTCCTTTTGGATAAAAGAAAAGTCGGTGGCGACTCTTGCTAACCGCAACATTTGTGATCAAACGCAAAACAACCAAGTCAGTTCTCCCACTGCGTTACATAACTGGCGACTCTGCTAGGGATTTTTTTTAAAAGTGGGGTTACCTTAGGGCTAGATCACATTTACTTGCTTTCATTTATTTGATTTGTTTGCTTTCCATTTTGGTTCTTTGTTTGGGTTTAAATCCTCTACCCAGATTTGGGACACCTTATAGGTAAGTAGCAATACATTGTGGAAACTGTGATGGGTATACCGACATGGTCTAAGCAATAGCTACGTTAGTGTGACATATTTGTGGGTACCGGTAGCCCTTGAGTAGTCAAGGAGAATACGGAGCCGCTGAGTGATGTCATGAAGCACTAACTGACTTCTAGAACCTTTACTTGACCAACTTAGCCATTAGGGCGTAGTGAGATGACCAACTTTGGTGCAGTCCTAAGTTGGTAGATACTCGATACTACACTCATTGAGTTTTGGTTTTTTGGGATATTTCGGTCGCCATTAAAGAGGCTTGCGCTGAAACAATGCCCGAGGAAACAAATCAGTGATATTGAGCTCCCTTAGAATCCGGCTACTATTGCTAGCCAGGTTTTGAGCCAACTAAACTTCAAGAGGGTACTTACCTATGAGACTCCATGCAAGCCTAAACCTAAGGACTTGTTTGTTTTGTTTGTATATATATTTACTTGTACATAAAATCATAAACATCATAACATCATACTCATACTCACTAACCATTTTAAGGATTTTAAGGATTTATCTTTGTTCTGTTTTGTAGGACATGGTTTCTATTCACAGGAAAACCATTCAAGTCAATCTCGTAAGGATCCCTCCTCAACTTAAAGATTTAGCATCCAGGGTTCCTGAGAATTCTCCATTTACCGAAAGACATGGTGACCTCTTAGACTTGGTTACCTCCAACACTGATGAAGACATGATGGAGGTGCTCTTCTAATTCTTTGATCCTCTACACCATTGCTTCACATTTCCCAATTATCAACTTGTGCTAACTTTGGAAGAATTCTCCCAACTCTTAAGGATTCCCATTCTCAATCAACTACCCTTAAACGGTACGGAAAGAGATCCAAAACCAGAAGAGATTACTCAAGCCCTACACTTTCAAAAATCTGATGTCACAACTAATTGGGAAACAAGGAGTGGTGTCAAAGGTTTCTTAGCCAAATTATTGTTTGAGAAAGCTCAAGACTGTTGGAACTCCTTGGACTTGCAAGCTTTTGAGGAAATTGTGGCTCTTCTCATCTATGGGATGGTTTTGTTTCCAAATATTAACCAACTCATAGATGTAAACACCGTCAAAATCTTCATGTCTCATAACCCGGTGCCTACTTTGTTAGGAGACATCCTACATTCTTTTCACTCTCGCACTATGAGGAAAAGAAGTATCCTCATGTGTTGTACTCCTATCTTTGTGAGATGGTTTATTTTGCATCTTCCCCAATCTGTATTGAAGAACGACCAAGGTTCAAGGTGGTCCCTTAGGCTGATGATGCTCAGACATTCAGATATTCATAGGTGTTCCCGATCTCTGGAGAATGTTACTATCATCGACCGTTGTGGAGAATTCCATAATGTCCCCTGACTTGGAATTAAAGGAGGTATCACTTATAACCCCTGATTAGCCTTACAACAATTTGGTTACGTCCGAAGGGATGGCCCACATGAGATGCTTATTCAAGGGTTGGTATTTGATTACGAGAATGACGATCAAGGTTACCACCAGAAGTTTACCCGAGCTTGGAGGATGGTTAACAAGATAGATAGCAAGCCATTGGGGCACAAGAATTACATCCCTCTTGAACCTTACCTTAAGTGGGTGCGAGCTCGTGCTCAGAAACTTGTGATGCCTTATCCTTCCACCTTACCAGTAATCATAGAGCCTGTTGTAGAAGGAGATTTCCCATACACTACCTTTCATCCTAACATGCCCACCTCTCTCAAAGACTTGCAAAGGGATTGGATACAGCTTAAGGGGGAGCGAGACACTTTTGAGGCCCAATTCTAGGCCAGCGAGAAGAAAGTTCTGGAACTCACCAAGCAGCTTCATGAGGAGCGGAGTCTGAACGCCTACATCGCACCAAAGAGGATGCGTTCAACCTTTTTATCTTAGAGCTTTTTGTATTTCTTTGTAAGCCTAAAGAGGCATGATGTACTCAAACTTTGATTTATTAATATAACGTGTGTTCCTTTTTTTCTAAAGCAATTTTAAATCTCTAATTTCCTTGAAACCATTTGCATATGCATCATCATGCATCATATCATGACAGGTTTCTCCCATACAGGCCTCCTTATCTTCCTACTGTTTATTTCAGTAGAGATGTCCGTTGAACAAACCATCAAGAACATCCAGGCTCAAAACACTCAACTTTAAGAGATGTTCTTGAACCTATCCAAGGGATAAGAAGAGGTGAAAGCACTCCTCACGAGGGGCATGGTCATGACAAATCCTGAGGATGACAGAGATGGCCAGTTGGAGCGGTTACAAACCGAGATAGCCGTAATGAAAGTCCAAAGGATGGGACAACTGGTGGGCCAGATGGATCTTATCCAAAATCTGGCTCAAGGACAAGAAGAGCTGAAAGTTCTTGTCAACCAGCTTCGTCAAGACGGTTACAACCGTATGGGGCTAACAACCAGAATTGGAGATCAAGTCATTACTCATCCTCTCGTGCAACATGAAGCCGGTTTAGTGGAGAGTAGACCGTTCTAAATTGTTGTAACGTCTTGAGTCCAACAACAACCTCACCAACAACAATAAAGGAATTAGCACAAGGAGGTCGCATCTAAGAGACAATTTACCAGGATTGGCATGTCGCTAGCTCATGTGCTACAACACTTGTTGAAGGCAGAGCTAATTACATTAAAGGCTCCTAGTTACCGTCCCGGGAATCCTAACACTGCTGCTCCTAGTTACCGTCCCAAAGAGAGGTGTGCTTACCATTTTGATGGTCCCGGGCACAACACGAACAATTGTTGGGCTCTGAAGAACAGGATTCAAGACCTAATGGACGAAGGAGTGTTGGAGTTTACACAAGACGATCAATTGGAACTCTTCTAACAACCCCCAAGGGCATCCATATGAAGCGAAGATCAGGGCGACGAAATTTTCTTTTCATTTGAATTTTCAAGTTGTAATCTCTTTATTGATTAAACAATTATCTATTAATGTCAAACTTTGTTTCATTAATGCATTGCACATGTTTGTCTTGAATTCATCCATTCGTTTTCACTATATTTAAACTATGCTTTTTGCTCTCTTTATGACATTCAACTCTTGCTAAAAGTCACAAATCAAGTTTAAGGGAGGATGATGAAAACAATGCCATAATCTTATACAACATGCTTTTGGACAGACCTTGCTGACGATGTACATGCGTTCTTTCAAATGCTAAACGATGGAGTTATAAGGAAGATAATCCCTAGTCAACCCCTTCGAGCCAAAGAAGTAGAAGTTTTCTTTTTTTCCACAAATTGGAACCTTTAATCAAAACCTAGGGCAGGGTAGTCTCTCAGTTAGTTCAAACGCACATTCAGTACACAACGAATGACATCAAAAACATTCCTTCTGAACCAAAAGATGGTGATAGGTAGTCATTATCTCTCAAAATAAAATCCACTAAGTCAAGCCCTACAAAGGAGACTTAAAGAAAATTGGGGCGTCCCACTGAATGTAATCTCAAAAAACAAGAACAGTCAGACAAAAATCAGGGATGATAAATCAAAATAAAAATGTCACTACAAATCCTCAACAACATGAAAAATGTTGCAAAAATGACTGCCTTCCGACAAACTTAACTTGTCTGAACCATCACCAAAACGTTATTCCAAACTCAATTTGAGTTCAAACGCACAATTAACTGAGTTTAGGACTGAAGAACATCACGAAGAGCGGGTGGGTACAAATACACTTTGAGCCTTTATCCTTTGTTTCTTAAATCGTGAACCAAGCCACGCTACAACCCTTCAAAATTCCTAATTGAAGCATGGGGTAGTTCGAAAGCATACTGTTACAAAAGGTATCCTGAATCCTGTAAGGCTTTACCCTAAATCCTGAGTTTGAATTTTCTTACAAAACTTCTTTACTTGCTAAAACGCATTTTCAAAATTTCAAGACAAGCATAAACTTTGCATTATTTGAATATCGTTGTTTGCATATGGCTATTTGTTTAACAGCGAAGAAATTCACACAACGAATATCCAGTGAACGAAAGCTCTCTCAGTAAACAAAATCACTTCGAATGGAAAGACATTTCCAATGATAAATCTCTCATAATCAAGGGGCACGACATGGCTTTTGTCCAACACATATGGGGTCGTCAAGTCAAGATTCAAATAATCTCTCGAAGAATTATTGAATAACCAGGGGAAAAGCTCCATCTGAGTCGCTCAAGGGGAAAACTTATGTTGATCATGGGTTTGAACAATATCCACTATGAAGACTTTCACTGCCATCAAATTTCGTGTTTGTACCAATAGTATCAGATGGTGTAAGTATCAGATGGTGTCAGTATCATGTCTTTGGTTTCTTCCACAACATTCTTAGAAAATATCTCTAGGAAATTCCGGGCTACCAGAAATGTGATCAAAATCTCAAGCGTCGAGCTGTGCCAGATTAACTCTGGGTGGAAAACATGCTCCCATATAAAGGGTCATGTGCGACCAAGCAAACATTTTCTGGCATTACTACAACATTTACTACTAGGGGCAGTGACAAATCTCCCCAAGATCCTTCTCATAAGAAGACTCCCATCCAGAGTTTCAATCTCTGAAAACTTCTCACCAGCTGAATTGACCTCAAGAACCCTCGAGGATTTTCCACAGTGAAGAAGACACCTCTCCAAAAGACCGACAACAGGGTTTATTTCCCCAACAAACTACAAATTCACCAGCTTAAGTTTGCCTCTCTGACTACTACAAATCAAAGGACCACAACTCCTCTTCCCCAGTAGACTACTCTACAATCCCCAACAAGTTACTATGAAGCCTGGACCCAACCAAATATCAGTTTAACTTTGTCCATCAAAGAAACAGACAACCAAGACTACGGATCCCTTTTCCCCAAACAGGAATCAACACTCTCCACAGGGTTTTCAACATTCCCCGACGGAGTTCTCCTCAAATAACAAAAGAATCCCCTGTGGAAACATTCTAAGCAAAGTTTGAAGACACACTTACTCTTCAACAACAACCCGGGATTTAATAACTCCCCAACACTTGTCATGGATTTATTTTCCAAGATAAAATTACATTTCAACAACATTCATAGCACATGTATACAAAATACATATAACACAAATCTCATTTATTTTGAGAACATCATTACGCAATTCATACATCATGACATTGCATACGACTAACTCTTTACCTTTTAGGGAAAAGATCACATCAACAAGCTACATCTAACGAAGGGCTATTCAGGGATTTTCCACAGAAAGATGTCCTCGCAAGATTTTCTCTGGATCAGCCAGATCGACACTAAGGTATCTCTGATTACTGTGCCAGTGGAAGATATTCCAAGACTTTTGTCTGGATCAATTGAATCACTACTAAGATTCTTCTGATTACTATGCCAGTCAAAGTTAATTTAAGACCTTTCTGTGGTCCAGTCAAATCAATGCTAAGATTTCTATTTAAGGAGGCTATGAAGCCCGGAAACTGACAGGATAATAGTCAATCAACAATTTAAGACACTATGAAGCCCGAATTTCGACCAGATAACAGTATTAAGGTGCTGCGAAGCCTGGAATCCGGCCGGATAGTAGTTTATTTCTTCAAAAACACTGTGAAGCCTGGATTTTGACCAAATAACAGTATAAGGTGCTGCAAAGCCTGGAATCCGACCAGATAGTAGGTCATTTCTTCAAAAACACTATGAAGCCTGGATTTCGACCAGATAACAATATGAGGTGTTGTGAAGCCTGGAATCTGACCAGATAGTAGTTCATTTCTTCAAAAACACTGTGAAGTCTGGATTTCGACCAGATAACAGTATGAGGTGCTGCGAAGCCTGGAATCCGACCAGATAGTAGTTCATTTCTTCAAAAACACTCTGAAGCCTGGATTTCAACCAGATAATAGTACGGGGTGCTGTGAAGCCTGGAATCCGACCAGATAGTAGTCCACTTCTTCAAAACAAACACTGTGAAGCCTAGAATCCGACCAGATAGCAGTTTACTATGTCAATTACTATGAAGCCTGGACTTGACCGGATAGTAGTATACCTCAGATTTAAGTTAAAGCCTGGACCCGACCAGATAACGACCTAATCACCAAAGCCCAAATACGATCCAGACACAGATGTCATTCTGACGCTCATTCAGTACATCTCGCAGACGTCTTCTCTTGTTCAGATAAATCTCTCAATGATTTATTCTGATTCTTTCCTAGTAGGCACTTTCTCTGGTTCAGATAAATCACTCAAAGATCTACTCTGATTCTCTCCAATTAAAGAATATTCAAGACCTCTTTCGGTTCAGTTTAAACCTCTCAACAATTTATCCTGATACTTTTCAAATGAAAATTCCTGTTTCAGATAAATCTCTCTAAGATTTATTCTGATTCTTCCGAGTCAAACAACATATAAGACATCTGCTAGTTTCAGATAAGTCACTCCAAAGATCTATTCTGATTATTTTCCAGTTGAAATCAAGTTCAGACTTAGTCCATTTGCTGTCAACGGTCTCCTTTGAATGGCATCTACAAGCCCATCTCCAGAAAATCTCCATCATTCCTCCAAATGGCATTTATAAGCCCATTCACAATTCATCTTCGAGTGCAAATTTTTGGGCACTCTAGTATTCAATCATCTTCCACCTTCAAGTCACGAAAGGCGGCTCTGCCAATCTAAATCTTCAGGTTTAAGAAGATTGAACAGGGGCAGCTGTTGTACCCCAAGATTTGCCCTCTAATTTATCAATTATTTTCTCATAAGATCTCCTTTGGTTCAAGACTGCACAAGGGTTGATCAGCTCAAGACACCTCCTTAAGTATTGATGACTTAAATTAGGGTTTGAGATTTCACAAGGATAACTGAAATTTTAATGCCTCATATGACTTTCATGGTTCATTATGAACCCTCAAGATTGATCATGTCAAGTTCAAGTCTTGGATCATATTTTTGCTTAGTCAATTGATCAGTTGACCTAAAAATCAGCTGTATTGGGGAAAAAGTTAACTGTGGTTAATTTACAGTCAAACTTCATGATTTTTTATCCATATCAATATTGTGAACTCCTATATGTCATTTGATCAATTTTGGACCACAATTCCTCAAGAAATTTGATTAGATCATCAAAAGGGCAAAATGGTCAAAATTAGGGTTTTGACTGAGAAAAGGCAATTTCTGATTTTTGACCTAGAAAATGGTTATTTGGTTTGAGACATGATCTCAATGTTTCAAATGCATAATTATAACCTAATGGTATGACTCAAAACTTCCCTCAAGATCAATTGATTGATAGTTGATTTCTAGTCAACTGATCAAAAGTCAACTGTACACTAAAAAGTCAAACTTTGACTTTTTGGTCAAAATCAAGTGTCAAAGATCATAATTCATCAAAACATGTCAAAATATGAATCTTGTTCATCAAGAAATCAAAAAGTCAAGATTTCATTTTTGAAAAGTCAAAGTTTCCAAACTTAGAAAATTTTCTAAGTGTTGAAAACTTCATATTTTTTCACAACTTTGAGCCAATTTTTCACCATGATGCAAGATGATTCAAAAGAAACTTTCAACATGAAAGTTGTAGATCTCAATGAGATATAAAAAATTTATTTACACAACTTCTCCTAAAAATTCTTGGATCTCAAGTTATTAATCCATGAAATCATGGTCATGAAACTAAAACACTTAGTGAAATTTTGAGCATTTTGGTCAGGATTTTGACCTAACTTCTGAGCCAAGTTTCACATAGTTCCATTTGGATTTTGCAAAAGTGATTCAAAGAGGGGTTGTAGAGAAAATTACAAGCTTTCTAAAAAGTCAAAGAACTCCTATAGATCATTTGTGAGCAAGGAGAATCGAAGGTCGGAAGTTAGGGTTTCAAGTTGTTTTACAAGGCAGAATTTTATGATGAACAAGAATTCAAATCCATGCTAGGCTGCACAATCTTTGCTTTTCAGGACTCAAACTTGCTTGACACTCCATAATTAAATGTTTGCACAAATTTTATAGGCTTTAATATATGCATTCAATGCATTTCCCATGCTTAATGCCATTTTGGGAAGAAAGTGCACATTGCCATTTTGGAAAAGTAGCTTTTATGCACAAAATTAGTTCTTAAGCTTTGAAATTGTTTTCTTATGATCACACACAACATATAACCCAGAAGAAACTTGTCTAAATTCTCTAAACAACTCAACCCATGCTTGTACTTTGTCTTGAAACTACATTTTCACTTTTCTTCAAAAACAAGAAAAATCCCAAAACTTGTACTGGTGTGATTCTGACCCTCTCAAGTGCTAGAACCTTTTCCTTACTTATGCACAAGTTGTTTCCATCAAAAAACACGAATACACAAGCTCCAAAACTTCCCAAAAACTCAGGACTACATCACAAACCACCATTGTTGCATATTGTGACCAAGAACTTCAAACTTCCATTTTAATCGTGTGTTTCTTGGCCTTTTGCTTCCAAAAGCTTCCAAACATCATACATAAGCCATCTCTATCCCCGTTACACGACTGTAACAACATCTTCACCCATTTCCAAGTTCAAAAACAGAACATCACAGTTGGACTTCTCCAGACCATTCCAGCCACCTTCAGCTCAAGCCAACCATGCATTAGCTTCCTAGAGGTCCAAGGAAGCTAACCTGATCATCACCATCACTTGAAACAAGATCAAACTCATTTCATGATTTCCAGTTTTGAGGTATTTTTCTGGAACTTCTATCTCATTATTTAGGCATTGTTAGGCTTGCATTTGTGAAGATAGAATGTAGATATCATTTCCCTGAAACTATACATGTCCATAGATTTCATTTATGTTGCTTGAGCATGGAGAATTTTGAGTTTAGACTTGCTGAAACATTTAGGTCAGAATTTAGTACTTTCATAAATCCATCCTTATCATTGAATGTTAGTTTAAGTTAGTTACATGGTTGGATTTGTGGTGAAAAAATACACAAGTTTCATGTATACATTTTTGAAAATGGTTGAAGAATGAGCAAGTTACAGATCCTTTGGCTGGAGGTTGAAGATGATGTACAGTCAGGGCAAGTTTTATGTTATGTATTTATTTCTGTGCCAATGTTAACGAATGTATAGCCACATCAATGGTAAGGCAGCGCGCTGGTAACCAAGAGGATGTGGGTTCAACACCCAGCGTGCTGCCTTTTGCTTATTTTTCTTACATTTTTCCTTTTTTTTTTGTTTGTAGCGCCTGGGCCCTTAACATCTGGCCTTCATTTGTTTTGCTAACTTTCCCCCTGCCTTACTTCAGCACCCCTGGCCTAATTTTCATTATTATTTTATTTTTATTATTTTATTTTATTTCTTTTTACTTTATTATTATTATTAATATTATTTTTATTGTTATTAATAAAAATCGAAAAAAAAATATTTTATTTATTATTTTACACTTATCTAGTTTATTTGTTTTATAAAACTAAAAGAACAAAAACATTTTATTAATAAATTAATTTCTTTCTTAATAATTAATATTTAGGTTTAGGTTTAACTATTACATTATTTTCTTTTCTTAATTAAAATTAATTTAGAACTTAGGTATTTTTAATTAATTATTTTTCCTATTATTTTTATTATTCAAAGCCTTTTCATGAAAAACCCTAAAAAATCATTTTTAACTTATTATTCTTTGTTAATTAATTTAGGTTTTTAATTTTAGTTAATTTCCATTAACTATTTTCTTAATTAGGTTAAGATTAAAACCCTTTCATAAAAATCCAAACAAAATCATTTCTTTCCCCATTTACATTCTTGCGATTTTATTTTCAATTTTGTACAATATTCAATATGGTTGTAATAATTATTTAGATTTAATTTTCTTGCAATTTCCCCATTTGTAAATTTGTACACCCCCTCCCCTAATGATGTAATAGCTTAGTATTTTTCATTTTCCGCAATTTAATGCTTTATATATAAATGCTAGTAATTAGGGTTTGTATGGAAAGATAAAATCAATGCTTAGAAAACCCTAATTCAAGACAAAGCAATGCATGTAAATCAATACACTTGCACACTTACACCCTTAGGGTTAACTCCACTTGTTTCCATGAGAAATAAATGACCATAATACATATGTAAGAAGTATTAGCAAAAACAAATTAAAATACAAGATTATAGTCCCTCGATGACGCTATCAATGTTGTCTTTCAAAATGATCTTAGTCCCTTAAAAAAATGCTAAGATATCTTACAACATTGCTATTCATGACTATACGATGACCCTTGCCTGTCCCTTTTACATCAAAAGATAGGGTTTCTTACCAAATCAATGGTAAGATAACAATGTCAAAGAAAAGAGGAAATAAACAAGAAAGACTTTTGAGTAGGTAGAATGTTCCTAGTTGCTTGCTTATTTTCAAACCAAAACATCCTTGATATTTTCAAAACAAACACCAACACTTTCAAAACATCTTACAAACTTGAAACATTTTCAAAAGATAAACACTTTGTACGCGTTCTTATATAAACGAGAGCCATTATAAAGACACATTTTCAAAATCACTTTCAAAAACACATTCCACAGACACCTCTTTGAATTATTTTCGAAACAACACTTTGTATGCGTTCTTATAGAAACGAGAACCATTAGAAAGACATTTTCAAAATACTTTCAAAACCCACACCACAAGCACATTCAAACAAAAGCAAGTGATCTAGCAAGCAACTAAGAGCCCGTAGATAACTACAGATGAAAAGGGTGCTAATACCTTCCCTTTTCATAATCTACCCCCTGAACTCAAGAAAACATCTCTAAAGGTCTTTCTTATTCTTTTCAGCCTTTCCTATTGGATAAAATAAAAGTAGGTGGCGACTCTTGCTAGCCGCAAAATTTGCAATCAAACTCAAAATAACCAAGTCAGTTCTCCCACCGCGTTACACATATCTTGAGAATTGAGAGAAATATGAAGTTGTGACCAATGGGAACAAAGCCTTGTCCGAACATGACAACTTCTTCAATCAACCCCTTGTACCTTTGAATCAATCTTGGTAACTTTGAAATATGGTGAACCAAGATAAACCTTGCCATTCCATTTCTTCCAAAAATAACTTCAGTGGTGAGGTTTGAACTTCTCAAGCTTTATTGACTAGGGCATGAAAATAAACTCATGAACCCATGGATCAACTTGGTAAGCCACATTGCCTTTACCTACATTATTAACAAGTAATACAAACAAACATTGCATTTTATTAATAAAAAGGAAAGTCAAAACAAAACATGCATGATCACAAAAGAAAAACAAGTCAAGGTGCTTGGTGATTCCTCAAAGAACAAAGCTAAAGATAGGGAGGAGAACCAAAAGCCCTAATATGATCTTGTTGTGATTGAATCAATATGGTATGATGAAGGGATCTTAGGGTGAAAAATTGGGGTACAACAACTGCCCTTATTTAAGTTTCTTCTATCCGGAGATATGAAGGTTAAAAAGCTTCGTGTCGATGTGATCGTTGTGGGTGAGGTGGTTTATTTCGCACCTCCCTAAGTCCGTGTTGAAGAATGAAGAAGGTTTGGGATGGTCTTATAGGATAATTTCACTTTCCTATACAGACAATCTTTGGAGTTCCAAGGCTATGGAAAGCACTGTTGTCATTGATTGTTGTGGGGGATACCCTAATGTCCCGTTGCTTGGAATCAGAGGGGGTATAACCTACAGTCCTTGTTTAGCTTTGCGACAATTCGGTCGTGCTCGGAGAGATGGTCCTCATGAGCTACTTCTTACGGATATTTCATTTGACTACAAGGAGGACATGGACGAGCATCGCCGAAGGTTTATACGAGCTTGGGGCATGGTGAACAGATCTGACCCTCAAGAGATAGGAGCAAGGACTTTTCTCCCTATGAAGCCTTACCTCCAGTGGGTCCGAGCTCATGCTCAGAAGCTTGGGATGCCTTATGAAGTTGTGTTTCCAGTGATTCTGGAGCCCACCAATGAAGAGGGAATTCCTTATACAGTCCTTTATCCCTACATGTCCACTGATCTTGGGGCATTGAAGAGATCCTGGATTCACCTGAAAGAGGAGAGGGATACCTACCGGGAAAAGTACCATGAGCAAGAAAGGAAGATCTTGAAGCTCACCAGGAAACTCGAGAATGAAAGAACAATCAATGACTATGTCAGCACAAAGGGGAAGCGTCCATGGGATTTCTGATTTTTCTTTTTCTAGTTTAGATTTGTTTTTCATTTATTTCTTTGTAACGCCTTAAAGGCATTGTTGGACTTTTTACAAATTAATCTAATAAAGTTTTTTTATTTTTGGTTTACGAATTTAAATCTCCCAAAGTCTTTGAAATCATTACATACGCATTCCATTATCATGCACACCATTACAGGTACCATTATGCGTTTCTCATCTTCTTCGCTGTTTATTTCAGCAGAAATGTCTTTCGATCAAGCTATCAAAGATCTTCAGGCACAAAATGCCCAATTCCAATAGATGTTCTTGAGCTTGGCTAAAGGGCAAGAGGATTTGAAAGCTCTCATTCTGAAAGAGAAAGAGAAGAAGAAGAAGAAGGTCGTTCTTCTGAGTATGGGCAAAAGGTTTGGGGATAGGTTGAAACAACAAGCTGATCTATCCTTTTCATCCAAGGAAGGGGAGAACCAAGAAGAAGAAAAGGGCCCCAGTCATGTAGTTTCTGATAATGATACAGATTATGATGAGGAGCAATATCATCCTGCCGAGGATAGGTACAAGCAGTTAGAAGACTGTCTGAGCGCAATGGAGATTCAGAAGATCCCTGGTTTGGATTTTGGAGAGCTGGGACTGGTATCGGGAGTGGTGATCCCTCATAAGTTCAAAGCACCTGTTTTTGCTAAGTACGATGGAGTATCCTGTCCAAAACTCCATCTTCGCTCGTATGTCAGGAAAATCCAACCCCACACTGCTGATAAAAATTTGTGGGTACACTTCTTTCAAGATAGTCTAGCAGGGACTCAGCTTGAATGGTTTTATCAGTTGGAAGGAGCCAACATCCAAAACTGGGAAGACCTTGTTGCTGCTTTCTACAGGCAGTATCAGTATAACACCGACCTTGCTCCCACTCGTACTCAGCTTCAGGGTATGTCTATGGGTGCAAGCGAAGGTTTTAAGGACTATGCTCAGAAGTGGAGAGACTTGGCTAGAAGAGTCCAACCCTCTTTGTCTGATAGGGAGTTAGTTGACATGTTTCTAGGGTTGCTATCTGGTCCATTTTCAATCATCTGATCGGCAGTTCATCATCTGGGTTTACTGAGTTGATTTTGACTGGGGAGAGAGTAGAAGCTGGTATCCGAAGTGGTAAGATATAGAAGGATACTTCATCAAGTGCAGTAAAGAAGCCTTTCACTGGTAAGAAAGAAGCTAGTGCAGTCTATGGCTCGAGGGGCCAAAGTAGACCTGAACACCGTCAAGCTGTAAATGCAGTAGTAATATCAAGACCCACAGTTGCTCCACAACACAACAATCAACAGAGGGTGGAAAGACCACAGAGACAGTACACTCGGCTCAATATGACCTTGTCTCAAATTCTACCACAGTTATTGAAGACCAACCTGGTAACTCTGAGGGAAGCCCCGAAGAATCCCAACACCACATCTCCGTTATATAACCCGAATGCCCACTGCGCCTATCACTTTGATGGCCCAGGTTATGATACAAACAATTGTTGGGCCTTGAAGAACAAGGTGCAAGACTTGATCGAAGCCAAAGAGATCGAGTTTAACGCTCCAGAGAAGCCCAACGTCATAACTGCGCCCATGCCCAAGCACGACTCGGGAATCAATGCTATCGAGGTTGTCTCTGCCACATAAGATGCTGATGATGAAAACCCCGACATTGACAGCTGGATCTACCCTATAACCAATGGTGGATTGAACAACTGGATGGTGAAGGACTTCATACCTGTTTCTTTTATTACACAGTAATTGACTTTTGTTTTAAGAGTTGTAACAGACAGTTTGAAACTTTACAGCCCAGTGCCTTGCCCGAGGCACCTTGGCTTTGTTTGTGAGGGCTTATTATTTGTCATTTTCATATATCATTAATAAAGCATTGAAAGTTTCTTGCATTACAAATTTTGCGCTCCTTGTTTTTCTTTTTCTGTCTTTTTCACAAACAGCTATTGTCTTACACACACTCATGTATCATAATGCAGATCCATATCCACTCTGGATCTCATTGATAAAAACTTTGCTACTGCCAGTTATGACTTCGAAAATCCGATCAACCAAGCCGAGGACGAAGGTGAGGATGATTGTGAGGTGCCCAGAGAATTTGCTAGACTGTTACTATAGGAAGAAAGGGCCATACAGCCTCATGAAGAGCCAGTTGAATCAGTAAATTTGGGTACCGAGGAAGACAGGAAAGAGGTCAACATAGGTGCGAATCTGGAGCCCAGTGTCAAACAATGGTTGATACAGATTCTACGTGACTATGTTGAGATCTTCTCTTGGTCTTATAAAGATATGCATGGTTTGTACACTGACATTGTGGTACACCGCCTGCCAACCAAAGAAGACCACTCTCCGGTAAAGCAGAAAGTTCGTCGTATGCGCCCTGAGATGTCTGAGAAAATCAAAGCTGAGGTCATGAAACAGTTTGACGCCGGGTTTCTAGCTGTCACTTCTTACCCGCTGTGGGTTTCCAATGTTGTTATAGTACCTAAGAAGGATGGTAAGGTATGGATGTGTGTGGACTATAAAGATATGAACAGGGCAAGCCGCAAGGATGATTTCCCACTTCCTCACATTGATGTTCTGGTCGACAACACTGCGCAACATAAGATCTTCTCCTTTATGGATGGTTTTTCTTGTTACAATCAAATCAAGATGGCTCCCGAGGACATGGAGAAGACAACCTTCGTTACGCAGTGGGGCACCTTCTGTTACAAGGTAATGCCTTTCGGGTTGAAGAATGCTGGGGAAACTTATCAGCGCGCCATGGTCGCTTTGTTCCACGTCATGATTCACCATGAGATTGAGGTTTATGTTGATGACATGATCACAAGGTCCCAGACTAAGGAAGAACATCTTGATCATCTCCAGAAACTGTTTGACATGTTGAAGATGTACAAGCTAAGGTTAAACCCGAACAAGTGCACCTTTGGGGTAAGGTCTGGTAAGCTGCTGGGTTTCATCATCAATGATAAAGGTATTCAGGTGGATCCTGCCAAGGTAAAAGCCATACAAGAGATGCCAGCTCCCCACACAAAAAAGGAAGTTAGAGGCTTTTTGGGACATCTGAATTACATCGCCCAATTCATTTCACATCTGAATGCTACTTGTGAGCCAATCTTCAAACTACTGAAGAAAGATCAAGTAGTAAAATGGAATGATGAATGTAAGACCTCCTTCGAAAGGATCAAGGAATACCTCCAAGAGCCACCTATTTTGATGCCTCCAGTTGAAGGAAGACCTTTGATCTTATACTTGACAGTACTAGATAGTTTAATGGGGTGTGTGCTGGGGAAGCATGACGAGTCTGGCCGAAAAGAGCACGTTATTTACTACCTTAGCAAAAAGTTTACCATTGTGAGACCCGATACTCACTGCTTGAGAAAACTTGTTGCGCTTTGGCATGGCCTGCTCGCCGGCTGAGACAATATATGCTGACTCACACCACCTTATTGATATCAAAAATGGACCCAATCAAGTATATCTTCGAAAAGCCTTCCTTGTCCGGTAGAATAGCAAGATGGCAGATGATCTTAATTGAGTACGACATCCAATACACAACCCAAAAAGCAATCAAGGGGAGTGTGTTGGCGGATCATTTGGCGCATCAAGCAGTGGATGACTACCAATCCATGAATTTCGAGTTCTCAGATGAGAATATCATGTTGGTGACCGACTGTGAAGAACCTGGACCGGATGAAAGACCCGAGGAGGGATCCCAATGGTCTATGTATTTTGATGGAGCTTCAAGCGTGTTAGGTAATGGCATTAGTGCTGTGCTCATATCTCCAGAGGGCTGTCATACTGCGTCCACCGCCCGATTATGTTTTAACTGCACCAACAATATGGCGGAGTATGAAGCGTGCATCATGGGCCTTCGAGCAGCTATTGACCTGAGGATTAAGTTCTTGAGTGTATTCGGAGATTCCTCTCTTGTGATCAGTCAGATCAAAGGCGAGTGGGATACGAAACACCCAAATCTTATTCCTTACAAGGAATATGTACTGACATTGCTCCCGCACTTTGAGGAGATAACCTTTGAACACTTCCCGAGAGAGGGGAATCAGTTAGCGGACGCGCTAGCTACCATGTCTTCTATGTTCAAAGTCAGGTGGGACAATGAAGATCCCCAAATTACCATCGAGAGGTTGGAAGAACCCGCACATTATTGTGACATTGAGACTGAAGAGGTGGTAGATAAACCCTGGTTCCACGAGGTAAAAAGGTATCTTGAGGCTCAAGTGTACCCCGAGGGGGCATCTGTTAATGATAAGAAGTTCCTGAGAAGGTTCGCTGCAAAGTTCTTCATCAGCAATGGGATTCTCTATAAGCGTAACCATGATTCAACCTTACTGCGATGTGTGGATAAAAGCAAGGCAGAAAGGATTGTGGCAGAGTTACATGAAGGTACCTTTGAAACTCATTCCAGTGGACATACCATGGAAAAGAAGATCCTACGGGTAGGATATTATTGGTCCACTATAGAAGGTGATTGTTATCGACATTCTCGGACCTGTCATAAGTGCCAAGTCTATGCTGATAAGGTGCATGTACCTCCAGTTCCTCTGAATGTTTTGACAGCTCCTTGGCCTTTTGCAATGTGGGGCATCAACATGATTGGAGAGATCAGACCTACTACATCCAACGGGCATCGTTTCATTCTGGTAGCTATTGATTACTTTATGAAGTGGGTTGAGGCAGCTTCCTTTGCTACAGTAACCAAGAACGTCGTGGCGTGGTTTATCTGACACAACTTGATCTGTCGATATGGTGTACTGGAGAGAATCATTACGGACAATGGTACAAATCTCAACAATACAATGATCATTGAACTCTGCAAACAGTTCAAGATACAACATCACAACTCTTCTCCTTACCGGCCGAAGATGAGTGGGGTTGTTGAAGCAGCAAATAAGAATATCAAGAAGATTGTGCAGAACATGACAGTGACGTACAAAGATTGGCATGAGATTCTACCATTCGCTCTTCATGGGTACCGTACCTCAGCACGGACGTCGACATGGGAAACACCCTATTCCTTGGTGTATGGCATGGAGGCAGTCTTGCCCATTGTGGTCCAGATACCCTCTCTCCAAATTATGAAGGATGCAGGTTTGAGCGAGGACGATTGGATCCAGACCCGACTTGACCAACTGAACCTAATTGATGAGAAGAGACTTACTGCTATTTGTCATGGTCAGACGTACCAAAAACGAATGATCAAGGCTTTTAACAAGAAAGTCAGACGTCAAGAATATCAAGTCGGGGATCTAGTGATCAAATGCATCATACTGTCGCAAGGTGATCCCAGGGGAAAATGGACCCCGCATACGAAGGGCCATTTGTGGTTAATAACATTTTCTCGGGAGGAGCTATGATTCTAACCACCATGGATGGTGACCACCTTCCTCACCCCGTCAATGCATACATAGTGAAAAAATACTACGCATAATCAAAGACCCGCTAGGTCGATTGGCTTAGGAAAAAATAAGGTCTTCCCAGCGAACCAAAAGGGTTCGGGCAAAAGTAAGGGATGAAAATGAAAAAAACTGTACACTCGGCAAGTCGAAAACCTGAAAAGGCGGCTTGGGAAAAAAATGGTATCCCAGTGGACTGAAAACCCGAAAGGGCGGTCCAGGA
Organism: Vicia faba; assembly: GCA_948472305.1. NCBI lineage: Eukaryota > Viridiplantae > Streptophyta > Magnoliopsida > Fabales > Fabaceae > Vicia > Vicia faba. The sequence goes on along the minus strand of CATIWC010000306.1, from coordinate 225,774 downwards.
AAAAATTAGGGATTGAAGCGTAACACTATGTCTCATTGGATCATCTTGCAATCAGACTTTGGTATCGACTATCTAACTCGGACAGCGCCAATCAATCGGATCTACCTTCGACCAAGTAGCAAAGTGATGAGACGCTCGAAGATATAAAGACAATGGCAGAATTGGAACCCAATGGGATTGTTCACATAGTTGTTTTTCTTTCTTTTTCACAAATTGTATAATTTCTGTCTTTTGGCGGTGTTCTCTTACTAGGACGTCAGCCTCTTGCACAAAACGCCTATTACATGCTAACTTCAAAAATCAATACAATTCATTTTCATAATAAATTTCAAAATTGTTTTTCTTTTTCTGTTTTGTTTTGCAAGAACGTCCAATGATTCATTTTTGATATATGCATTTGAAAATATTGCTGCTCATAAATATTTATATGCGAAACAAAAGACAATTACTCATAGTTCCAGGAACAGGGGCAAACAAGAAATGTCCAAACCTTACCATTGCTCTACCCACCAGGTACAGGGGCAGAGCCAGCTTGAGAATATAACTAAAGGTACATACACTCCCCGTAGAGTAAGAAGTACCCAAAGACAGTGGTGTTAATTTTCCCCAAGCAGAGTTTATCTATCACCAGCAATAGAAGTTCACCATCAGCTGAGTTTAGTTCTTCCACAAGCAGAAACTCAATCCCCGGCAGGGTTCATTATCATCAGCAACGGTAATTCATCCCCAACTGAGGTTATTTCTCCAAATCAGCAGATCTTCTAGCAGAGTATCTCTCTTCCCCACAGAGTCATTCCCTCGCCAATTTATTCTCTAGCAGAGTCTCCCCCGACGGAATATTCTCAAACAGAATGGACGCAAGTCTCTGGCTAATCATCTTCGGTCGTTATCCCCAGCGAGCGCGAAGAACTCAACTCCTTGAACTCTTCAACAGCAGTCCGGGATTTATTTTCCCCAGCTAGAGAACATCACAAGAACATTGCATATCCATACATCATGGCATACGCATATGCATCATACATCACAATCTCATTTATTTTGAGAACATCATTACTCAATACATGTCATACATCATGACATTACATACGACTAGCTCTTTACCTTTTAGGGAATGATACAATCAAATTCTCACAAGTTTTCTCTGGTTCAGTCAAATCGATGCTAAGATTTCTATTCCAGTTCAAGCTACGAAGCCCGGAGAATGACCGGATAACAGTACCAAAATGCTACGAAGCCTGGAATCGACCAGATAGTGGTATCTCTTTAATTCAAGTTATGAAGCCCAGATTCGATCGAATGATATCTTGATTTCTCCAAATACTACAAAGCCTGGAATCGACCAGATAGTGGTATATCCCAAATTCAAAGCTATGAAGCCCGGAAATCGACCGGAAAATAGTTGAATCCCCAACAAGTTACTGTGAAGCCTGGAAATCAACCACATAGTAGTACAACACACCATGAAGTTTGGAATCGACCAGATAGTGGGATATCAAAAACACAAGCTGTGAAGCCCGGAAATCGACCGGAAAATAGCTTAACAAGGTATTGTGAAGCCTGGAAATCAACCAGATAGCAATACAAGATACCATGAAGCATGGACTCGATCGAATAATGGTATAAGACACCATGAAGCCTGGATTACGACCATATAGCGAAAAAAGATACTGAAGCCTGGGACACGACCAGATAACAGTATAAGACACTACGAAGCTTGGATTCCTACCAAATAGCAGTTTACTCGGCCAATTACTATGAAGCCCGGAATTGACCGGATATTAGTATTGCCTTAAATTTAAGTGGAATCCTGGATGCGACCAGATAACCACTTAATTCATTCTGAAGCCTGGAGTACGACCAGATAAGAATTGAGAAATTGCGAAGCCTGGAGAACAACCAGATAGCAAGTTTAATCTCATTCCTCCAATAAGTCACTGTGAAGCCTGGAGCACGACCAGATAGCAGTCGGTCTTATTTTTCTCAGCAAATCACTGTGAAGCCTGGAGCACGACCAGATAGCAGTTCATTTTCACCTCCTCGACTAAGAGATGATTCCCCAGTAGAGTAACGGACAACTGAAAGTTCCTAAAACTCTATATCTCTCAAGACAAGAACAACATTCCCCAGCGTAGTCCTCCTCAACAACAGGTATACGGGCTCTCGCAAAGGAATCTCTTATGCAATCGACACTTCTTCGGATGGCATCTTTAAGCCCATCTTCCAACATCAACTTCCAAATGGAATCTATAAGCCCATTCTCGACATCGCAAGATAAGTACTACTTCATGCGAGTATAAAATTCTAGGCACTCTAGTGTTCAATCATCTTCCACCTTCGGATCACGAAAGGCAGACAAGCCAATATACATCCTCAGGTCTAAGAAGATTGAACAGGGGCATCTGTTGTACCCCAAAATTTTCCATCCCATATTTCTCAATACATTTCAAGTGAGGTCCTCAAATTGCTCAAGGAAGTCCAAGGGTTGACCAGATAAACTCTCTCCTAAGGCAATCTACCTCAAATTAGGGTTTCATTTTGCATCAAGGTACTTGAGTCCAAAGGATCCCAAATGCTCACCATTTTCCTAATATTTTCTCAAGATCATCCATGTCAAGTTTCAATCCTTGCAGAGGAAGTTTGCTCAGTCAATTGCTCAAAGGCCTGAAAATCGACTGTGTTAGGGCAAAAGTCAACTGTGGCCCACATATAGTCAAACTTCAAGTGTTGATCATGATTCCTCAAGGATTTCTCATTTTGGATTATTATTCATCATTTGATCAAGTGTTGATCATGATTCCTCAAGGATTTCTCACAATTCATCAAAACCCAAAAGTTGCTAAATTAGGGTTTTGTAGGAAAAGTCAACTCAACTTTGACCAAGCATAACTTTCTTAAAATTTTTCAAAAATGACCCATCCAAATATAATTTTGAATAGGATGAAATTCCCTACAATTCATCTTCATCTCCCAAGTTCAAAATATGCACTCACAAGAATATATGAATTTGGACATTATAGGTCATTTTGGAAAGTCAACAAAAACACCTTTTGGGTCAAAGCTTCATACATGAACATGGAAGACTCAATTGAGATGAGACTAATAAGGTTACTTATATGACATATCAAGCTTTCTAAAAAGTCCAAGAACACATCTCTAGGGTAAAAATTGAAAGAGTTATGCATTGGCAAAGTCGACCCTTTTTGCGAAATTGCCAAAAGTCAAATGTGCCCAAAATTGCATTTTTTGTCAAATGGGCCCAACTTTTTATGCTTGCATTGAGTTTGTAACATGACCAAAGACCCATGATCCTTCCCATTTGTCATTCTTTTATTTTTGTCATTTATTTTGATTTTATTTCAATTAAATCAAATAAAATTAAAATAAAATCATGAAAATATCAAAACCTAATCAAAGCTTGAGATTTTGTGCATGTTTAGGTCTATTATAGATCTAGAGATGGAATCAAATCGTGCAAGCTTCAAATGGACACAAAAAGATTTGATTTTCTCAATTTGGGAAGATTTGCACTAAGAATCAAATCATGAATCAATGACCATTATTGGAGAAGATTTGAAACCAAATTGCAACCCTAATTCATTTTAGGGTACATAAGGAATAGATTCAGATCAAAAGCAAGGGGATTGGAGGTGTGTAAACAAGAGAGCAAGTTTCAAAAAAATTGGAAAAAAGTGGCACACTGATTTCTAAGTTGCAGACCAATTCAAAGCGTTCTAGTCATCTCAATCGCTTCCTGGAAGTTCTAGGATCCTATTCCAATCACTAGCAAGCCTCATAACATCCAAAAATGCACTGTAAGAGTCCCACAACTTCTTTTTTTTTTTTTGAATTCGTATATCATAATTCTTGCATAGTTAGCATGTTTTATTGACATATCCTTAATCCATGAGTTATTTGCAAGCTAATGGTGGTACTTAATTGCATTTTCATTAACTGTAGAGCAAGATGCCATAGTTAGGGTTCTTGGTTCGTTTTTGGGGTTTTTCTTTACAGGTACAATTGGCCATGGATAAGGGTACCATGATGCTCGTGAGGTTGCCACGAGTTGATTGGTACCATTGTTTTGCATTTATCACGCTTGTACAAGATTTTGGAAAGGTACAGGGATGTACCTACGCCCCTTTGTCCGTAGGTAAAAGTCCTGGATCTAAAACGAAGGACATGATGAAGAAGAAGAGTAGTGTGGCACTTCCTGATTTTCCCATTCAAAATTTCGCGTGTTTTGATAATTATTATTTTGTTTTTCCATATAATGTTTGTTTGTTGTTCCATATACAAAAAGCCAAGCCAGCTCAGATGGTCATCATGCATTGGGATAACGCCTCAGATGATCAATATTATTTTTCTTTATATGATCAAGTGTGCAGGCTTCTCATATGACTACCATGTGTCATCAACACTCATGCATCAGATCCCTAGTGTGCCAGATCCAAGGCTTCCCACATGTGGGTCCACCATGGGTACAAGTCAAGCAAGCGCATGAGATCTGGAAAGGTCAACAGGGCCAAGCGCTATTGGGCTTAGAATTTTCCATTAACACCCCCCTTCTTGTTGAAACAACCAGGCCCATCTTTCTTTCTTTTTACTTATATTTATTTTATTTCTTTTAATTTAATTAGTTTAATTTATTTTCTAACCACAAGATTAATTCTTTTTTCCCAAAAAAATTATAAAATCAATTTCACCAATTTAGAATTTAGGTTTTATTTTATTAAATTTAATTTTATATTAGTTAAATTTAATTTTAGGGTAATTCTAACTTTTTGTAAGCAATTAAAATCAAATTAGAAAAAATTAGGGTTAACATGTGATTTAATTTTTATTTCTTTTCTCAATAAAACAAAAATTCCAAAAATAGGTTAACTTAATTATTTTTCTTAATTTAAATTAATTAGTCATTAGGGTTCTTTATTTATTCAATAAAAATCTTATTTTCTCAAAACAATCAAAAACAACAAAAAATGATTTTTCCTTTAATTAGGTTTAGATGGGGTCAAAACCCTAATTCTCTCGTTTTTGTTTCATCGCGTGCGCTTATATTTTTTACAATATTAATGTAACTGCTCACAGTATGTAATTGTTTAATTAGGATTTTCTTTATTTATCATTTTTACGGGTTTTTGGCAATGTAATTAATCCCCCTCCCCGAAGCCTTGTAATAGCGTAGTTTTATTTCTTGCATTTTAATTTTCGTAAATATTAATTGTTAGATGTATGTTAATAGGATTATATAGCAAGATTACATGACAATTTAAAATGGCTAGCAAACCCTAAATGTGCAAAGATAATAACTGAAATCAAATCACTCACACATGCGCACTCCTAGGATATACTCTCACTTCGGTTGCCTTCGATAAAACGGTCATTAAGTATAGGGTGTTTTAGTGGTCGCCCTCCTGTCTAAACAAAGATAAAAAGTCTTGTTCAGAAATATTGCCTCGGAAAGGTTGCCTCGGAAATGTTGCCTCGAATATGATCTTAAGGCATTAGGGTTGTTACTAAGACGTCCTAACGTTGCTTTAGTGATCGTACGCCCCTTACGAATTGACCCTTACAACTCCAACGACGGTGCTACCTACTTCTCAATAGTAGGATAGCGTTGTCTAAAGGAAATAAGAACAGAAATAATCTTTTTTCGAGTAGGTAGAATCTTAAGTACTTGTTCAAATCGAACTTTTTCACACTTACACTCTTTTCAAACAATGTTTTCAAAAAAACACTTCGTAACACTCTTGAAGACAGAAGCAAGGGTTAAAATGAAGTAAAACAAAAACTTTTCAAAACAAACACACAAGCAATTTTAAAATGATGAGCAAGTACCTAAGAGCCCATGGAAAACCATGGATAGAAAGGGTGCTAATACCTCCCCTTTCTATAATCTACCCCCCGTACTCAAAATCTCGAAAAAGGAATTTTTATGTGCTTTTTTCCTTTCCAGTTGGATAAAATAAAAGTCGGTGGTGACTCTTGCTTACCGCGACATTTTGCAAACACAAACGCAAAATGCAAACCAGCATTTTCCAAAATAGTCGGTTCTGCCACCATATCACAAATGCCAATATATTTCTGCTGAGGAGATAAAGTCTTCTCGTGCAAAATAAATGCACATTCTCCAACCAAGGCTCGAAGCCTGCAGATATCATAAGTAATAATATTGCTGAGGATCAAAGATTCAAACCAGAAATAAATTGGGATGGAACAGTCAACCATAATACATCCTTTGAGAAATAAACTCAAGAGGGAAACCAAAATCATCTAGACAAAAAACTGTGCAAGAAAGCTAAAGCAAAAATCTTCCACGATGGATAACTCAGTGGGGAAATTGAAAGAATATACACTCTCTTCTTAAGGTCGACACTCTATTGGAGAGAGGACAACACAACTCTGCAAAATCGGGTAATATGCAAATAAAATATTAATGAATGCGAATGAACAATGATTTGCTAAATTTAACTATGCATGATGTATGTATGAATATATGAGTGTTATCATGTATATGCTGACAAAACAGACAAATAACACTGGGAGTAACCAGGCAAAACCAACTCGGGCACAAACAACACTCGGCAAAATCACATCCAAGATGAACATTCCATAAGAAAAATAAGCACCAACTGAGAAAGCAAAATCCTATTTCGCGGCTTAACTTCACTGGGGAGGAACATAACCCGGAAGTAATCAAAACATAGCGACAAAAAGTAAAAATATAAGGATACAACATTTTTCTGTAGGCTTCACCGGGGAATAGCACTCAGACTTCAATGGAAAAAAATGCTTTCACGGTTCGCACTTCTACTTGGGATTGTAATACTAATTTCAAAAAAGGCAGACAGACACCATATCGACAAAACATCAACTGAGGATTTCGAGCTGACTTCAATGGAGAAATATCATACAGACTTCACTAGGGGAGATAATGCCTCATCATCGATATATCATCGTGGGACCTCGTGCTAACTTTATTGGGGAGATACCAACACCACATCGAAGAGGGGAAACCCATATACATTCTTCACTGGGGGAAACTAGAGATACGTTCTTCAATATTGAGAGTAAGTATTGCACCAACTTCTCTAGGAAAAAGTATGAAACCTTATGGGGATAACAACTTGGGGAGTTAAGAAGTCAAACATAACAACAAGAAATCAAAATTATGGGGATTTTAAATCAAACCCGGCACTTAGCGGGTGACAACCCAAAAAAAATAACAAATGCCTCAACACTTCCTAAATAAAACATTGCCCTTGCCTGATTATTGGGCAATCAACAAAATGCAAGTACTGCCGAAAGGATTTGCTTCGTAAATGAGTCAAACTCAGCATGCATGGGGAGAAAAGACTTCTATCAAATAAGCGAGGCCTTCACTGTGGAATCTCGGATTGAGTCTTCATATCATGCAAACTTATTCCAACAAAAGATGCCATGGGATAACCTTCCCAGGGAATCGAGAAGTCAACATTATAGACAGAGGTCAAACTCATGGGGATTTTAAATCAAACCCAGCACTTGGCGGGTGAAAACCCAAAGGGTTGACAACTGTCTCAACACTTCTTAGAAAATATACTGCCATTGTCTAGCTGCCTGGGAAATAAATACCAACAATAATGCCAATACTGCAGAAAGAACGACATTTTGCAAATAGTTCCATCTCAGCACATCAAGGGAAAAAGACCTTTCGTCATATGAGGGAAAACTTTGTTGGGAATCCGGGATAGAGGCCTTAGACCATGCAAACCCAAAAATCATAAAAATGAACCAAGGCTTGACTGGGAACACTGGGATCATAAACCTGATACCGCACCTTACACCAATTGGTATCGTCTTTAATATACGAAAATCCCATGCATACCAGCGAAAATGACCCGAGAAAAACCTTCCCGATGGAAACAAAACTTCCCAAAACTACTGGAGTTCGTCCATTCCTGGGATCATCACTTTTGTTTTCCTTCTGAATCACAAAATCTAAAGTAAAAGTAAGTTGTAAATTATTTTTGAAAAATAATTTTGTTATTTAATCTTTTTTCTTTGAAAATTACTATCAATAATAAATGGATTCTTTGCAAGCTGAATAAAAATAAGAACTACAAAGAATTGGGTAAAAGCTCAAATTTTATTGATAGAATGGTAGTCTGCGAATGGAGAGACTCCATGGATAATTACAAAGTTTGGAAAATGGTAATATATAATGGAAAAGATACATTGAGATACAATGACCACTATTACCTCTAACAACTTTGAAATTCTGAGCAGCAGCTCCTGTTGAAGTATGATGAGGACCCAAGAAGATTGTTGCTTCAATGATCAAGTCTTGTCTGATGCAGTTATTTGCCAAGAAAGTCCCTAAATTTTGCCTAAGCTGCCCTTGCGGGTTTTCAACTTAGTGGGAAATTTTATTCTGTATGTCTATAAATTTTGCCTAGACCGCCCTTTCGGGTTTTCGGCCTACCGAGACGCTCCTTTTTGCCTAAGCCGCCCTTTCAGGTTTTCAACTTAGCGAGCTGTTCTTTTATTTCTTTAGGAAAATTATTTTTTGATTGCATCAGCATTCATGGCACGTGGGAACTCCTCGCCATCCATAGTTTCAAGAATTAATGCACCGCCAGAGGAGGTTTTCTTAACAACATATGGGCCTTCAAAATTGGGAGTCCACTTTCCCCTAGAATCAGCGTTAAAAGACATGATCTTCCTGAGCACGAGGTCGCCTTCTCTGAACTCGCGAGGTTTGACCTTCTTATCAAAATCTTTCTTAATTCTCTTCTGATATAACTACCCATGACACAAAGCCATCATTCTCTTCTCTTCGATCAAATTCAATTAGTCAAACTTGTTCTGGACCCATTCAGCCTCTGACAACTTGGTTTCCACTATCACACGCAAAAAGGGAATCTCAACCTCGATTGGGAGCACTACTTCTATTCCATACACAAGGGAGAACGGGGTTACTCCTGTTGAAGTACGGACATATGTCTGATATCCGTGTAAAGCAAAAAGGAGCATTTCATGCCAATCTTTATAAGTAACAACCATATTCTGGATGATATTCTTGATATTCTTATTAGCAGCTTCAACAACCCCATTCATCTTTGGCCTGTACGGAGATGAATTGTGATGGACAATCTTGAATTCTTCACAAATTTCTGTCATCATCTTGTTGTTCAGATTCGATCCATTGTCAGTGATGATTCTGAAGAAGTAAAAAACACAAGAAGGGGGGGGGGGGGGGGGGGGGGGTTGAATTGTAAACTTGAAATCAAATGCACAAAGACACAGTATTTTTATCCTGGTTCGTTTGATCTCAAACTACTCCAGTCCACCCGTCAAGGTGATTTCGCCTCTCTCCAACGAGGTCTTAATCCACTAATCTTAAACAGATTACAATCACTGCTTAGAAAACTGTCAAATTATTCTTGAGTACAATCACAATTCAGTTAATCTCAAGGAAAAACTACTCTTAATCAAAGATACAAGAATTCTGTGTAGATGTTTTTCGTTACAAAAACAGTTATCACAATTGTGATAATTTACACAATTTTAGAGCATGGAAAAATACTCGAGAAAGCTTGCAGTGTTTTTGTATTGTATATTATAGTAGAGTTAGCAAATCGTGAAAGATTTGATCTCTTAGCTTGTATTTATAGGCAATGGAATTCTATCCAACTTTAAGCGTGATTGTGGTTATTAACGCAGTTTCCATTTTGAGAAGATTCTATCTGAAAGAAGCCGTTGTAATTGATGTTGTCTTGATTGTAAAGTAATGCTTCAGAATCTTACATCCTTGCCTGCTGCTGATGCTTCAGAACATTGATGCCTTAGATTATATTCCTTCTGTTCAGAATCAGAGTTTACTTCACTTAAGCGCAGGTTCTGATCATCATTCTTTCAGCGTAAATTCTGATTACCTCAGCGTGTAGCTTTTATAGCTTAACTTCTGATGTTGCTTTGGTCAGAACTTCTGCATACAAAATAACATAATTATTAGGGTGCATATTTGTTCTTTGTATTTGTTATCATCAAAACTCTAATTAAGGATTGTAGAATCAAACTATGTTCTAACAATCCCCCCTTTTTGATGATGACAAAAACTAGAATTTTCAATGAAAAATAGAGAACAAAAAGTTTAAGAGAGACTCCCCCTTAGTTGATTACTTCCCTGAAGTTACTTCTCGTCAGAGCTTTTGCTACATCTCCTATCATAATTTGTTCCTGTTCAAACTTTTCAGAAAGTAGAGGTTAAATAATTTAGAATTTTTGAGACTTTTGTCCCGGTATACTGTTATTGAAAATATCTTACTTTCTCCCCCTTTTTGTCAAGTATCAAAAAGCAATATAATCAGAGCAAAAAAATGAATTATATTAAAAACATAATGCAATGACAAGTTTCAGAAACAAGGAGGTAAGGATAAAAATTACAGATAAACAGTTTTAAAAGAAAAATCTAAGAAGGAGGAGGAAGGCGTGTGAGCAACACTTCCAACAAGCTCTTGATCTGAGTGCTTGACTCTTCTTGCTTTCCCAGAATATCTTTAATTTCCTTTGTAGTATCTTCTTGTTTATCCAGAATTCCTTTGATCTCTTTGTTTGTATCCTCTTGCTTGTCCAGTCTTGCATGGATTAAAGAATTCTCTTTCTTCAACTCTTCCAGAGTTTGCATGACTAGAGAGGAAGTTGGTGTCTCTTCAGGGGTTGCATGTTGTTCAGAACATTATGCAGCTTCTTCTGATTGAACCACTTCTTCTGCTACAACCATGTCTTCTGGAGCAGTAGTCAGGGAGAGACTATCTGAATCTGGTTCAGCAACTTCTGAAGGATGGTGCTCTTTCCAGGGAGCATTATCCAGCGGAAGAATTTCTTTCTTGCACCATTAACTCAGAACTTGATCTTGAAAAGCTTTCATCTAATCACTGAAGTTATGTTGAGCCCTTTCATAACCCAATTCCTTCAACTTCAGAGTTTCAACATTGAGCCATTTTCTGAATCTTTCCTAGAGAGAGTCGGAAGCAGCAGGATTAGAAATCTCTAGGCTTGCGTGTTTCAAAGAATTGATCCATTTCTGCATTTCTGTTTTAAAAATCAACAGACTCTTACCAACATCTGATTTTGGTTTAGGTTTGGGAATGGCAATTTTGTGAGAGGTGGAAGCTAGTCTGTCCAGCACTAGTGGATCAATGACAATTCTGAGGTTGTCAGCTGGATGGTTGATGGGTGAAGGAGTGGGAGAGTCATGGATTAGAATTGGTCTGTTAGGAGAGTTTGGTGGTGTGGATTCAAGGGATGAAGGAATTTATGGAATATCATGAATAGTGAGAGGCATGCGAACCGCAAGAGGTTCTGTTATTCCAGGAATTTATATTGTGGTATCAAAATCTGAAGGAGAGTCTTCATATTGGTTTGTGGAGGTGTGTTGAGTTTCTGGTTCAGGAATTATAGAGGATGGCTTTTCATAAGGTGGAGAGAGTGTCTATTTTTTGGTTGTGGTGAGTTAGGATTCAGATAATCTGGAGAGTGTGGTTGTGGATTATCTGATTGTTGTTGGGAGTTTGGATTTTCTGGGAATTGTTGATAGTTTGGATTATCTAGGAGTGGAGAATGAAAGTCTGAATCAAATAGTTCAATGTCAAATAGAACTTTTGCAAGTTCTGGTTGATGAGGTTCTGGGTTTGGATTTTGATTGGGGGAGTGAGGTTCATTCAAAAAAATTCCTAGAGTTACAGATGGGTCAAACTCTATGTAAAAATCTTCAAAAGTTTGGGGTGAAGTATTTTCTATAGGTTGAGGGGGATTGATTTCAGATGTTGTAACATCAATTGATTCTATAACAGAAACAGAAGATGGATTACCTTTCTTTTTCGCAGCTTTAGGTTCCTTCTGAGAGGATCCTTCTCCTGCTGATTTCCTCTTCTTGGATTTCTTTAACGCCACCTCTGGAGCTGGCCTGTGCAGATCTTGAATGTTTATTTCTGGAGCAGTCCCATCAGCCTTGCAAGCTTCAAGGTATCTGACTATGACTTCTGGGTTGATGTTTATCTCAGAAAATAGAGGAAAATCCTTCAGAGGTATCCTCCTTGATGTAATGGTCTCATGAGAAGCAATAGTTGGTTCCTTTTGAATGTTCTCAATGATCTTCATTTTCTTCAAATTCTTAGCGTTCAGAGGCTTCCCAGCAGTTGCTTCCAAAGTGCTTATTTCTTGAGCCTCTGTCAGATATTCTATCAGCCTGTATTCTATTAGAATATCTGATATCAGTCTTCCTAAGGGAATCCAATCTCTCTTAGTTCTTTCTTCTTCTCTGGTCTCTTTCACACTTGTTCTGAGATGGTTGAAGAGCAAGTGTGGAAGATTAATCTTTGACTTCTTTGCAATGAAATAGATCAGAAACTGCTGATCAATGTTGATGTAATTAGGAGAGCTTGTGGGCTTCCTGTGGTTGATACATCCCAAAATGATTCTAGCCCAGATTCTGTGATGATCCTTCAAATCTCTAATTTTGCTTGATGGTTGTCCAGAAGTGAAAATGTCCTTGGCAATTGATTTTAGGTCAGAACATATATCTGCCATATCTATGCATCTGACTCCACCACCATTGTATCCAATGAGCTTCCCAATAAGATCTTCTGTAATCACGATTTTCTTTCCCATAACATAAGAAGTAACCTGGTGGTTGGAAGATGTAGCGTGAATCTAGAATTCTTTGACGAGAATGGGAAACGTGTGACCAAACAGACGGTCAAAATACCTGTTCCAACCTTGAGCAGTCACATCTTCATAAAGATTGAACCCATTTTCTTGTAGACTCTCAAAATTAATGATCAGTTCTGAGAGAACTTCCAGGTTGTCAACAGGAGTGAGAAGCGTCCTGATGGGTTCGTCATATTGTTCCGTTGATGCAGATTCAGGAGCACTGAGATTTTTGAGGTTTGATGAAGAAGCCATTGTTCACACGGGTTTGTTGGAGAAGATGAAAATGGTTTTTTAAAATGAAACTTGAAACAAGATTGAATGGAGAAGATAGTAAAAGTGAATGAATGAAATAATGAATTTGAGTTTAAATAGGTTTTTGGAAAACGTAAGCAGTAAGTAAGAAAATAATGTAATGATTATATGCATTAATGAAACCTGAGATTAGGGGATTCAGAAAGATATTTGAACGGTTTACCACTGACAAGTGTCTCAATGCATCCAATCAGAGCCTTGGACCCTTCAGAATTTGAACGCGTGTTCAGTCTCAGAAAGTGACTTGTGAGAGGATGAAAGATGTTTGATGATGTGAACTGCACAACTCTATCCTTGAAATGAAACGTTCAGAACTTCTTGGGTAGACTCTGAGGCAACTGTACTTCTAACTTCTGAAGACATGTTGATCAGATGTTCACAGAAAACAATAAAGTTATGAGGGTTAAGATGTGCAAATAAAACATTTTATTCTGGGCATAACTTCATGCTGAGATGTTTCAGAATGAAATTGAATCTATCTTCAGAAAGAGGTTTTGTAAATACATCAGCCCATTGATGGTCCGTGTCAATGAATTTTAAAGTAAGAATTCCTTTCTGAATATAGTCCATAATGAAGTGATGTTTTATTTCTATATGCTTAGCCCTAGAATGCAGAATAGGATTCTTGCTGAGACATATAGCTTAAGTGTTATCACAGAAGATAGGAATGTTACTCTCAAATATGTTGAAGTCTTCAAGTTGACTTTTCATCCAGAGCATTTGAGTGCTACATCCAACAGTTGCTGTGTATTCAGCTTCTGTTGTTGACAATGCTATAGTGAACTGTCTCTTACTGGTCCATAAGATCAGATTTTCTCCCAGAAACTGGCATCTTCCAAAAGTACTTTTACGCTCTACTCTATCTCCAGCAAAATCAACGTCACAATATCCTACTAAGATGTATTCATTGGATTTTCTATAAAACAAACCCAGATTAGTAGTACCTTTCAGATACTTGAAAATTCACTTAACTGCTGTTAAGTGAGATTCTCTAGGATCTGATTGGAATCTAGCACATAATCAAATTCTAAATAAAATGTCAGGCCTTGAAGCCATCAGATAAAGGAGAGAACCAATCATACCTCTGTAGACTTTCTGTTCTACCTTTTTACTTACCTCTTCCTTTTCCAGAATGCACATGGGGTGCATTGGAGTCTTTGAGGGCTTACATTCTAAGAGATCAAATTTCTTCAGAAGTTCTCTGACATATTTTCTCTAATGAATGTAAGTTCCTTCTGGAGTTTGGTTTATCTGAATGCCCATAAAGAATTTGAGTTCCCCCATTAAGCTCATCTCAAACTCTGCCTGCATGCACTTAGAAAACTCTCTTCCCATAGATGGTTTAGTGGATCCAAAGATAATGTCATCTACATAAATCTGACACACTAAAATGTCATTCTTTAATGACTTACAGAACAAGGTTGTGTCCACTTTCCCTCTGGTGAATTCCTTTTCTAATAGGAAGTTACTTAGTCTTCCATACCAAGCTCTGGGAGCTTGTTTCAGACCATATAGTGACTTCTTTAGTTTGAAAACACATTTTGGGTGTTTGGAATTCTCAAATCCAGGGGGTTGGTGCACATATACCTCTTCATCTATATAGCCATTTAGGAAAGCACTTTTGACATCCATCTGATACAGAGTGATGCCATTTTTTATAGTAAATGAGATTAAGAGTCTGATAGATTCTAACCTGGAGATTGGAGAAAAGGTTTCTATATAGTTTATTCCCTCTTGTTGACTATAACCTTGTGCCACCAGTCGTGCTTTGTTTCTGATGACTTCTCCTTGCTCGTTCAGTTTGTTTCTGAACACCCACTTTGTTCCAATGACGTTGAATCCTTTTGGTTTGGGAACTAGATCCCATACGTCATTTTTGGTGAACTGATTTAATTCCTCCTGCATTTCCAGAATCCAGTCATTGTCCAGAAGCACTTCATCAATTGTTGTTGGTTCAATCAGAGAGACCAGTCCCATGAGGGATTCTTCATAGTTTTTGAATGTTGATCTTGTTCTGATTGGATCATCCTTCTTTCCTAGGATTTTATCTTCTTGGTGAGCTATGCTGCTTCTAGAAAACTTTTTCTGGAGTTGATCAACAGAAGGTGCTGGATTGCTTGTAGCATTTCTTTCTGACATTGTTGGAGCGTCTTTGTTGGGAATATCTGATGCTTTGTCTTTAGTACCTGTGAATTCAACTTCTATATCTGCAAAGAATTCATTCTGCTTTGACTTTTGAGAGTCAAGCTTATCATCAAATCTAACACTGATTGACTCTTCAACAATCTGTGTTTCTGTATTGTATACTATGTACCCTCTTGAGTGTTCAGAGTATCCTAACATAATACACTTTTGTTCTTTAGAGTCAAACTTGTTCAGATAATTTTTAGTATTCGGAATGAAATAAGTGCATCCAAAAGGATGGAAATAAGAAATGTTGGGTTTTCTGTTCTTCCACAGTTCATATGGAGTCTTTTCCAGAATAGGTCTTATAGAGAGTATATTCTGAATGTAACACGCTGTGTTGATTGCTTCTGCCCAGAAGATCTTAGCAATGTTAGTCTCATTGATCATGGTTCTGGCCATTTCTTGCAATGTTCTGTTCTTTCGTTCTACAACTCCATTTTGTTGGGGAGTTCTAGGACAAGAGAAGTCATGCAAGATGCCTTTTTCATTAAAAAACTATTCAAAATATTTATTTTCAAATTCTCCACCATGATCGCTTCTGACTTTGACAATTCAAAGATCCTTTTCATTCTGAACTTGGTTACAGAATGCAATGAACACAGAGTGTGACTCGTCCTTGTGTCTTAAGAACTTTACCCATGTCCATCAGCTATAGTCATCTACAATCACTAACCCATACTTCTTGCCACTGACAGACGCAGTTTTAACTGGTCCAAATAAGTCTATGTGCAGAAGTTCTAATGGCTTAGAGGTGGAAACAACATTTTTGGATTTAAAAGCAGGTTTTGAGAATTTGCCTTTCTGACATGCTTCACACAGAGCATCTGAGCTGAACTTCAAATTAGGAAGTCCTCTGACCAGATTGAGTTTGATAATCTGAGATATTATTCTCATACTAACATGCCCCAATCTTCTGTTCCAGATCCATTGCTCGTTGTTAACAGAAAGAAGGCATTTTACATTCTAACTCTTTAGTTCAGAAAGTTTTATCTTATAAATGTTGTTTTTCCTCTTTCCATTAAAAAGGATAGTTCCATCTTTCTGACTAACCGCTTTGAATGAATTTTGATTAAAGATTATATCATAACCGCTATCACTTAATTGGCTTATGGATAACAGGTTATGCATTAATCCATCAACTAATAGCACATTATTTATAGAGGGAAGATTTCCATTACCTACTGTTCCAGAGCCAATGATCTTTCCTCTTTGATTGCCTCTAAAGCCCACGTAGCCTCCAGGTTTAAGTTCCAGCCTTTCGAACATATGCTTTCTTCCCGTCATGTATCGAGAGCATCTAGAGTCCAGGTACCATGACTGGTGTTTTAGCCTTGCTTCTAAAGATATCTGCTACATATATAATTTTATCCTTAGGTACCCATATCTTCTTGGGTCCTGGTTTGTTAGTTTTTCCAAAATTCTGGTTGAATTTTGGTTTGACAGAGTAATTATGACTAGTGTAGTTTAGGTCATGTGTGTGCCCATATATGAAGTGTGATTTAAGTGGTGTGCGCTTTATGACTAAGTCCATGGCTTTCTTAGGTGTAGGTACCTTACCTTGATATCCTATTCCTTTTCTGCTATTTCTGATAACTCCATAGATCATTGAAGCCATCTTGCTTCTATCTATGCTTTTAGGCAGAAACTTTTGAAAGTTGTGATCATATTCTTTGATGATCTCATCAGTATTACTGGGAGTCTCTAAGATTATTTCCTTCTGAGAGTTTTGCTAATCGTTTTATAATTTTGAAACTTTTTCTTTTAACTCAGAATTTTCTAATATGAGACTCTCAGTCTTTTCAGAGTTAGAGACAAGTTCCTTTTTCAGGTTCTTGAATTTGACTCTGATTTGCTGATACCTTTCTAGAATTTCATTTAGACTTTCTGCAAGTTCAGCTTTAGTGAAATTAATAGCAAAGTTAGGGAATACCTCTTCAGTGTCTGATTTTGAATCTGAACCAGAAGCTTCACTATCTTCTAATACGTTTGCCATAAGAGCTATGTTTGCTCTTTCATCATCTGAATCTGAGTCAGCATCAGGAGTGTCCAAATCGTCCCATGTTGCCATGAGGCTTTTCTTCTTCTCCTTGAAGAACTTCTTTTTGGGCTTCTCCCTCTGAAGCTTTGGACAGTCACTTTTGTAGTGCCCTTGCTCATTGCACTCATAGCAGATGATGTCCTTGTTATTTGACTTTATGTGTCCTGAAGAGCCTTCAGATCTTCTATGTCCAGAGGAAGACTCAGAATTTCTGTATCTGGAAGAGGATTCATTTTGATTCTCTGATCTTCTAGGATTTCTGAATTTCCTGTCTCTTCTTCGACAGTTGATTCACCCTTCTGGAGAGGAGAGACATTTCATCTTCTTCGGATGAGGATCCATCAGAGGTTTCTTCCATAGCCTGCAAAACCTTAGAATCAGATTTTCTGTTAGATTTTAAAGCTAGTGGCTTACCTTGCTTTTGAGGCTCATCTTCTTCAAGCTCTATCTCGTGACTTCTGAGGGAGCTGACAAGTTCCTCCAGAGATATCTTGTTATGATCTTTGGATAGCTTAAGTGTTGTGACCATTGGCCTCTATTGATTGGGTAGACTTCTGATGATCTTCTTTACGTGATCAGTAGTAGAATATCCTTTATCAAGAACTTTCAGCCCAGCAACAAGGATCTGGAATCTTGAGAACATTGTTTCTATGGATTCACTATCTTGCATCTTAAATGCCTCATACTTCTGAATGAGCGCAGGGGCTTTGATTTCTTTGACTTGAATGTTGCCTTCATGCGTCATTCTCAAAGAGTCAAACATATTTTTGGCTGTCTCTCTGTTTGAGATTTTCTCATATTTTGAGTATGAGATAGCACTGAGAAGTATTGTTCTGGCCTTATGGTGATTTTTGAACTCACGTTTCTGCTGGTCAGACATCATTTTTTTGTCTATCTTCTGACCCCTTCTATCCACTGGATGTGTGTATCCATCAGTTACCATGTCCCATAGATCAGCATCATGGGCCAGAAAGAAGCTCTTAAATCTGTCTTTCCAGTAGTCAAAGTTTTCTCCATCAAATACTGGAGGTTTGCCACTGATTCTGTCTTTTTCTTCATGATAGTCATTGCTGATGTTTTGGCTTGGTCCCACCATAGTGTTTTCTGAAGCTTGGATCTTGTACTGACACGGTTAAGTGTATGAACTCAGAAGCAGACGCTCTGATGCCAATTGAAGAAGTGAAAAACACAAGAAGGGGGGTTGAATTGTAAACTTGAAATCAAATGCGCAAAGACACAGTATTTTTATCCTGGTTCGTTTGATCTCAAACTACTCCAGTCCACCCGTCAAGGTGATTTTGCCTCTCTCCAACGAGGTCTTAATACAATAATCTCAAACAGATTACAATCATTGCTTTGACAACTATCAAAGTCTTCTTGAATACAACCACAATCCGGTTAATCTCAAGGAAAAACTGTTCTTAATCAAAGATACAAGAATTTTGTGTAGATGTTTTTCGTTACAAAAACAGTTATCACAACTATGATAATTTACACAATTTTAGAGCATGGAAAAATACTAGAGAAAGCTTACAGAGTTTTTGTATTGTATATTGTAGTAGCGTTAGAAAATCGTGAACGATTTGATCTCTTAGCTTGTATTTATAGGCAATGGAATTTTGTCCAACTTTAAGCATGATTATGGTCATTAACGCATTTTCCATTTTGAGAAGATCCTGTCTGAAAGAAGCCATTGTAATTGATGTTGTCTTGATTGTAAAGTAACGCTTCAGAATCTTACATCCTTGCTTGCTGCTGATGCTTCAGAACATTGATGCCTTAGATTATATTCCTTCTGTTTAGAATTAGAGTTTACTTCACTTAAGCGCAGGTTCTAATCATCTTCTTTCAGCACCAATTCTGATTACCTCAACGTGTAGCTTCTATAGCTTAACTTTTGATGCTGCTTTGGTCGGAACTTTTGCATACAAAATAACATAATTTTTAGGGTGCATATTTGTTCTTTGTATTTGTTATCATCAAAACTCTAATTAAGGGTTGTAGAATCAAACTATGTTCTAACAGATTCTGCTCGACACACCATACCGACACATGAGATTATTCTTAATGAAGCGCACAACCACCTGCTTAGTAACATTAGCATATGAAGCAGCTTCCACCCATTTGGTGAAGTAATCAATTGCTACCAAGATAAAATGGTGTCCATTCGAAGCTTTGGATTCTATCATCTCGATCATGTCAATACCCCACATATAGAAAGGCCATGGGGAAGAAATAACATTTAAAAGTGTCGGAGGCACATGAATCTTGTCCGCATAAATCTGGCATTCATGGAACTTCTTTGAAAATTTGTAATAATCAGATTCCATTGTCAGCCAATAGTAACCTGCCCTTAGCATGTTTTTAGCCATTGAATGTCCATTGGCATGAGTACCAAATGAACCTTCATGAATCTCATGCATCAACATGTCTGCTTCGTGTCTATCCACTCATCTGAGCAAGACCATGTCATAATTTATCTTGTACAACACATTTTCACTAAGGAAGAAGTTGCCAACCAATCTTTTCAATGTCTTTTTATCTTTACTCGAAGCGCCAATCGGGTATTCCTGAGTCTGGAGAAAATGTTTGATATCGTAATACCAAGGTTTCTCATCTGCTACCTCTTCTATTGTAAACACATGAGTAGGCCTATCCAGTCGTCGAACTATAATTCGAGGTATATCATTTCAAGTATTCACTTAATACATAGAAGCCAGAGTTGACACAGCATCCGCCATTTGATTTTCATCTCGAGGGATGTGATGGAATTCAACTTTATTAAAGAAGGGTAACAATCTTCTAGCATAATCTTTGTAAGGGATCAAGACAGGGTGACGAGTATCCCATTCTCCTTTAATCTAATTTATTACCAAAGCTGAATCGCCACACACATCTAAAATTTTAATTCTGAGATCAATAGCTTCCTCGAGGCCCATGATGCAAGCCTCATATTCTGCCATATTATTAGTACAATCAAATGTCAACCTTGCAGTAAAAGGAATGTGTGATCCATGTGGAGTGACAATCACAGCGCCAATTCCTTTACCATAAGCATACACAGCTCCATCAAATATCAAACTCCAGCGAGATTTAGGATTGGGACCTTCCTCAGGAAATGGTTCATCATAATCTTTCACTTTCAGAAACATCACATCCTCATCGGGGAAATCATACTTCACAGACTGATAATCATCAACTGGTATGTGAGCAAGATAATCTGCCAACACGCTGCTTTTAATAGCTTTTTGATTGCGGTATTCGATGTCATATTCAGATGATAGCATTTGCCAACGGGCAATTCTCCCAGTAAGAGCAGGCTTTTTAAAAATGTACTTGATTGGATCCATTTTGGAGATCAACCAAGTGGTGTGATTCAACATATACTGCCGCAAACATTTTTCCGCCCAGGCCAGAGCACAACATGTCTTTTACAGCATGGAATACCGCGACTCACAATCAGTAAAAAATTTACTGAGGTATTAAATGGTATACTATTTCTTCCCCATTTCATCTTGTTGTCCCAGAATACAGCCCATGGAATTATCTAACACTGTCAGATACATAATCAATGGTCTTCCTTCAACAGGAGGGAGCAATATAGGAGGTTCAAGCAAATATTCTTTAATACTTTCAAATGCCCTTTGGCAGTCATCTGTCCACACACAACCTTGATCTTTCTTTAAAAACTTAATGATCGGTTCACACGTTGCAGTCGTGTGGGAAATGAATCTGGAAATATAATTTAAACGCTGGAGGAACCCTATGACTTGCTTTTCAGTTCTCAGCGCTTGCATTTCTTAAGTTTCTTTGACTTTATCAGGGTCAACTTCAATCTCTCTTTGGCTAACAATGAAACCCAATGATTTCCCTGACCGAACATCGAAGGTACATTTATTTGGATTTAAGTGGAGACGATACTTCCTTAAACGCGGAAACAACTTCAACAATTCTTCTACATGTCTTTCTTCAGTCTCAGATTTAGCAATCATATCATCAACGTATACCTCAATTTCCTTGTGCATCAGATCATGGAATAGGGTTTTCATAGCCCTTTGGTACGTTGCACCAGCGTTCTTCAACCCGAAGGGCATCACTCTGTAACAGAATGTTCCCCAGGGTGTGATAAATGTTGTTTTTTCCATGTCCTCAGGAGCCATCCTTATTTGATTATACCCGGAAAATCCGTCCATGAACGAGAAAAATTTGAATTTTGTTGTGCTATCCACTAACATATCAATGTGTGGCAATGGAAAATCATCTTTTGGACTAGCTTTATTTAGATCTCTGTAATCTACGCACATGCGAACTTTTCTGTCTTTCTTCGGTACTGGGACAATATTGGATATCCACTGAGGGTACACTGATGTCACAAGAAAACTAGCATTAATCTGCTTTAGCAATTCCTCTTTGATCTTAACTTCCATATCAGGGTGAGTTCTTTGCAACTTCTGTTTGATTGGCGGACACTCAGGCTTCAGCGACAAACGGTGTTCTACAGTATCTGTATCTAAGACATTCAAAGTTGGGAGATGGTGCAGGGTCATTATATTCAACGGGTTTTTTAATTAATCTGCACATATGATTTATGATTTCTTTTTAGAAACTGACACATATAACAAGTGATCATGCAGATTGAATTACATTTATTATTTATTTTCAAAGGTTTTTTTTTCTTCTGATTACCATTTTCCGAGAAAAATCTGAAAATAAAGACACAATTTGGGAGACAAAGACAACTTTTATTATTGATTTTAAAAATCAAAGCAAATGATAAGCCCATACAATATCAATACTTTCACCTTGGACAGAGGGAAAGCTTTTCAAAAAGATTAACAAAAACAAATTACTTTAAAACATGTATGCAAGAGGGAACATCAATGGTGATCCAGTTCGGAACCCTAACTCAGTGCGTCACATAATTTGGCATTTCCAGCTCTGCTTCTTCTTCCATAATGGCATTAATCCTGGAAACAGTTGGATGAAGATAACCCCCTCTATGAAAGATGTTCTGATACTTGCTTGAAGCAGACTTCGGCTTCATGCTCTTACTTTTATCATTCTTCACAGAGAACCCCAAGCCAACTCTATTATTTTTTACAGGTGGATCAACAATATGTCCCCATACTTTACTATGGCCATTACGCACAACCTGCTGCGCATCCTTAAACGAAGCCATAGAGTTCGCATTTCCTCTTATATTATCAATGGATAAAGCTTGGAACTGGGTTCCAACAGTAGCTTCATCCGCCTCCACAATGTTGAAAGAGGACAAATGAGATATCAATAATGCTTGTTCTCTATTTATAATTACCACTTTTCCTTCACGTACAAACTTCATCTTTTGTTGTAAAGTCGAAGTGACAGCCCCTGCCTCATGTATCCACGGCCGTCCCAGCAAGAAACTATAAGCGGGTACAATATCCATGACCTGGAAAGTAATCTGAAACAAATGTGGGCCTATACGAATAGGCAAGTCCACTTCACCAATAACAGATTTCCTTAATCCATCAAACGCTTTCACAATAATTCCACTTGGGCGCATGGGCGTTCCTTGATATTTCAACTTCATAAGTGTGCTACTTGGTATATGTTCAATGCAGATCCATTATCAATCAGCACATTGGATAGTGAATCATTCTTGCAGTTTATAGAGATGTGGAGGGCTAGGTTGTGATTCCTTCCTTCATCGGGCAGTTCATCATCGCAGAAACTCAGGTTATTACATGATGTATTGTTCCCTACTACAGTGCTGAATTGATCTACATGTATATCACTTTCCACGAAATCTTGGTCCAATACCCTCATCAAAGATTCTCTATGAGCGGAGGAGTTCATCAATAAAGCCAAGATAGATATTTTTGAAGGAGTTTGCAGTAGCTGATCTAAAATTATGTAGTTGCTCATCTTGATTATCTTCAAAATATCATCCACCTCTTTTTCTAGCGTAGCTCCACTAGATTCACCCACTGCCTTCTTGAGTTCAACATTCTCAATAGTTTTCTCTCCAATACTAACATCTCCACGAACAACTGGTGCAAATACACGACCAGTGCGGGTCACTGTGCTAGTCTCAGCAATATTTCCAACATTAGGCATTGGCTGGATGGGATCTTCCACACCATCCTCTAATATTATAGAATTATATTTGTAGGGTACCGCCTTGTCTGACTTGTAGGGGACAGGACCCGGCAAACTAATCACCAATGGAGTAATAGCTAGCTTGTTATTATATTCAACTTCAAAAGGGGTAGGCACACCAAAATAAACCATAATAAAATTTACTCCTTCTTCAACATATTCAGTCATTACAGAGTCATCTCTAGAAAACAAATCTTCATATAAGGAGAATAACTCATCCGCAGAGGCATACTCATCATCTAACTCTTCTTCATCCAAACAAACCTCAATCACATCAACTTCATGGTAATCATCCCTTTGGCCTGTAACCTTGATAGTTCCATTATCCAACAACAACTGAACACCTTTCTTTACAATTGAACATCCTCGGGAGTCTCGGCTGCAAATTTGGCAAGATCCATACTGATGTTCTACCTGACCAGCCATGTGGTAGAAAGTAGCATGCAATTTTACAAGATCTTCATTCATATATTACACATCAAAAATTCTGAACTCTCCAGGACATTCAGGAACCATGTTTACTTCCTCTTCATACTCTGCCCTAGGCCAGATTATATGGATGAGGCCCTCATTCATCATCTCGTGCAAATCAGCCTTTATCTTGTCACAACCCTGTATATTCGTACTGCAAATAGCACAACCAGCATGGTCATGCGTATAGTAGCTAAATTCAGAGGTCTGCATGCATTTTTACCAAATCTCCTCTAACCAAATTAATATCAAAAATCTGGAAGTCGCCTGGACAACCGGCCACCATGTTCACAACATTTACTCCTCCATGCTTTGGTGGAGGATTATCTTTCACGTTAGGGCTAACATCCTTGAAAGATAAGATACCATACTTCACCAATTTATGTACTTCAGTTTTCAAAGGATAGCAGTTCTCAACATTGTGCCCTGGTGCTCCCTGATGAAAAGCACATGTTTGGTCTGCCTTGTAATACCAAGGCAATGGTGATGGTACAACAGGAGGTGGTCTGGTCTGAACCAACTTCTTCTAAATTAATGCTGGGAGTAATTCTATATAGCTCATAAGAATATGATCATAACTCTCCCTTATCTGATTATAACTTTGATTACCCTGATGGGATGGTCTCTGATAAGAAACAATGGTTGGAGCTACACCAACAACTGGAGTAACTGAGGCGACTTGCTGATGACGCTGGTAATTTCTTCTAGAAGGATTAACCCTCCTTTCTTACATGACAACGTTTGTACCTCCTTCCTTCTTTTTGGAAAACCCATAGGATTGCTTCTTCATATTTTCGTAATTTTCACTTTTTGTTAAACGACCCTCTCTTACAACCTCTTCTAAGCGGATACCCATGCCCACCATTTCAGTAAAGTCACTTGGTGCACTCGCTACCATCCTCTCGTAGCAGAAAGCACCCAGGGTCTTCAAGAAAATCTTAGTCATCTCCTTCTCTTCCATGGGAGGAATCACTTGGGCGGCTACCTCACGCAATCTCTGTGCATATTCTTTGAATGATTCCCTATCCTTATGGACCATGGCCCTGAGTTGATCACGGTCAGGCGCCATGTCTATGTTGTATTTGTATTTTCTGATAAATGCTTCTCCCAAGTCATTGAAAGTATGGATATTGACGTTGTCCAAACTCATATACCACTTTAGCGCAACACCAGTCAAACTATCCTGAAAAAAGTGAATCAGCAGACGCTGATCATCAGTATGAGTAAACATTATTCTTAGATACATCACAAGATGAGCACGAGGGCAAGTGTTTCTCTTGTACTTCTCAAATTCTGGGACTTTAAACTTCGCAGGTATCTTCACATTCGGGACCAAGCATAAATCATTCACTTTCTGCCCGAAAAATTCCTTTCCCATGAGGGCCTTCATCTCCCTCTGCATCTTGTCAAACTGCTCTTTAAAATCATCCATTCTATCATAGAGACCCAATTCTTCACTTGGTAGAGGAAAAGGATGACACATGTCATCATTAGAAAACGGAGCCATATTCACTGAAGGAGGTGCAACAGGAGCAACATGTACCATAGGAGGTGCAGGAGTAACAGTAGTCTGAACAACTAGAGTATCTTGATGACCAAGATTGAAACCTTCAGGCACACATTTCTCTAGCATTCCCCATGGATAACCTTGAGGCATGCGATTCTGAACAACAGCTGGAGTAGCAGATGATGTGCGATTGACCTAATGTGTCTAACGGTATCTTAACTGCAAGTGCACAGTCTATCGCGGTAGTAATAAAAAGATGTCGAACCCACAGGGACTTTGTAATCACTCTAGTGTTATGAAACAGGTTAGTTTAGCTAAGGCGGAAATTGTCACGTTTGTTTTTAGAAGTTTAAAACTAAAGGAGAAACTAAATTCAATTAAAAGAATTATAATATTAAAGTGGTCGGAGTGTAATGTTTTGAACCTATGCGAATTAAATTGTACCTAAGCATATAAAAATATTTAACTTAAATTGTTATGTAGTACTTATCAGTTTAAAAACCCTCGATTCACACTCTCGTGGTCTTACCTCGGATCATACTCCTAAAGCCAAATGTCTGCTCTCGCTAGCCATAAGTGTTTAGAAAGCATCTTTTTGAAAACTAAATAAATCTAATTCGTTTTAAAGCGCTCTCGCTGTATTTAAATCGAATGCCTAACTTTAGCTATCCGGTTAAAACCTCACACTCTCGTGGTCTTGATTTCTCCCTATTTTACTTTCCTTACTCTCGTAACAAAAAGCTTAATTTTTAATTATAAAAAGTCACAGCCAGAAATTAAGTTAATTAAGGTTTTAGCTTAGAAATACATTAATTCATTCGGTTGTTTCATCACACCCCAACTACGGGTATTTAGCTACTCATAATGCTCGGAATTAAAATGCGGGAAATAAAATCAGAAAACAATAACACATGCATTATAAATAAAGAACAGAAATTTAACATAAATAAATTGCAATTATATTGAATACGATAAAAAACCTGAAAAGCAATAATATCCTAGATCCTTCTTCCACAAGCCGGTAAGATCGGAACGTCGGAATGAAAATTAAATAAACAAAATGTTGAGGCTTGAAAGAAATCCTAACTACAATAGCAATTTCCTGATGTTGGAAATGCTATTAAAGGTTCTGAAAGGAAAGGGAATAACAAGAACAAAATAAAATCGGAAAATAGAATTGGGTTTTAAATCGGCAGAGCTTCCGCAAGAATTTTCTGAACTGAACTCTGTTATTTCTTCTTTGAAGTCCAAGCTATTTATAGAGAATGAATACAGTTGGGATTATATTTCACATTGCTAGATTCTTGGCTTGCTGAGAAAAATAAGGAGAAGGTGGTCTTGGTCGTTGGAGAAAAATAAGGCACACATGCATGCTTCGTTACTTGACCACGTATTGCACGTTCAAAATAACTAATAAAATGCTTGTTACGGTCGTGGCTGGTGTGTTACGTGCAGATTCCATGAAATAGCGCGTTACGGTCGTGGCCAATGCATGACGGTCGTAACACGCTTCTGAAGTGTCTTACGGTCGTGGCAAGGGTGTAACGACCGTAATAGCAACAAATTTTGGATTTTTGACAGATTTATCTTTTCTCTTCTGGTCTTGGCTGCAATCTTGTACATTTCACTTTTCTTTCTAGTTTGAGCTGAGATATGTTGTACCTGCATAAAATCATACAAAACTCAGAGTATTCGGGTGTTAATTGGGTCAATACGATATAAAGAGGTTTAATTTCATAGTAAATATATGATACGATTTCTCGTTATCAAATCCTCCCATACTTAAACCTTTGCTTGTCCTCAAGCAAATAGTCGTAAAAATTGGACAAGTGTTCGTCAGGCGCACATGCACAACATACCTTTGATTTTTAAGATAAAACACATAAAACCAATCGTCAGTCGGTCGGTACTTGAGTAAAACGTCAGTGATACGCCAATGACACAATTGAGTCGCGTATTTCCACTTTAACAAACCGCTTAATCGTTTCGTCACATTTCAACCTCGATCCTCTCGTGCTTTTTCGCCCGGTTTCGTTCTGGCGCAATCACATTAAGCCCTTTGTCTTTGCACGCATGTAGTGGAGTAGCCGGTTAGTGACTTTGATCCTATTTTTGTCACGTGGTCTGGTACACGGATGTGGTTACCCTATATTTTTCCAAATCGGAGGTTGCGGGGGATCGAGCCGTAGCACGCCCTACCAAGTTCAGAACCAGATACCTCTGAACCAACCAACAATGGACTTCTTCTCTTATACTTATGTCTCGTATGTGATCTTTGTCTTTTGGCACAAGATTTTCTTTGCTTAGCATCGAGATGAGAAGGGTGTTTCATTGATTAGGCATCAAACACTTATATTCATCGGCTCCCTACGTGGTTTGTGTCCAGATGGTGCTGACTGCTAGTATAAACTACTAGGGGTTACTTCAGAACTTAAAAATCGAGGTGTACGTATAATGTTTTGTTTAGATGGGTTGCATAAGCAGGATGTTTGCGGTGTCATAATCGTATTGATTTTGTTTACTCGTTCTCGTCTTCCTAACTAGGTTTCCGTTTAAGGTAGGTATGTCGAGCTATGCGAACAGAGAATTTTTTTGGTATGGCTTATGATACGGGGAAAACTTGAAAAACTTGAAAATATCATAAAATTACCATAAAATTACTAGAATTTGCAACATGAAGAAAATCCGAAATGAAAAGCATAGTGCCTCTCCCATACTATATCAGACATTGTCTCAATGTCATGATATATGGTAGGAAGGATTACAAATAGAAAAACGGTACGGAAAGGGAAATGAATGAAATACAAAAACAAAAACAAAAGAAAACTACTGGTGGCCTCTGCCTCTGCTTCGGGTGCGGGAGCGTCGGGTAGGTGTGGCCTCAAGGTCGGTATCATGCGAGCCAAGAGCGGTTACGTCCATCCGTAAGGCATTAAGCTCAGAGAAAACCTCGTCCAGCTTCTCGTTGACGTTGCGCTGGACACTCAGAATTTGGACGTTCTGTGCATATAGAGTGTCATACTTCTCCTGATGCTTCCTTTCAAGAGCTACACCCATCTGATTTTGCTGATGGAGGGCTCTGAGGATGTCCTCCATAGTGAAAGGAGGTGGTGCAGAAGAGGACTCAGGAATGTCGGGAGCAGGTGCTTCGCGGTCCAATTCCTCCTGGATCTCGTCAGTTGGAGCATCCGGCTGGTCATCGTGCACGGGAGCATGGCCGTCAGGGGCATCAAATAGCCAATTGGCTCGGTTTTGTGGATTGATACGGTCCATACAAGGCAGAACAATGTTATAATAAACAACGTTACGGATCACTGGATTAAACTTGCCATCGTCCCGCTCGTGAATGAGATGAGCAGATTTGCAATGGTCCAAGGTGAGCAAAATCGGTGCTCTAGAGGGCAGATGGGCAAGGGTGTCGCCATGATTCAAAGCCAAGGCAATAGAAGTGACAAGCCCTCTGAAGTAGAAAGGTTTGCTGCCTCGAGTGCAAATGGAATGAATATGGGCCAAGAGGAAGGGTGCGGCGTTGATTTTCTGATCGATGAATGAGAAGTGCATGAAGAATAGCTCTTTGGAGTTGAGCTTATGGTTACTGTCCCTTGCGAAAATGGTGTTGCACAGGAGGCGATTGAAATAGCGAATGGCGGGATTGTGAATTTGTATGGCATTGAGGTGATCGTAGGAGCTAGCACGGTTGTTGGTCAGGCTATGCCATAGATTAAAGGATTCCTCATGGAAGGTGTCAGGTACACGGAGGTGAGCGCCTTCATCAGTACAGAAGTCAAGTAATCGACCGAATGCATTCTGAGAGAAGTCGTATTCGGTTTCGAAAATGCGAAACCTTACCGCACCAGTAAGTTGATTTGTTGGACCATTAGGAGTGATGTAGAAGAAGGAACTGAGGAACTCGAGAGTGAGATTCTCGTACGTGGGTTGGGGCTGGCTACAGAGGGTCCAAAGGTTGACATTTTGAAGGAGATGTTGGACACTTTGAAGCAATCCAAGGTCTCTGAGGCAGTCAATGTCAACGTACCTAGTGGGATGGAGGCCTCGGTGTTGAAACTTCAAGAACTTCGTGCGTTGGGTTTCACCTTGTTCACCATCGCGTAAGTGGATGCCTGGAATTTGCTGGTTTACTTTTGCCATTTTTGCATGCAATAGTGTTGGAGAGAGTGGGTTGTGGGTTGTGGGTTGGAATTGGTGAGGGATACGGTTTATGAGATGTATATATAATGAGGGAAAGTAATGGGAAGTTTGAAAATTAGTGGAGAATAATGGTGAGTTAAGTGGTGTGAATGGGGATTGATGGAGGTAGTGGGACGGTTTTGAAGTAGTGGAGGTAGAGGGAAAGGTTGAAGAAGAAGAGCTTATGTCTGCTATAGGGGTTACTGATATAACCCGTGTTACGGTCGTAACACAGGCATGACGGTCGTAACACGCTAAAAGGCGTGTGACGATCGTAAGGGGGTTGTGACGGTCGTAACATCAGCAAAATATGTAATTTTTAGCAGACAGTTTTGTACCAATTCTGCAACATCCTATCTTTGCACAGAGGCATTTCAATAGCAGTATACATTCAGTGTTATACCAAGCAAATGCAAATATATATATTCTAAAACATCAAAACATTAATCGATCAGAGCAAAGCTCGCAATTTTATGTATAGCATTATAATTGGCATAGATGAAACTAGCAAATGAATACTAAATAACTGAAACTTTGATTCCATAAATTTGCTTGTTCAACACCAGAAATTCAAAAACGACATAAAAGTAAATTTGTTCCAAATTAAAACGAAACTGAAAATATGCGAAAATGGGAAACTTCCTAGAAACAAAACAAAAGGAAATATAAAACTAGAGCTGCTTTTTGTGAGTTCATCCAAGCTTTGCTTTTATGTCTTCGAGTGTATTATGAATGTGATAAAATTGCTCCACGGTTATGTCAGTTAATCTGATTATCTCCAGACGCATGCTTTTTATTTCGTCTTTTATTCCATTAATGTTAGTCTGGTAGGTATCAAGTGTGGTAACAATTTTATTCAGATTATCAGTGTAATCCTTCTTGGTTGTTTCAGAGGCTTCATGGGCCTCTGCCATGTTGAAGTTTTCGTAGTAACCAGGAGGAGTCTCAGGGTCACCCATGTCGGACATAACATCATCATAAATTTGATAATCTTGTGGTGTCTCAGGTGTATGAGGGTGGTCGGGTGGGTTTAGCTCATAAAGCCAGTTATCACGGTTATAGACACTTACTTTGTTATGGTTTGGAAGGGTGAATAGGTTTACAACTTCATCTCTTATCAAATACTCATAAGGCATATGATCATGGTTTTCTATTATACGGCGGTCAAAGCAAAAATCAATATTCATAGGACGAATCGTACCAAAATGTGGGCACCTATTCAGCTGGTATCTAAGGCCGAGGGCATTTGCAATCATTGTGACCAGGCCACCTATGATGATTGGTTCATCAGGGTTATCGATAATGTGGTAAAAGGTTTGCATTAGGAATGGCACGACATTAACGGGTTGGCCTTGGTTCATACAATATAGTAAAACTATCTCGTCCTTAGACACTGCAGTACGGTTCTCCTCTTTCCCGAATACAGTGTGGGCTAGAATCTTATGAAAATAGCGAATAACAGGGTTATGTATCTCATCATTATCCATGTTATCCGGATCAGGGTGATAATTACCAGTTAAAGTCCCCCAAAAGTAATCTAGCTCAATATCCATCAGTTCAACCTGGGTAGTGGAGTAAGCAAAAGGGCCGCTAGGGAATCCTAACAGGTCAGCTAGTTCCTTATGAGTGTAAATA
Organism: Vicia faba; assembly: GCA_948472305.1. Classification (NCBI taxonomy): domain Eukaryota; kingdom Viridiplantae; phylum Streptophyta; class Magnoliopsida; order Fabales; family Fabaceae; genus Vicia; species Vicia faba. The sequence continues at coordinate 194,599 of CATIWC010000306.1, read as the reverse complement.
AAATCAATGCCAAAGAGACGGAAACTTATAAATCCTTTTCGGGTTCCTTTTCCATGTTCGGGTATATGGACTAGTGAGCTTAGAAATTCAAAGGTGAGCTCACGGTAGGTGACAAACCTATTCTTAATGTGGGCTTTTTCCCACCCCAGCTGGTTAAACAAGTACAAAATACTATCCAATATACCTAAAGCATTTATAGTGGGTTCATCATAATAAAGTGTCATACCAATGTTTCTTTTTGATAATTCCTCGAATTTTCTCTTTTGGTTTCTACCCATAAAGGTGGTTTCCAAGAAATTATGTGTTTTTGGTTCCATGGTTAGTGTTAGTCAGAGAAACAAGTCAGGAGAGAAGGTAGAAGAGAAACAAAAACTTTTCAGAAATCCTATGGCAATTAGAATTATTTTGAAATCAGCAGCAGTTTTATGAAAATTATAACAAAAGAAAGAAAATGAAAAATAAAACTTAAATAGGAATAAATGCAAAAACGAAAAGTATAATAAATAAATAAATAGAAACAAATAACAATTAACAAATAAGTGGGTTGCCTCCCACTTAGTGTTGTTTTTAACGTCAAAAGCCTGACGAACAGGAGTGCAAGCACTCATGGTGGTTCTCTCGAGGATGACTCCTCGGTTGAACTTTTAGTAGTTGTCATCTTCCATGGCCACTTATCAAGACATCTCACATATCCCTCACCTTTTCTTTTCTTTCTTCTGTGGGGTGGTTCATTCTTCTGAACTTGTGGTGGTGGTTCTGGATCTATCCTAAGTATCAACTTTTCAAGTTTGGGCTTAGTGATTTCATCCACCATCTCAAAGGTTAACCTTACCCTCTTAATAGTAGTTATACCCCTAGTTTCACGGTCCTCTAATTTTCTCTTTTTATGCAAGACTTCCAACAAGGGTGCATTAGTGTGGATATTTTCCAATACCTCCACATACGTTTTAGATTTGGAGTCTATCTGAGCTTCCATAAAACTTTTCGAGAAAGGAAACGATGGGGTATAGGGTTGAGGCATAACAATAGGTGCTCCCTTTTATACCTCTTCTACAACCTCCCTTTTAGATGGTGTTGGAGGATTTTTCTTAATCTTTACTCTTTCCTCGTCTGAACTCTCCTCACCCACATCATCACTCTCCTCAACCTCATTATCGCTCTCCTCAACTTCATTATCGCTCTCCTTAGGATTTTCAACTTGTTTTTCACTACTGGTTGTTACAACATCCAATTTCTCCTCAGGGAAGGGTCCTAGAGGGTTTTGTTCAAGCTGGGAGATTTGGGTCTCTAAGGCTATGTTGTGGGTCGCGAGCGACTCAACCACAGTGGTCAGTTGCCTAAAGTTTTCACTGTTTTGAAGACTTTGTTTTCTAAACTCTTTGTTCTGGACATTTTGTGTCTCTACAAAGTGCTCCATCAGATATTCTAACCTAGAGTGAATTAGTGTCGCGTCGGAATCCTCCATTGATGTTTCGAAGTTGAAATCATGCGATTCTTCTGATTTTTCAAATTGAGTTAGAGTCGCATTTTGTGTTTCCGTAAAGCGCTTTGTCATCATTGATATTTCATTAAAATTTCCCATTAATATTTCGAGGTTGGATTTATAGGATACTTGCGTCTCCTCGAAATATTGGGTGTAGTGATTGTAGGGGAAATTTGGTTGAGGATAAGTTTAGTTGGAATAATAATATTCTTGCGATTCCTCTAAACGTTGGGATTGGTGGTTGGAAAGGTAAATCGGGTGAGAATGGGTCTGTGATGCATTGAAATTCTCCAATAGTATTTTGAGGTCGGATTTATGGGATTCTTGTGATTCCTCGAAATACTCAGAGTGAGGGTTGTAGAAAAAATTCGGGTGATACATAGTAACTGGGACAAGATTTGTAGATGCAAAGGCTCGCTTCGAGAACGAGTGTTTGGCATACAACAGAGGGAAATATAAAAAGTTTCCCTAGTCTAGACAACGTTGTTTTCAGAATACACTAGTGACTAAACTAAAGTCCCCGGAAACGGCGCCAAAAACTTGATGTGCGATTGACCTAATGTGTCTAACGGTATCTTAACTGCAAGTGCACAGTCTATCGCGGTAGTAATAAAAAGATGTCGAACCCACAGGGACTTTGTAATCACTCTAGTGTTATGAAACAGGTTAGTTTAGCTAAGGCGGAAATTGTCACGTTTGTTTTTAGAAGTTTAAAACTAAAGGAGAAACTAAATTAAATTAAAAGAATTATAATATTAAAGTGGTCGGAGTGTAATGTTTTGAACCTATGCGAATTAAATTGTACCTAAGCATATAAAAATATTTAACTTAAATTGTTCTGTAGTACTTATCAGTTTAAAAACCCTCGATTCACACTCTCGTGGTCTTACCTCAGATCATACTCCTAAAGCCAAATGTCTGCTCTCGCTAGCCCATAAGTGTTTAGAAAGCATCTTTTTGAAAACTAAATAAATCTAATTCGTTTTAAAGCTCTCTCGCTGTATTTAAATCGAATGCCTAACTTTAGCTATCCGGTTAAAACCTCACACTCTCGTGGTCTTGATTTCTCCCTATTTTACTTTCCTTACTCTCGTAACAAAAAGCTTAATTTTTAATTATAAAAAGTCACGGCCAGAAATTAAGTTAATTAAGGTTTTAGCTTAGAAATACATTAATTCATCCGGTTGTTTCATCACACCCCAACTACGGGTATTTAGCTACTCATAATGCTCGGAATTAAAATGCGGGAAATAAAATCAGAAAACAATAACACATGCATTATAAATAAAGAACAGAAATTTAACATAAATAAATTGCAATTATATTGAATACGATAAAAAACCTGAAAAGCAATAATATCCTAGATCCTTCTTCCACAAGTCGGTAAGATCGGAACGTCGGAATGAAAATTAAATAAACAAAATGTTGAGGCTTGAAATAAATCCTAACTACAATAGCAATTTCCTGATGTTGGAAATGCTATTAAAGGTTCTGAAAGGAAAGGGAATAACAAGAACAAAATAAAATCGGAAAATAGAATCGGGTTTTAAATTGGCAAAGCTTCCGCAAGAATTTTCTGAACTGAACTATGTTATTTCTTCTTTGAAGTCCAAGCTATTTATAGAGAATGAATACAGTTGGGATTATATTTCACGTTGCTAGATTCTTGGCTTGCTAAGAAAAATAAGGAGAAGGTGGTCTTGGTTGTTGGAGAAAAATAAGGCACACATGCATGCTTCGTTACTTGACCACGTACTGCACATTCAAAATAACTAATAAAATGCTTGTTATGGTCGTGGCTGGTGTGTCACGTGCAGATTCCATGAAATAGCGCGTTACGGTCGTGGCCAATGCATGACGGTCGTAACACGCTTCTGAAGTGTCTTACGGTCGTGGCAAGGGTGTGACGACCGTAATAGCAGCAAATTTTGGATTTTTGACAGATTTATATTTTCTCTTCTGGTCTTGGCCGCAATCTTGTACATTTCACGTTTCTTTCTAGTTTGAGCTGAGATATGTTGTACCTACATAAAATCATACAAAACTCAGAGTATTCGGGAGTTAATTGGGTCAATACGATATAAAGCGGTTTAATTTCATAGTAAATATATGATACGATTTCTCGTTATCAGCAGACACAGGAACAGTCGAAGCTTCAGTAGTAACCCTTGTTGGTTGAAGTTGAACACTCGGTGGCTGATTCTGAGCAGCCACTAGAGATTGCATCAAAGCAGTAAGATTGGCTATGCCAACCTTCAGAGCAGAAACTTCCTCGCGCAGCTCGCGATTCTCTTGTTCTAAGTAGTCCATCATCCTTCTGAAATTAGATCGAGTATTGTAGTGGTGAGACAGCTTGCTGAACAAAGTAAAGATGCTTGGTAAGACACCTGGATATGCATAATAAATGCAAGAAATATGTGCAATATGATGCATGATATGCAGTGCACATGATTTATTTTATTAATATTTCAAGGGACTTAAAGATTTATAGACACATTGCACATATCAAAGTAATAATACATTTATAATACTTAAAAAATTTCTTATAATAACTTCAAAATGGATTACAAGTTTCAACAATCCCAAGTACAAGATGAAAATAAAGTCTAAAACCCTAAGAAGTAAAACTGATGGAGATCACTCTATATGTTGGCGCTTCCCTGTAAGCCTGGAAATCTGAGCCTTCAACCTCTGGTTTTCTTCCGCATATTTGGTGGAAACCTCCTTCCAATCACTTGAATCATGAAGTGAGCAACTAGAATCTGACTGAGGCTTAGGAGAAAATAAATCCCCTTGCCTCTCCATGGTCTCTACCGCCCGACTCTCAAGAATCTCAATCAAGTCATATTTCTCCTTCAAGTCTTCTCTATAAGAAATCTCTAAAGTTTGGCACTTATTCTTCCAAGCATCCTTTTCCTGCTGCATCCTGACCAAAGCAAGTTGTAGCTCTTCCACATCATCCAATAAGTGGAGGAGTAGTCTTCACAAACAAATCAGGCATAGGTGTTTCCCGGGAATACGACATCTTCAACTGAATAGATCTCGTTTGGACCCACTGAAGATCAAAAAAATTGGGGCAAAATGAAGGGATTTTAAAGGTGATTCCCCAGTGAAGTCTCCATTTTTTTCTGTAGCCGTAGAAATGTTTAAGACTAAGCCATTGGATTGACTAGACTTATACAGATCAAAATAAAAATCGCCACCGTGCTTTTTTGTTTCCAAAGGATCGGGAAAAGAGAGAATAACCCAAAAGGAGGGGGAAAGATTCAAGGTAAGGGGGTTGGTTATGAAAATGGAAGGTATTAGCACCCTAAACATCTACGGTACTCCGCATGAACCTCTTTGAAAAAGTCTGTATATTTTGGCTATAAAATGTTGTATAAAAATAAATGGTGGAGGTGAGAAAAGAAATATTTTTTATGATTTTTGCACCCGCCGCTGTTGCGAACCTTTAGTGCCTACGTACCACCTTTCGTGCAATAGGGGATCAGGGTACACGTAGTTCACCTTTAAAAATTTAAAACACAAGTGTGTTGATTAACTTTATGTGATAAGACATCATCGTCATTGTCCATGTGGAAAACATACTTACCACGCACGATAATGAGAAAGGAGAATTTGCATCATCTCAAAGTGGAGGATATGGCTTGGATTTTAAAATAACCAATGCCTCACTCAACACCCAAGTGGAAAATATCTCACTTCACTACATATTGTAGAAGTATAGTTGTTTGCATCACTACAAGGATTAACAAGAGTCTAATCTCTTGAGAAAGGTTTTAAAATAAAAATCCAAGGTGGAAAAATAGTTTGAAATGAGTTTGATTGACTTTTAGTCTTCTCACAAAAAATTTCAAGGTATTATTAAATTAATTGGAGTATATTTATAAAAAAAATGTTTTGAAAATGTATGGACCTAAGTCCAAGTTTATTATGAAAGTGGTTCAAGTTTAAAAAACTAGAAGAGTTTTCAAAAGGAGGGAGAAGATTTTTGAAATTAAAGAAGATGGGTGGAGAACCAAAATCTCTAATGTGACCTTGTTGTGATTGAATCAATATGGTATGATGAAGGGATCTTAGGGGCAAAAATTGGGGTACTACAGATAGCTTCAGTGTGTTTAGTAATTTATCCTACAAAACATGAAAATATGAAGAAAATAAATGATAAAAGGTAGGATTGAACCCAAGCCCTTTGACACAAATGCCTTAACATGCGCGCTTCTGCTACTGGGGTGGCTGTTTCATCCGGTTGTATAATAGAAACAAATAAATATAATATGAACCAACACAGATGGACAGGAGAAGCGTCAGAGCCCTAGCTTCGGTCGTCTTCTCTAGTGAGACCAATTCTTCAATCTGCAAAATAACTCACATTAGTGAAAGAAAAGAACCCTACCCCCCCTAAATCGACCCTTGTGAATCCATTAGTGGCCTTAGTTTTGGATGATTCTCACTGTAAAAGGATATTCGATAAGAACTATTCAAAAAGGTCTGAGTATGGCAATTCGTCATTCCTGCGTAAAAAATTGCAAGCAATGAGTCTAAATGAATCTAAACATTATTATGATCAAGAATATATGCATGAATTCAATGAATAATGAATGACATGTAAGTTTGGATTCAAGGAAAGTACATCAACTGTAGTTACATGGCTGTTGCGACCTAGTGTGCTACAGCCTTCAAGGATGGCTGGGTATGACTCTTGGAAGTCTCTGGGAACTGATAGAGTGCTTGTGGTTGACTAAAACTTGTTGGAAGGTAGTGTTTGATTTTGCCCTAGTTCTTGAAATTTTGAGAGTTTTGGGATGGTTTCTTGAGATAAGGGTTTCATGTCTTGGTTGTATGAAGAGTGTAGAATATATAGCATGAATTAAGTCAAAGATAAGATGGGCTTGGACTTTGTGTAAGAAGCCTCATACTTTATCTTATTTATTTTTGTATTATTAATGAATAAATCAAAATAAATAAAAATAAAATAGATCAAGAGGTGCATGAAAAATATTTGAGGTGTATAAGGAGTGTAATACACGCTTATACTTTAAACCAATGGCCCAATAGCCCAAAATATCAAGTTTTCTCATTTTGAACTTCATGCATTTGCTCAAAATTTTCCAACTTGCACTGGCATGACTCTGTCAATTTTCATCTTTTGAAAGTGTTATAGGACTTTTTGGAAAGCCCAAGGCGTATTCTACAATATTTATGTTGATCATTTTTGCAGTTGAAGAATTTATATTGATGGAAGTTGCCTTGACAAAATGTCTCTTTTTGTTGACTTTTGAAATGACCTGTAATATTTTGACCCATATCACTCAAATGAAGCATTTTTTTGGACTTGAGCTTAGAGATACAAAGTTGTAGAGAATTGAATTTTCTTCAAAATGAGCTCTGGTTGGGGAAAAACTAATGAAGCATGTGAAAGTTATGTTTGGTCAAAGTTTAGTTGACTTCTCCTAAGAAAACCCTAATTTAGCAACTTTTGACTTTTGATGATTTGAGAGTTTTCCTTGAGGAATCATGATCAACTCTTTATCAATTGATGAATGTGAATTAAAAATCTTGATGTTGACCAAAAACTTTGAAGTTTGACTGTATGTTGACCATAATTGACTTTTTGCCCAATACAGTTAATTTTCAGTCATCTAAGCAGTTGACTGATCAAACTTGTGATGCAAGGCATGAAACTTGGTATGAGAATTCCTTGGGACATATGAGAAACCATGATTTCCATTTGAGGCTTTTTAAACTCAAACTTCCTTGTGAAAGGTGAAACTCTAGTTGTGGATCCATTGCTTAAGAGGAGAATTTGTCTGATCAATTCTTGAGCAACCTTGAGAATTTGGGAACCCTAGGAGAATGTCTTGAATAAAATGAGAGGGAAAATTTTGGGGTACAACAATAGAGTTTACCAAACCGTCGGTGTTGAGGGAGAGAGTTCTGGCGTGCTACGAGCTTCAAGGATGGGTGGAATGAATTCTTGCAGACTTTAGGAACACGATATAATCCTTGGAATGGATTGATAGAGGCTGGAGATAAGAGTTTCAAGTTTTCCTAGATTCTTGAAATTTTGAGATTTTAGGGTGTGCTCATGAGGCACATTTTCATGGTCCTTGATGTCTGAAAATGTTATGTATATATAGAGGAGAAGATTAGGTCAAGTGATAGGCTTGGACATCTCATGCAACTATATCTTTGATTTTGTTTGAAAATAATTTCAAATATTTCAAAACTATGAAGATTTGCTTCAAACGTAGGCCACATGGTTTCTTGAGCTTCAAGGTATTTTTTTGGGCCTCCAATATGATAAGAACAAAAGTCTACACGCCTCGTATCAATGTTTTCAAGTTTTATTTGATTTAGTTTGCATTTAGATGAATAAAATCCAAAGAAAAGAAATAAAAATCATAACAAATATATAAGTGGATTTATAGGTCTCCTATGAGGTTATGATCATGTTTGGACCTGAAAACTTAGGCCCATTATCCCAAACATTCAAGTTTGCTCAATTTGAACTTCATTTATTTTCTCAAAATTTCTCAACTTGCACAACTCATAACTCTCTCATTTTTTGTCACATGAAGGTGATCTTAGTCTTTTTGGAAATCTCAAGATGTATCCTACAACTTTCATGTTGGTCATTTTTTCATTTGAAGTTTTTATATTGATGTAAATTGCTTTGATAAAAAATGTCTTTTTGTTGACTTTTAAAATGACATGTAATGTTTTGGCCTATATCTCTCAAATGAAGCATATTTCGCCTTGAGCTTAGAGAGACAAAGTTGTAAAGAATTGAATTTCCTTCAAGGTAGGCTTTAGTTGGGGAATTTCTGGTGAAATGTGTGAAATTTATGCTTGGTCAAAGTTCAGTTGACTTCTCCTTAAGAAAACCCTAATTTAGTAACTTTTGACTTTTGATGATTCTTGAGTTCCCTTGATGAATCATGATCAACTCTTGACCAAATGATGAATGTGACTTCAAAATATTTACGTTGACCAAAAAATTTGAAGTTTTACTGTAGATTGGTCAAAGTTGACTTTTTGTCTAATATAATTTATTTTCAATCATCTGGTTAATTGACTGAACAAACTTGTATTACAAGGCTTTAAACTTGGAATGAGGGTACCTTGAGACATATGATATCCCATGAAATCTACTTGAGGCATTAGAAACTCAATTTCTTTTAATAAAAGAAAAACTCTAGTTGTAGGTCAACTTCTTAGGAGAAGAGTACATCTGATCAATCTTTGATAAGTCTTGAGCATTTGAGAACCCTAGGAGCATAAGGAGACCTATTGAAATAGTTTGTCTTGAAAATGGGAGGGAAAATTTTGGGGTACAACAGTAGTGTAGCGGAGGCACGGCAAAGATCCTTAGGGTTTCAGATGTTGAAGCCCTAACTTCTCTCCATCTTCTTTCTGCTTCTCAAACTTTTCTATCCGTAAAATTGTCCGTCTCCAATTTCTTCTCCCTCCTCCCTTTAGGTCTTATATTACAGGGTTTATATAGTGTAGATTATAGAATAAATTAAGAAGTTTATGTGATTGTTGTTAGAATTTGGTTGATTAGAATAGATTGATTCTGTTAGGAATTATAAGATTTTGTTGTAAATTAGAGTTTTTAGATATGTGATTTATTTTGTAACTGTGTAATTTTTTGGACAATTTGTATTGTAATGGAAAGAATTATATTTGATTTAGCCGTAATTTTATTCGATTCTTCCATTTTTTAGTAAGATTTGATTTTTATTTCAAAAGTACATTTTCTCTTTCTAGATCTGTACAGTACATGTCTTCTGGGCTTTGGGCTTGTAGTTTGATGAGGAACAACAGCGCCGATGGCTGAGCAATTAGGGTTTTCTCTTCTAATTTTGATTTTGACTTAAAAGTCAACAAAAATAATTATTTCTAATAATAATAATGAATAAAAGTAATAATAGAAATAGTAATAATAATACTAATGTAATAATATTGGTAAAATGAAACAAAAATTTTAATAAATACAAATGTTGACTTTAGTCAACATTTTTAAAACGAGCTACAAAAAAATTCTAAATTGGGTCGTCCCAATTAATTTGAACACAAGCCCAAATATACATTTTTATTTCAAATGGATCTATAGCAAAATTTATGCCTCTCAAAGCAAATGGGCCTGGTCAATTAGAGAATGAGGCCATTTGTGCACACCCCATCTTTCTATTTATTTATTAACTTCTAAATGGGCTGAAACATATCCAACAAATACACCTCCCTTCTTAATCGTAAGAACCAACTTAATGGGTCATCAGATTTTGATGGTCCATCCTGAAATAATACACTTCCTTTTATAAACTTAAACCCCACGATAATTTGACAACGATCCAAACTTTTATAAAAGTGATAACTTTAATAGGGAATAAATTGTTAGAAATCTATAGGGAAATTTTGGGGTATGACACATGTAAACAATGTTTTATTTTATTTCATCTACCTTGACTAAAATTGTGACTTAAGATAGAAGGAATTCCAATATCAAAATGATTTTAATGGCAAAACTGTGTACCTATGTGTTATTTGACACGCTCCACTATAATTAGATTTGATTTCTTCTCTTTACAATTAAATATTGATGAATATAAAAAATTTGTTACCACTTGCAAGTGACTTTGTTAGCACCTACAATTTATTCTCTCATTTGTGTTGATTATCAAGATACATATATTTTAGATTTATTTCAATATTCTAAAACTATAATATAAGTTAAATTAATTATATAATATATTTTACTTTTATATCAATTAATTATTGAATGAAATAATTAACTTTCGTGCATCACACGAGTCTAAATAATAGTTAATAATATATATGAATGTCAGTACATTTTTAATTGATATGTCATTAATAGGGGTGGCAAATGGGCATGCCCGCCCCGTTTAGGCCTGCCCCGTAAAAGCTCGTAGAAAAACGGGGTAGGGCGGGGCAGGTATAGTTGAGAATGAGGGCCTAAAACCTAGGCATGCCCTGTAAAAAAATGAGTGTGGGGTAGGAAAAGCCCGTGGGCACTGTACTTTTTAAGCCTAAAAATGCAAAATTTTATGTTAATGCTCGTGCTCGCAAAAGCCCACGAAGAAAACAGGGCGGAAAATGCAAAATTTTATGTTAATCACATCAGAGGGTACGGGCTTAAATTCCTGACCTGTTCCGCACTAAAGTGCGGGTAAAACGGGCATGCCCAACGGGCCGGGCCCGTTTTTCCACCCCTAGACAATACGTCTATGTGGTAGTGCGTTAAGTTCCTAAACTTAAGAGCCCCGATTTGATCCTCCTTGGGTGTATAATTTGTTTTATTATATATTTGTCAATAGCATATTAACAAATATGATGGTGTGTCCTAGTGGTAGAGTTGGTATTTATAAAATAGAAAGACACCAGGGTTCAATCTTCCTTGGCTAAATATTTTTTAATGTTTTCTAGCAAATTAAAATCAGTCAATAATTTTGGTCACTAAATTTTGGTCACTGAATATGTTGCTAAAGATTAGCGACTAACACTTTTCCAATCAAAAAATGATAGTCGTTTTATTGGTCGCTAAATGTTTGTAAGCTCTTCCAGTCTCTAATTCGGTCACTAAATGCAAATATTTTAGTAGTGAAAAATATTTATGTTAGATACATTGTCTAAATAAGAAGACATCATTGCTTGTTAGAAAAAGTTGAAGTCACCAAGAATATTGTGGAAGGACTCATTCAAGCAAATTCTTGTTAGTTGAGAATTTCGATGACACATGACATTAAGGAAAATGAAGAAGTCAAAAGAAGTTTAGCTATGGAAGGGAATATGAGAATATTTTCATAGGGTCTTCGACATACCAAACTATAAATAACTTGGTTACATTAAAAGGTTCATGAAAGTTCTTATGTTGCGGAATATATGGAACTTAAAAGAACATGAAGATTCAAATTTGAAATATGTCGACACATCTTGTTGTTGTTTTGGCACTTTGAATCAAAGGCAGATATGAATTCAAATGATTTAGTTTTATCCAGAAAGACGCGTGGAAACCTGAGTTTTCAAGGAAGCATACATCATTGAATATGTTGTTTCTATAGAGTAAGACTGTTAGGGTCGAATTAGTATAAATATGGATCTTTGTATTAGGATTCAGTGCGTTCACTTTTGTACAAATTAATCAGATAAACTTAAAGTACCATTGTTAGAGAAAAGAGTCATTGAGAATGCACGTATGAATCACCACATTTTACTTAATTGTCAATTTACAATTATCAAAGTCCTCTTTATTCCTTTTACTTTTAAGTCGAAGTCCTTTTATTTTCCTATAGTCACTTCACATAGAATTTCTATAATTTACACATTAACCATAACCTTTGAAAAGATGAACATTTGAAAGATATAAACGTTTGAAACAAAACACATGTCCTAGGATCAATCTAGTTGATCCTATGAGTAACCAAATATTTTTGTCATTTTGGAAGACTATCAATTGATTACCAATTCTCACAGTAAATCACAGTTTCATCATCAGCAACCAAATCAATACCTGTTCAAGCAAACACAACAGGAAACTCAAGAAATACTTATAATGGTCCAGTTTTTTCCCCAATGCATACACAGGGTTCCCTAGGAAACACAAGACCACTAGGGATGAAGGATTTCAGGCATTTGTGTCTGGATTCACCAGCAGCGTTTCGAAAACAAATGGATGATAGAAATCATGAAATGGTTAGTGTGTTGCCCCAACAAATGGGTACAATATTTAACCCTTTAATACAAAGTAATACTCAAACCAACCAACAAAATTCCCAACCAAATCAACAATTGGCAGCGTAGAAGGCGCGAATTGCAGACTTTTTTGGTGCCTTTAGAGCCCTAGTTCAACATCCTCGTCCAGATTGGATAAGAGAAAACCAAGGAGGATTTTTTGAAGAAAACCAAATTATAGATCAAGTGCAACCAGGCATGCAGAATATGGGTGAATTTAACCAGGGGCCAAGAGTCGAACAACCAAGGGTGGAACAGGCCATACCAAAGGAAATCCCAAACCAAAGGGTTGTGATGGTCAACCGAAACCAGGATGCTGATGAAGTCCTTCAACAAGTTCTACAAGATGAATACCCAAGGGAAAATAATATGGCATCCATGGTCAAAAGGATTATGGCTCGAAATAGGGTAAATATAGGCCTTCGAAGGCCTAATTATACACCCCCTTTGTCTCAATATGTTTTACAGACCGAATTGCCCAGGGGTTGGAAAGTCCCAAAGTTCACAAAATTCTCCAGTGATACCATTGAATCCACTGTCAAACACATAGCCAGGTATCTTACCAAGGCTGGGGACATAACAAATAAAGAAAACCTAAGGATAAGATACTTACCTAGTTCGCTGACGAAGATTGCTTTCACATGGTTCACTACCCTCCTAGCGAATTCCATCCATGATTGGACTCACTTAGAGGGGTTATTTCATGAACAATTTAACATGGGACAATCAAAGATTAGTCTCAAGGAATTTTCTAGTATCAGGAGAAAATTCACTAAGCCAATTGATGACTATTTAAACAGGTTCCATTTGTAAAAGACAATGTGTTTTACACAAGTTCTTGAACATGATTTGGTCGAAATGATCGCAGGCGTTTTAGATTATTCCATTCGAAAGAAATTAGATACCTATTATTTAAAGGATATGGCCCAACTAGCAGACAGGATTCGACAAGTCGAATGTCTGAAGGTTAAAAAGGCTAGGGAAAATAAAAATAATAGAAAATAAAGGGTGGCGTATGTCGAAGCCGAAGAAGACGAACAAGAAATTTATAGTGACACTATAGGTTTCGAAGAAAGTGAGGTGGACTTGGCCGAGTTAAAGCAAGCCCCACCCTCTTCCTCTAAATTCTTAGCCCATTCGAGTGGAAAGAATCCTATCGAATCAGAGAAAAATGATAAGTTCCCTAAGAAAACATACACTTTCGATGTAACGAAATGTGACAAAATCTTTGACCTATTGGTAAAGGATGGCCAAATGATACTGCCACCTGGTTCCAAAATTTCTGTTAGAGCAACAGAGGAAAGAGGTTTTTGTAAATATCATAATTTTTTAGGATATAAAACCTCACATTTTTTTCTTTTGAGGGATCTAATTCAGAATGTTATCACCAACAGAAGGCTAAGGTTTAGTGAGAAGAGTAAGACAAAGGCGGGTGGCAGAGACTAACTACGCCGAACCTTCCGACATCAATATGGTGGAAGTCACTAAGGGCCTCGTCGACCAACGCCTTGAGGTTAAAATTACTGATAATTTCTCTGCATGTGTCGAAACAGAGAAGGCTACTGAAGGCCTCACCAAAAATGTTGAAGATACCGAGATGACTAGGGCTACTGAAGTCCTTAGGATCAAGTTCCAGGGAGTAAGTATCACTGAGGGTTCTAATATTTAAGTAAACATGGTCGAAATGAACCAACATGCTGAGAACAATGATGTGGAAAGGCGCATTCGACAGGAAGAGGAACAGATGAAAGTGGTGTATCTAAGATCCGAGAAGGCTACTGAGGGCCTCACCAAAAATATTGAATATTCAGGGCTACTGAAGGCCTTAGGATCAAGTTCCAAGGAGTAAGGATCATTGAGGGTCCTAATCTTGAAGTAAACATGGTCGAAAAGAACCAACATGCTAAGAAGAATGATGTGGAAAGGCGCATTTGACAGGAAGAGGAACAGATGAAAATGGTGTATCCAAGATATGAGGTGAGTATTTTGGACTTTCTTGTTCAATGTCAAAGAAATCACTCTGAGGCCCTCATGTGCCCTAAATGCAGTTCTGTTTATGATTGAAAGGCTGCAGAAAATTATGAAAAAATGCAGATTGCTCGAAAGAGAGGAAACTGGAGAGATGCCAAAAACACCTTTGTGTTCGATAAGCGTGGATTTACCGTAAGGACAAATGACCCATATCCTAAAAAGAATCAAAGGGTGGCCTTTAAGCCTACTGCAGATGTCCCAACCGGTAAATGGGTAAAGACAGCAGAAAACAGGGGGCAACTTCAAGGAAAATGGAAGAGTTTTGAATTTGGAAGAGGATCATATGTGGCCTATAGGAAATAATTCCAAGTTTCAAAACAACAACCCTGTAGATATGACAACTACAAGGGTAAGAACCCAATGTCCATGTCTCAATGGAGGAGACACCAAAGGCTTAAGAAGGCACAAAGAGAGATGGCAGCGAGAGATATGGGCGAATCAAGCACCAATCAATTCCATCCTCGAAGGGAAGATAAGGAGAAGAAGCCAGTGGGGAGAAAACTCATTTCCCCAAAGAAGGAACAAATCAATGAAAAAAGACAAGAAAAGTCCATAGAGGACGAATAAATGTTGACTAACGACTTCAACTCAGAAGATGAATTGTCTCTGGGTTTAAATTGCAACGTGGTATCTATATTGCCACATGAGTATAATTAAGTAATTGAGGCCGAAGAAGATGAAATGATCGATGAAGTTGAAATGGCCAAACATAGGTCAGTGTGTTACTACGTTATGAACAATGGGGTTGTGGATGAACAAAATGTGTTCTTCAAACGGCCAGATGCGGGTATGAAGAACCACTTAAAGCCCTTATTTATTAGGGGTAAAGTGGAAAATACAGTGATAAACAAAATCCTGGTTGATGGAGGAGCATCTGTTAATCTAATGCTACAATGGTTGTTCCACAAAATTGGAATGTTTAACTCGGATCTCAAACCTCATAATATGGTCCTGTCAAACTAAGAGGGAAAAGTGGGTCACACTTTGGGTGTGGTTCATGTGGATCTCACTGTGGGCTCCATCACAAGGCCCACCATGTTCATGGTGATTACTTCAAAGGTGAATTACAACCTCCTACTAGGCCACAAAAAGATACATGGCATGGGTGCAATTACATCATCCTTACACCATAGGGTCACTATATAGAGAGAAGATGGGATTATAGAGAACATTGAGGCAGATCAAAGCTATTATATGGCAGGGATCAATCATGCTGATAGGAACAACTTTGACATAAACTTAGCCAATATAACCCGATGTACTCTTACAGATGTGGTCTACTCTCTGACAAATAATACTCTTCACTTCCTCACACTCTACCCTACCCATGGCTTTTTGTGGGATAAAGAAACAATGGGGTAAGAAAACGAAATAGAAGGAGTTCGTGGACTTCTGCCAACTGGTTGGAGTGATGAAGACTGTAATGATGTCTGAGTCAACTTATTTCAAAACGATTTTAGCCTATTTGGATGAAAATAGATTAAAATCATCCTTAGAGGCTGAAGTAAAGTATATGGTTGTCAAAGCCACAAATGAAGAAATCCATGCGAAGGGACCTAGAATCAACTTTAAACCAGAGCCCCCTGACGAAATAAAATCCATGGAAGAAAAAGACTAGAGGCTAGATAAAATATATGACGATGAGCCTTTGGGATTCAAGAAATATCCAACAACAACAAGCATGAAGATGATGGCACATGATCCTCTCGAATAAGTAGATTTGGGTGATGGGTCCATTAAAAGACCCACGTACATTAGTGCAAAGCTCAACCCAGAAACAAAGGACAAAGTGATCAAACTTTTGAAGAATTATAAGGATTGCTTTTCTTGGGATTATGAAAATATGCCAGGGTTGAGTAGAGACTTGGTTGAATTGAAGCTGCCTAATAAGGATGGCAAGAAGCCCATCAAGCAGACTCCAAGAAGATTCACGCCAGAGATTGTCACAAATATAAAGGAGGAAATCGAAAGAATCCTCATATGTAAATTATCAGGACCACAAGGTATGTCGAATGGATTGCAAATATAGTACCTGTTATTAAAAAGAATGGATCCTTAAGAGTTTGCGTAGACTTTAGCAAATTAAATTTTGCAACCCTAAAGGATGAATATCCAATGCCCGTGGCAGAAATGCTGATTGATTCAGTCGTCGGCTTCGAATACCTTAGTATGTTAGATGGATATTCTAGGTACAATAAGATATTCATTGCTGAGCAAGATGTCCCCAAAACAACTTTTCAATGCCCAGGGGAATTAGACACTTATGAATGGGTGGTTATGCCCTTCGGATTAAAAAATGTTAGGGCAACTTACCAAAGGGAAATGAATTCTATATTTCATGATTTTATTGATACTTTCATGGAGGTTTACCTTGATGACATAGTTGTAAAATTTGTTTTAGTTGAAAGTCATTTGGATCATCTTCGATAGTCATTCAAAAGAATGAGGAAAATGGATTGAAGATGAATCCCCTTAAGTGTGCCTTTTTTGTGCAGGCATGTGATTTTCAAGTCTTTGTGGTCCATAAGAAAGGCATAGAGATAAATCAAAACAAGACAAAGGCCATTATGAAAGCAAAAGCACTATCAACAAAGAAAAAGATGCAATCTTTTCTTGGGAAAAAAACTTCTTAAGATTTATTTCGAACTTAAGTGGACTACTCAGGACTTATCTCCCCTTCTACGCTTAAAGCAAGGAGGCTTCAAATAGAATTAGCCACATTAAGAGGCTTTCGACAAGATTAAGCCATACCTGGTCCAGCCTCCACTGTTGTTACCACCTTGTAGGAATATGAGTATGAGATTGTACATATCTGCATCAGATGTAACTATAGGAAGTATGCTCACACAAGAGGATGAGAGTGGCATAAAAAGAGCCATATACTACCTTAGTAAAGTATTGAATGATGCATAAACTAGGTATATCATTGTAGAAAAGTTGTGTCTTTGCTTGTACTTTTCTTACACAAAGTTGAAATATTATTTAAAGCTAGTTGATGTGTACGTCTCTTTGCACTTCGATGTTATTAAACATATTTTGTCTAAGCCAATTTTGCACAATCGAATTGGTAGATTGGTATTTTCCCTGACTGAGTATTCCTTGACTTTCAAGCCCTTAAAAGCTATGAAATGACAATTAGTCTCAGACTTTCTTGTTTACCATGCAGTGGTCAAAGTTCCTCAAAATTATTTGTAACTCGAACCTTGGAAATTATTATTTCATGGTTCTACGCCTAAAGATGGAACTGGAGTTGGAGTTCTGAATATTTCTCCTGACAGAATTCCAACAAAATTCAAGTACAAAATCGATGATGCCCCTTGTTTGAATAATGAATTCGAATACGAAGAACTAATAGCATAACTTGAAGCTTTGTTGGAATTAGGGACAACAAGGGTCAAAATCAGAGAAGATTCTAAGTTGGTGGTTAAGCAACTCACTAAGGAGTACAAGCGCATAAAGGGAAATTTAATAATGTACTTTGTCATAGAAAATAGGCTACTTTGAAAGTTCGAATATGTGGATATCAAGCATATCCCTAGGTTGAATAACCAAGAAGCCAATGACTTAGCGCAAATTGCCTCAGGGTACAAAGCGTCGAAAGAAAAGTTGGAAGATCCAATTGAAGTTTGAGGAAAAGTAATGGCTAATAAACTTTCTCCACCAGGCTTAGAAAATTCAAGTTTGGGAATATGAGAATGAAAGAAGCTTTGAAGTATTAGCAATCAACAGTTTAGCAGATACATATTGGAGGGTTCCTATAATAGAATATTTAAAGAATCCAACAGCAAATACGGAAAGGAAGATTTTGTATCGCGCGCTAAGTTACATATTGATAGGCAACAAAATGTTCAAGAAATCACCAGAAGGAGTCATACTCAAGTGTTTTAGAGAAAGTGAAGCCTACTTGGCACTATCAAATGTGCATAGTGGGGCATGTGGGGCACATCAGTTAGGTCACAAGATGAAGTGGCTTTTCTTTTGATATGGCATGTATTAGCCCATTATGCTCAAAGATTGTATTGAATTCGCCAAGGGATTTCAAGAATGCCAAATTCATATAGGAATTCAACATGCCCCTGCAAGCGAATTGCATGCTATAATAAAGACATGGCCCTTCATTGGTTGGGCACTAGACTTGGTTGGAGAAATTCGACCAGCCTCATCTAAAGGTCAAAGGTGCATTCTAGTAGGAATCAATTACTTTACAAACTGGATTAAGACAATACCTTTAGTGAACATGGATCAAGAAACTATCATCAAGTTCATCCAAAGACATATCATTTATATACTTGGAATCCCATAAACTATTACAACTGACCAGAGATCAATTTTCACGGATCGAAAAATGCAGGAGTTTGCTAAAGAAATGGGATTCAAATTACTAACATTTATAACATATTATGCCCAGGAAAATGGACAAGTCGAAGACATGTGGAAATAAAGACAAATAATTGGAACAAGAATTTGGATCAAACTTTGTGGGCTAGTCGAACGTCTCCAAAAGAAGCAACTAACATTACGCCTTTTTGACTGACTTTTGGAAATGATGCAGTTTTTCCAGTAGAAATTTACTTGTACTTAGTAAGAATTCAAAGGAAAAATGAAATCCCATTTCACTATTATTTGGAAATGATGATGAATGAATTAGTCGACTTGGATGAAGAAATGTTTCTTGCCTTAGAGATCCTAAGAAGACAAAAGGAAATAGTAGCTAAAGCCTACAACAAAAGAGTCAGGGGAAAAGTATTTTCAGTCAATGATTTGGTTTGGAAGGTGATACTACCAATGGACCGAAAGAACAAGTATTGGGAAAATGGTCCCCATATTGGGAAGGACCTTTTCGAATTATTCAAGCATTTTCGAATAATTCCTATGAAATAGAAGAGTTAAGATAAATGGTAAATACTTAAAGAAATTTAAGCCTATACTTCAGGAATTAAATATTACAACAAAATAGTAAATCAAAAGGCAAAAAGCTAATGTGGTGTTGTTCTAGAAATGCCAAAATATCTCTTTTTTAAAGTTACATAATAAAAACACAAAATATAAATCAAAGTGACAAAAGGTAAATGCCAAAGAATCAAAATGGAAATTTCGTCTTCATCCTGTCGTACTTGATCTTCGCCAACCTCAAATGATAGTCAATTGTTTATTGATTAAACTAAAGAGAAGAAACTTCTCCCTCTAATTTCTTAGCATTTTCGACATGTTGAATGCTTTGAGCAGTTTCTCTGTTGATCTTAGTGTGGTTCATCTTTGTGATCTCTAGTTGACGAGCTTCAGCTTTAGAAATCTTATCCTGCAGTTGCTAGATTTTCTCTTTTCAAAGAGATATAGAGAGAGTATGAACATAGAATTCTTCTTTCGCTGTCTTGAGTTCTTTCTCCATTTTTTCATCTTTGGAGGAGGTCTCAAGCGCTTTCACCCACTCAGCTGCCTATTTGTCCTATTTCTCCTGAAGCTTTGATGCAATATCTCTTTCCCTATTGTAATTTGCACTAATTTGATCAATTAAATTGGTTATGTCGATTAGGACTTTAGCAACTTCAGCATAGAAAGTGACTATGTTGATTTTATTAATCAATTTATTTAAATTGTAGCACGCAATGGCATCCTTCTTCACGGTATCAAACAAATCAGATTCAAATATTTTGTCCTTTACTTTTTGAAGACGTTGTTCAAATGTTCCCACATTTGAATCTCCACTAGAAGTAGTCGAAGGGCTGGAGCAACTTTTGTCTCAAGATAAACCTCTTTTAGTCATAAGTAACTTGACATATTCAAGAGATTGGTTTTCTTCAAATTGTCTAATTCCTCTTGAGAAGGGGGTGGCCGAACACTGCTCTCATCTTGCTGAGTGATGGAAGTAGTGTTATCCTTTAGACTAACATGAGCATGTGTCTCTTCTTCTTCTTCTTCTTCGTCATGGAAGTATTGTGTAATTTAATAACAAAAATGCTCATATTCATTAAGCATTTCTTCATCAAGTTGTACTCTTTTTGGAGAAGAGTCAGTGGGACTATCCTCATCTTGCCTATCTTCGCCAGGAGATTTATGGGTTGTAACTTGAAGTTCCTCATGACCACTTTCAGAATAAGGGGAAGGTTATTTCTCAGGAAGTGCATTGGTGCCTAATTGGTTCACATCGGTGGAAGATCCTTTGTTGGAATCTTGATTAGTAGACAAAGGATCATAAGAAGCAATGCCACTACTAGGAGGAACTTTGTACTGAATTGGAAATTCAGTAGGAACTCCTTGAGTATCCTGCAAGAAAAAGAATGAGATAATTCGATAAAAAAAATGGTTATTGAAGGAGAAATACATAAAGAAATCATACCTTCAATCCTTTGTCTCCAGGACTTAAATTGTCGCTCTCAATTCGTTCAAGGACAAAATTTCCAGATGGCTGAGAACTGTTTTTCTTTTTTGGTGATAGGGGCGATATTTTAACTTTTCTATGTTGTGGTGGTTGAGAAGAAGCTGCATCATAGATCTTTGGTTTCTTCTTCTTTGTTCTCTTGGTTTTGAAGTAGTGGGTATATGTCTCCATCATCTTCAATAATCTCTAGGATCTCGACAATGGGTTTTCATTTTTTGGGGGTAGGAAGAGGCTTTCGACTAGCCTATAAAAAATCAAAGGAGTTAGCAGAGGTAACACAATACAAAAAAATAAAGTTATACCTTAGTTCTTGTCTTGGATTTCTCAGCTTCTGGGACAACACTCTTCGACGAAGAAGTATCTTGTTTAGGTGCGTCTGTCGATCCTCTCATTGTAGTAAGTTTTTCTTTCTTCATTTGTTTCCTTTCAACAGCTAAAATAACATTGCAAGATAATACATGTTAGTGTTGATTAAGAAAGAAAAACAATAAAGACGATCGAAGGGATCAAGAGATCCTTTGGTTCCACACCTTCACCTCCTGGGGAAAGTATTATGAATTGTAGATTTAAGTGAAGGAAGCCTTTGAAACTGTCAAATGTGTGCTTAGTTAAAACTACTCACTTAGCTGGTTTTTTAGACTGTTGTTGTAAAAAGTTAAGGTAATTCCCATGGACGAACCAGACTAGATAAGGTTGATAAAATACCAGGCCAAAATCAACACTAGGAAATTTATGAAATTTTTATGGTTCAAGTTTGAAAGCTAAGTCATACATGTCTTCAGGTTCGACACAAGAGGGAATTCTCAAATGAGGAAGCTTTTTTTGTGAATTTCTCTTTTAAATTTTTCCTTGCATTGTATATGGTTCAACTAAGATTAATTTAATGATATACAGTTTCAAAGTACTTTTGGAACGCCTGGATCTCTTTGATGTGAGCCTACATACCTTTCTTAGTGTGATCTTGCACAGAGGCAAAAGCTTTTGTCAAATGCTCAACAAAGCTGGTTGCATCGAACATATTATTAGACTAATGTTTCCTCCACCAAGTATCGAAGGCTTTGGTACAATAGAAGGAAGGTTGTAAAGGAATGATGGTGAATTCAACAAATGTGGAGTAGTGTTGTTCGCGTTCTTCTCGTTCTGGATCAGAGAAATTCATTCCTTGAAAACAAAAAACACTTTTTCTCTCAAAAAGAGGTTTAAGAATTAGCTGGAAAAGTCCAAATTGTCGAGAAACAAAATTGGGTTGATATGCAAGTAATACAATGTGACTCTTAATGGGAATAAGTCTTGTGATGATTAATTTGGGAAGTAAGAAAGCTCGCCAGATATCCAAGGTTTTTGTCTCTTGAATTGGCGAAATACTAGTAAGAGACCTTGTAAACCATTCAGGGCCATGAGTTCTCTGAACAAAGGGAGACAATGAAAGAGTAAAATTATGACGCTTAGCAAACATAATAACATATTTTATGAAGCACTTCCTCAAGTCTTTTCTATTGTCATTTAGGGTCAATAGAACCAACCTAGTTTCTTCAATAGTTCAATTTTGGATTTTTGGGTTTGTTCCATCTATTTTTCCAGAAGTGGTGAGTGAGGGTTCGAATGTGGCATTAAGTCACAATTGAAGAAGCCAATATGGGCCAGCTAAAAGTAAGTTGGTACCCACTTTATAAGCTTTCAAGTTTCTAGTAGCCTCCCCAAGTCACTCATACAATCAATCTAATATCAATACATTGAGGCATATGTTTCTAACAGAGTGAAGTTGATTGGCTAGGGTTAGGAATATCTTAGCTACTTGCAGGGATTTGCTATAGGAAATTCATCGAGATAGCCACAATGTAAGAAGAGCTATGTGTTCTACATCTGATACTTCATCTCCTTCAGCATGGTAATGATCAATATATTTGGTGGAGCCATCATGGTTGACTTCGAAACCAATGGTGTTGTCCGTTTTCTCAGTAGGGACGAAGGTTTCCCCAGTAGGTCGAAGTTCGGTAATATCAGCAACATCAAATAGGGTAGGAGTAACCATTCCACAAGGAAGGTGAAAAGTATTATAAGTGATGTCCCAGAAGTACAAAGATGCCATCATCATGTGTTGGCAATAGCTTGGCCCAACTTTCAACAGTTGGATTAAATCGAAAATACCCATGTCTTTCCAGACTTGGGATTTCATCTATTCTATTTTAGCCAGCCAATTAAGATATTGTTTGCTATCTTTCACTGGCAACAATCTAAGAGTCCTAAAGGAATCGGTCATATAATCTAAGTGCAAAGGTTTTTCTACATTTTTAGTTTCTGAAGAAGGTTTTTCCTTAGTAATTTCTACAGTGGACTCTTTAAGGTTTTGATCAGCATTTCCATCTGCATTTTCGGATCAATTGGGCTTACTAGTTATGGGCTTGGTAAAATGATAAGTTGGAAAAAAACCCTTTAGCTTTCTCTAAATCATCAACATTAACTAAAGGACCCATGTATCCTAAAGTTTTATCATAAAGGGTAAAAGGGATGATTACCTGAGATGCGTAGATAGAACGTTGTTCTGCAGAAAGTGTGGGAATGGGCACAAATTCCAGATTCCCTGTCACAATAGGTTTTGAGAAGTGACCAACAGGAGCTGTAGAAACATCCTTGGTGTTCTTAAAGTCTTTAGCAGATTTGTTGCTCTTCTTTATTGGCGCCATTGGTGAAAAAGTTGGAAGTTGAAATTCTAGAGGAAGAAGATGAAAGGAGTTCACAGTTTTTTGAAGAAATGAAAGCAAATGGAAGGGAAAAGTGTTGTTGAAGACATAAGAGGTATTTATAGTGAGAAATGGTTCAGTTTTCATTTTTCAAATGAAATAGATAGTGGGACACATGTTGTTGGCCGATAACCTAACAAATTTCTTACTTTTTGGAGAGCCACGATTTGTACCTACTTTAATGTAGCAATGATGAAAATATGGCTTGCGCTTGTCTTGATGAGACGTTTGAAAGATGGTAATTATGACCATGACGTCACAACAGTCATAGTTATCATGAAGAAACTTTAACGTCGAAATGGAAAAGTTTTGCAAAAAAAATGTCTATTTCTCCAAGTAGTTAGAAATACATATTTTTGGGGGGCAACTTGTTAGCTGAGAGTTTTGACAACACATGACATTAAGGAAAATGAAGAATTCGAAAGAAGTTTATCTATGGAAGGGAATATGAGAATATTTTCACAGGGTCTTCGACTGACCAAACTATAAATAACTTGGTTACATTAAAAGGTTCACAAAACTTCTTATGTTGTGGAATATATGGAACTTAAGAGAAACTGAAGATTAGAATTTGAAATATGTCGACACATCTGGTTGTTGTTTTGGCACTTCGAATCAAAGGAAGGTTTGAATTCAAATGATTTAGTCTTTTCCAGAATGACGCGTGGAAACTTGAGAGTTCAAGGAAGCATGTAGTGCCGAACGTGGCGTTTCTATAGAGTAAGATTGTTAGGGTCGAATTAGTATAAATATGGATCTTTGTATTAGGACTCAATGTGTTCACTTTTGTAAAAATTACGTAGATAAACTCGAATTACCAATGTTAGAGAAAAGAGTTATTGAAAATGTAGGTATGAATCACCGCATTTTACTTAATTGTCAATTTACAACTATCAAATTCCTTTGTAGTCCTTTTACTTTTAATTTGAAGTCTTTTTATTTTCCTATAGTCACTCCACATAGAATTTCTATCATTTACACATTAATCATAACCTTTGAAAATATGAGAATTCGAAATATATAAACCTTTGAAATAAAAAACATGTCCTAGGATCAATCTAGTTGATCATGTGAGTAACCAAATCTTTTTTGTTTTGGAAGACTAGTGGTTGTTTACCAATTCTCACGGTAAACAACTTTGTATAAGAGTTCACCTACATAAAGTGGCTATCAAATATGTTGTTGATCAAGAAGGTTAGCGGAAAGTGGCGTATGTGAGTCTTCAACTACATCGACCTGATTAGAGCTTGCCCTAAAAACTCATATCCCCCCACCCAACATAGACAAGCTGGTGGACAACTAAGTCGATTACATGCTATTGTCCTTCATGAGTGTATTTTCCAAGCACAACCAAATTCTAATGCATGAAAAATACAGGTACAAGACAATGTTAATGACTATGACCACCGGCTATAAGTACAATGTTAGGCCCTTTGGTTTAAAAAATGCAGGTACAACCTACCAGATAATGATGAACAAGATCTTTGAAGAAGAAATGAATGAAATGTTGGAGGTCTAGATGAATGATAATGTAGTAAAATTCAAGAAAGAAAAACTAAATGAAGGCCATCTTACTAATGTACCACCCGAGTATGCTAGTTTAGAATGAGATTAAATATAGAGAGATGCACATTTAGGATCAAGGAGCACAAGTTCTTCGGATTTGACGTCACTAGAAGGTAGGTTGAAAAAAATATAGAAAATGTGACACCATCATCAAGATGAGGCCTCCCTTCACCAAAGAAAGAATAACGAAGGTGCACAATATGCTTACATTCCTTAATAGGTTCATTTCAGATCAACCCACCACATCATTATGGTCAACAAACTCCTAATGAAGGAGGTATAATTTGATGGGACACTTGAGTGCAAACAAACATTTACACAACTGAAACACACTCTCTCCAAACCTTTGATCCTCTTGAGACACGTGGATGAGGAACCTTATTCATATACTTGTCAGTATTAGCAAAAGCATTCAATGCACTACAACAAATACCACTTTTCATGATGAAGCTTTCACGTCATCCAGAAAAACTTGAGGTTTTATTCCAAGGCGCACCATTCCGCACATGCTTCGAATCCCAGCTACTGCACTTTATTTTTTTATTTATTTTTTTACAAGTGTAAAATAAGTTATCTAACCCTTTGTTTTTTTTATAACCCAAGGGATAAAATAATCAGATTTTACTATGAAAACACTCGTTGAATAAATTTCACCCTAATGTTATCTTGTTTGTAGCCGCCCCACCGTCGAATGCATCATTTTTTTGGGATGGATTGCAAAATTGAAAAAAATGTTCTTCTACCTTGAAGAATTTTTTTTTCAAATTTTGCAATCCATCTTATAAAATGGTGATGATGTTATTGTTGTTGTTGTTGAAGGTTTTGAACAACTATGATGTATTCCTAAAAGTCTTCATTGATGGATCGCAAGTGCAGAAAAATCATTTTCCAAGTTTTGGAACAAACACCTTATTAGAAGTTGGATGCATTTAACCATGCACATTGTATACGCTAGTGAAGACAGTGATAATGATAGCATCAACAATAAATCTTGGATGCAAAGTTCTGACATTCAAACATCAACACTTATATGATGGATTGCAAGTGCAGAAAAACCATTGAAGAAATTTATTGTAAACAATTTATTTTAATATTATGTGTAGACAATGTAATATTAAAAAATAATAATAATAATTATCACCTCAGCTTTTAACCTTAACCGAGGTGATAGTTAAAAAAATAATAAATAATAATAACTATCATTCAGTTTTATAACCATAACTGAGGTGATAGTTAAGAAATAATAAATAATAATAATGTTACCTCGGTTTTATATTTAAACCGAGGGGTAAAATAGTCAGATTTTACTATAAAAGAAATCATTAGATTTTACTCTAATTTGTGCTAATATGAAGCCGCGCCAACTCGTATCATTATTCAGGATTTATTACAAGACAGAAAAAAATCTTCAATGTTCTTCAATCTAGAACAAAACATTTTTTCTGGCGTTGTAATCTATCTCACAAAATGGTGTTGTATTTTTTTTTTTGAGAAATGTTGTTATTGTATTTTTGCTCATTTGATAGATTGCAAGCGCGGAAAATCATTTTTTCTTCAACTTAAACAAATAAGGGAGCTCAACCTTTGAAAGTTTAAACAAAGAAGGGAGCTTAACTTTTCAGAAGATGGATATCAGCAAAACAGATCTCTAGCATCTTGTATGGAACCTGGACATGCTGTACTTTTAATATTCTAGGTAAACAATCTTGATATTTTGCGAAGAATTGTTGCATACAATGTACTTTTAATATTGTGGGTAAACAATGTACCATTTTTATAATAAAAAAAAGTAATCTAACCCCTCAGATTTATTCCAAAACTGAGAGGACAATTAAGTGTTAATTCTCACTATTTTCAACGGTCTTAAACAAATTATTGTCATCCATTTAAAGGTTATCAATGCTCAAGAATCTGCCATTACTGGTCCGCGTGAAACCTAAGGGATGTGCATTATATAAGTTCTCTTACGATATTGGAAATATAACCTAAATGAAACATATGAAGCACTTGAAATCTAAGGACGATTGGAAAAGTTCTCTACGATGGATTGCAAAAGCAGAAAATCATCTGAGTTCCAGGTTTGTTTTATTAAAAAAAATTACCGAAAATATTTTTGATTATTGATATTAATTATCTTACCTTTTTTTTTCACCAGAAACAAATGCATGCAAGATCCGTAGAGAATATTCTTGCATCCAACATTTGATCTTCACACATATTCAATAATTCGAAAATCTAAAGTCTACATCTTGAGGGAATTTGATTTTTATCTAGATCCCTAGGAAGTTTAATTTTTGTTTTAATTTTAATATTTTGGGTAAACAATTTAATATTCTGGGTAAATAATGTAATATTCTGGGTAAACAATGTAACAATTTTTGGAAAAAAAAATAATAATCACACCCATCGATTATTTTGATAAACCGAGATAAAAGATATGATCATTTTAAAAATAATAAAAGTTGTTGTTGTTGTTAGGGTTTGAATTCATGCGCTGATAAAATTTTACCTCGGTGTTTTAAACACTGAGGTGATAAGTCTTTACTTTTTATGACGACCTTATTCACCTCGCATCTAGTGCTGAGGTAAAACACATTTCACGTCCGACATTACAAACATTATTTATAGTAGTGATGTCATACTCATGAGAGAGATGTACTAGAGGGCATGGCGTTTTCCACAATATGTTTGGTTTTGATGTTGACAACACTATTAAGAGAAGTCTCCATCAACCTTGTTGTTCAATGTCTGTTAATTCATATGATATCATCTGATAAATTGATTAAGATATGATGCTTGATATGTTGATCATGTTTATAGTGCTTGATATGTTAATCATGTGATGGTGCTTGATATGATTGGTTAAGGGATGGTGCTTGAAGATCAAAATGTCATTTAATGATATGATCAAGTTATGTTTCAGTTGAAGTGTATGAAGATCATCTGATGTAGTGATAATGTGCTTGGTAAAAATTTGTGTTAATCAAGTTGTGGTGAAAATTTCCGTGGTGCTTTGAGATATAATTATCTATCTATATGTGGAATACAACACCTTATGTCAAGCGGTAAGTGAAGTCAACAAAAATATCTAATCAAACAATTTATCTGATAATGGAGGTTATCATGAAGAATTTTCTCAAGCCTCGTAAGAAGAAGATTATAGGTTCCAGTTAAGCGCTAAAGTCAAAGATAATGTCACAAGGAACCATAAGCTTCAATATTATAAAAGAGAGAAAGTGTGAAAGCTCTCCATGTCTATGTCGAGTGATCAGTGTCTATAAAGGTATAAGACTAACTCTCGAATTTACTAAGTAAAATCACACACATACATTCAACTTATTGAACAGTCTACCTTCTCTTGTGAAAATACCCTAAAACTATTTTTAGAAGCATGTCTTCTCTTTTTTAACGCCTAAAATCGATTGGAGAAGTCTCTATATCATTGGAAACAGCTAAAAATCAAAATATCTCATTTTTGGGGTGAAATAACTTGTTATGCCATTAGATTATTGGATTTTAAGGGTTAAAAAAATCATGTATTATTTTCATATCTAAGTGTAGAGGTGAAAATTTGAGATCAAAACATTGATTGAGTTGACTCATTACAGTCAAAGTCGCCACCGTGCTTTATTATTTCCAAGAAAATGGGAAAAGAGCGAAATAAAACCAAAAATAAATATGTAAAGCAAGAAGCAAAACTATAATTAAAGAAAAAACAATTAAATAAAGAGATCTAAAGTTTGTGGGTTGGTTATACAAATGAAAGGTGTTAGAAACCAATGCATCTGCAGTACTCCATAGGATCCTCTTGAAATATCTGTGTATTTTGGCTAAAATAGTTGTTTGCAAAAGAGCGTGGTTTAAGGATCAAACATAAAACACGGATGATAAAAGGAAATAACAACATACAAGTCAAGACTAAAACATGACAAAAATAGTCAACATATGATTCACTTCCCTTGGATTAAAACATAAAGACCATATACATAGCATTCACCAACAAAGAAAATTACAAGGGAATAAGCAAACAAATCAAATAAACAATAAGAAAGTCAATTGAAGATATAAAGAAAGTAAAATGTAAAATAGAGATGTAACTAAAACAAAAGTTATCTAAACTAAATTAAAATTCTAAGGTTATCAAAATTAAAATTCTAAAATTACTAAATTACATCTAAACTTAATTAATTCTAAAGTTACTAAATTATATCTAAACTAATTTAAATATATACTAAATTTATTATAAAATTACTAATTTAAATATAAACTATATTAATAATAAAACTACTAATTTAAATCTAAAGTAAATTAATTCAAAGATAAGTTAATTATAAAAAGAGGTGTGAAACAGAAAATTAGGGGTTCAGAGTAAAACAATTTAGATGGACTGGGTCCGGCCAGCTTATCAAAACAAAAGGGTTAGAAAACCCAAAGTTATTCAGGAGCCTCTTCTTTCTCTCTTTCAATGTTTCACGATGAAACGATAAACTTGGGTAAAAATCAGCAACAACAAGCCCCCACAAATCTTTTCTCTGTTATATCCGTTAATCGATCGCTGCTTTCATCTCATCGCAGATTCCTTCTCTGTTATTCTTAGGCTAAACATCAGTTTGTATAACTCTCGCAGGTAGACAATAACAACTAATGTTTCTCTATATTCTTTATGGCCTATTTCAGGTTTAATAGATTCACAAAAAATTGCAAGCCAGTAAAAAAAGAATAGCGCTATAAGGATACCGACTGTGACATATTCAAATGCTTAGACGGAGGTGGTGGCTACACGGTTGGGCTTGCGTGTGTGGTTGTTGTTATAATATTATTTGTATTACTGGTAAGTGTGGTTTTCTTCAGAGTCCGTTTTGTCGGTGTTGTCAGTGTTTGATGAAATTGAAGTATTGTGCATACTTGCTGCAAAATCCGTGTTGTGATGTGCTTGAGTTGTTGCAAGGTTTAATGGAGCACTGCAGAAGGTT
The DNA here is from genome assembly GCA_948472305.1 of Vicia faba. Lineage (NCBI taxonomy): Eukaryota > Viridiplantae > Streptophyta > Magnoliopsida > Fabales > Fabaceae > Vicia > Vicia faba. The sequence continues at coordinate 164,671 of CATIWC010000306.1, read as the reverse complement.
GATCTTGGCACTTAGAGTTGGGTATGATGATTGATGAATGATATTGAAGAAGATGTTTGGTTGTGATGGAAATGGTGAGTATTGTTTAGAATTTTGTAGAAGATTGAACAAATATTAATGTAGAATTTTCTCTAATTTTTCTCTTTGGTTCCTATTGTTTTCACTTTTGCTTTTTTCCTCCCCTCTCTTTATAACAATAACTATATTAAATAGAGGATTTCCAAGAGATTGAATTTTTGAATGAATGGTTGAGATTCAAACTTGTTTCCTAAGTCTCCTTGTGACATTTTTGGTGCACTGTTTTTTCTTTTTCTTGTGGTAGTTTTGTGTGGTATATTTTAGTATAAGGGTTGGAATTTGAAAGGGAAAGAAGATGGTGGAGCTATGTGACAAAACCAACATGTCAATAGTGTTGTACAAGACATGATTTTTTTATATTTTTTGTTATGAAAAAAGAACAAAACAAAGTAGTAACAGTAATAATAACAATTAAAATAATAATAATAATAATACTAATAAAAATAATAAAAATAAAAGTAATAATAATAATAATAATAATAATAATAATAATAATAATAATAATAATAATAATAATAATAATAATAATAATAATAATAATAATAATAATAATATTATTATTATTATTATTATTATTATTATTATTATTATTATTATTATTATTATTATTATTATTATTATTGTAATTAAAAAAAGTTGGTAATAATAATAAATAAAAAATAGAAAATAGATAGAAAATAAAAGAGACATTAAATTATTATTTATGATTTTTTCTTAAATTAAAATAAATAAAAATAAAAGTGCAATTTAAAAAGATAAAAAAATAAAATACATATTCTAATAAAGTAAAAGGACTTATATATATCTTTTAGATTTTTTTTTTTTTGAAATAAATGATACCAATATATAAATTGAAATAAAAATTGATAAAAGAACATAATTTTGATATATTTTTTTGAGTAAAGAAGTAAAAATAGTAAATTAAAAAATAACATGAAGCTAAGTACATTCTTTTCTGATTTTTTAAATGGTAAAGAAATCATGAATTAAACACAATAAAAATAAAATTCAACTAAATACATAAAACGACTTCTAACGTCTCTATTTTTTGTGGTTTTTTAAAGTATAACCAGCTCTTGACTTGTAAAGAAAAGTTGTAGATGATGTCTAGAATTTGAAGAAGTTATGAATTTTTGAAAGTTGACTCGAGATTTAACAAAAATATGTCAAACCACTCGTGAACACTTGTTATGCAATGATGCAGGTGAAAGGTGGGATCTTTAGGTGAAAAATCAGGGTATGACACTAAGGCACATTTCATTCTATAAATAGAGGGATTTTTTCTCATTTCTAACACACCATAAATGTATTTGAGATACCTCTCTCTCTCTCTCTCTCTCTCTCTCTCTCTCTCTCTCTCTCTCTCTCTCTCTCTCTCTCTCTCTCTCTCTCTCTCTCTCTCTCTCTCTCTCTCTCTCTCTCTCTCTCTCTCTCTCTCTCTTATTTTCTCACATTTGCCTTAGTGATTTTGAGAGTGAAATCCCTATATTTGTGAGGTAGACTGTCGGGTGTAACGACATTTTTGTAAACTCTCTTTGTGAGTTGGTCGATAGTCAAACCAAGTAAACAGATATCTTAATTGGTTATTATAGTAAACCAAGTAAAACCTTTGTTTGGTTGGACAAGTCTATGTAGTTAAAAGTATCAATCGGTTAATGAGCTTAGCATGCGTTAAAAAGGTCTCAGTTGGTTGTGGAGGTCTCCGTAGTTAAAACCCCAAGTCTAAAGTTAGCCATTGAAAAACTCCAATCTTTGTATAAGGAGGTCCATAGGTAAATCTTGTCAAAAGCTCACATCATAGTAGAAACTCTCAGCAAGGAATTCTTTGGTAGAGAATTATGTCACTTCATTAGACCGAACCTCTATAATTCTAGTTCTTTTCTCTCATCCCTTAAAGGTTTACTTTCCAGTCATTTATTTCTGCCGCAATTCCATTTTCTTATTTCTGATGCTTTTAGTATGTTTGATTTTGAAAGCTTTTTAGACTCTTTTTGTAAAACATTTTCATTTGAGAATGGATATTCAAACCCGCACAATTCACCCCCCTCATCTTGTGTTTGGAGTCTAACATTCAACATTAACTATTCTATTTCATCTCCAATGCTGTAACAATGCCTAAAACCTTCTATCAAAAGATAAGATTGCCCTAGCTTTTATGGTAGCATCTTGAAAATTGAGGCTTTACTTCTTAGCCCATTAAATAGTCCGAGAATAGATTTTAAAGATACATTTACACTTGTTATTTGGCCACAAACAATTAAAATCATTCTCACCGTTGCATTTGGATACTAGTGGATTATGCATCAACTAGATGTCAACAATGCCTTCCTCCAAGACACTTTAGAGGATGATGTTTATATGGCTTAACCACCTGTTTTGAAAGATGCTCAATGACCTCATCATGTTTGTAACTTCACAAAGTCATCTATGGTTTACGTCAAGCACCAAGAGCATGGCATGATGCTCTCAAAACCTTCATCACTACTAATGGGTTTCACATTAGTAAGAATGATCGTCATTGTTCATATATCACAAAGGTACAACAATTGCTTATTTCTTTGTCTATTTGAATGATCTTTTACTCATTGGTAATAAAACAAAGTTTCTCACTTGTTTTATCAACTCCTTGTCCCAACGACTCTCTCTCAATAATATGGGTACCCCTCAATAATTTTTAGGAGTTGAGTTAATCCCTAGAGGTGCTGAAATGTTTCTTTCACAACACAAGTATATATACATGACATTTTGGAAAATTGTGGCATAGTTGATGCTAAACTATCACCCTCACCTCTTTCTACCACCGTTATGCTCATACTGCATGGTGGCAGCTCCACCACTGATTCCACTTAATATAGAAAAATCATATGTGATTTGCAATACTTAAACCTCACACGACCCAATGTCTCATTTTCTGTCAAAAAAATCTCTCAGTTAATGCACAAACCTACAACCCTTCATTTTCAGCACCTTAAAAGGTTACTTTGGCACCTCGAATCCACCATTAATTTTGGTATCATGCTTAAGAAACAACATTTCTTTTAACTTCTGGCCTACAGTGATGCTGATTAGGTGGCAATCTCGATGATCACACGTCCACATCTATGCATCTTTTATTTTTTGGTGGTAATCCTATCTCATGGCTCTCCAAGAAGAAGCAGTCATTAGCTTGCTCATCCACAGAAACAGAGTATCATATAAGGGCTACGGCTACACTGAAGTCATGTGGATCACCAACCTTATTTTAGAATTTCACATTACGATATCTCAACCACCTAAGCTTTTATATGATAATGTCGGATCCACCTATGTTTGTTCTAAATCCAATTCTACATTCAAGAATGAAACATGTATCCATGGACTATCATTTTATTCAAGAACATGTTCAAGCCGGAAAACTTTCAGTTAGTCATGTGTCAATAAAGGATCAAATTATGGGCCTTCTCACAAAGCCATTACCAATACCACAGTTTCAGAACTTACGAGCAAGATGAAGGTCATTAACGGTATCTTCATCTTGAGGAGGAATATTGGACCACAACCAAATTACAAGGATTCCTAATTTGTTGGAATCACTTCTTGTACCATTATGTGCATATCTCCAACTTTTATTGATTTTATTTATCGTAATTACTATTGTATTTAGTCGCATAAATTATTCTCTTTAATAGACACATACTTTTGCTTTATATATGTATATGCATTTCTATCAAATAAAACAACCTTTTGAATTATATTATCACTATCTTATAAAGAGTGGCCCTAAAGACTTACTTTGAATGTTATCCTTTACTTTCTTTTAATCTAGTGGTTTTAATTGATCATGTATATTATCAAACGAGAAAAATATTTCAAAAAATAATTATACAAATAAAATCAACTTGATATAAAAAATATTAAATATAGTGATTAAAGATTCTCCGATTGAGTAATTTTTTAATTAAATTTACAAATGTATCTCTTGAAAGTTGTGTAGTTTTCGAAATGATAGATTTTTTAAACAAAGCTAAATTTCAATCTTATAACTTTTATTTTATTTCAATATTTTTATTTTAAAAAAAAAATATTAATTTAAAATGTCAAATGTTAAAAAATAATAAACTTTAAAAATTGATTTTAAGTCCGTGAAGAAATCGAGCTGAACTTAATGAGATGAACCTAACAAGTTGAACCGAATTGTTCGTGAATTTAATGAGTCACGTTTGAGCTTAAAAAAATTCGTGTTGAACTCAGTTGAATTTTGAACTAAACTAATTCTTATTGAATCCTGAGGTGAGTTCGACTTGACTTGACTTATTTTCATTCCTAATCATCAAGGAGTGAAGAGATACTTTTTTTAAGAGGTGACTTTTTGAATTAGTTGGAGAATTTATGAATATGTAGATGGAAAATAGTGGATATCGGATAAGGATTTGAAGATGAGTATGATTGGTGGGATGAAAAACGACTCATTATTTTTTATTTCAAAATTAGTACCTATTGTTAGTGCGTGAAGAACTTTTAGTGAGGGGAAAAATAGAGAGAGAGTAAAGAAATAAGGATGTATTATTGAATTGAATTTTACAAACTGAATTACAAATTATGTCTATTTATATATTCCTAACTTGTATACTAAGTATGCTAACTAACCCTAATTGGCCTTAGGATTGGATTATTCAACTTGTATTATATCTAGTATCTCAACATACCCCCATATAATCCAAGTTGTCGAACATACGATAATCATAGTCGATCTGAACTATTCCTAATTTCTTTCTCAAATTTGGTCAATTTTTAATCCTTTGGTGACAATATCGACCAATTGTGCTACACTTGATCAATATCTTACTTCAACTTCACCTCGATTTAACTTCTCTCTTAAGAAGTGAAATCTAGCTTCGATATGCTTACTCCTTCCATGCAAAACTAGATTCTTTGCATGATTTATGGATGGCTTGTTGTTAATCTGTAGCACCAGGGGTTTCTTCAGTTTGAATTTTATTTCTTCAAGCACATATCTAATCTAAACTACTTGACATGTTGTATATGATCCTGCTATATATTCATCCTCACATGATGACAATGCCACCGCAAGTTGCTTTTTTGAGCACCATTAGATTGGAGCACCAAAAACTTGAAAGAAATAACCAGTTGTGCTTCTTCGATCTTCCTTATCTCCACACCAATCAGCATCTGAATAGCAAGTAATCATAGCTTCTTTTCTTTCAAAATCTTGTCGAAATAGAATTCCAAAGTTTACCAATCCTTATAAGTATCTCAGGATTCTTCTTGCATCCTTCATGTGTGACTCCCTTGGTTCACTCATGTATATGCTTACCAATCCAACTGCGATACCTATATCAGGTCAACTGTTGCACACATATCTATGAGACCTAACTATTTGTTTAAACAAAGTTACATCGACTTTGTCTTCCTCTCCATGCTTCTCCAACTTCAAATTTGGTTCGATAGGAGAAGATGCTGGAGTCGAATCATCCATCTTGAATCTCTTGAGTATCTCTTTGACATACTTCCTTTGATGTAGCATCTTTCCTTGCTTTGACATTTGAAATTACATGCTTAAGAAATAAGACAATATTCCCAGATCCGACATTTCAAATTCCCGCATCGTCAGCTCTTTAAACTTTGACAAGTTCTCCAAGCTATTTCCAATTACCAACAAGTCATTGACATATAAGAAGATGATTGTTATATTTTGAACCACAACCTGAACATAGACACCATACTCGGATTTGCATTTGATGAATTCCAATGCGACTAAGTATGAGTGTATCTTCTTGGTTCATGCCCTAGGTGCCTGTTTGAGGCCATAGAGTGCTTTGTGCAACTTGTATACCTTACTCGCTTCCTTGTAAATCACAAACCCAAGAGTTTTTGTCACATGGACCTCTTCATCTAAGGGTCCATTCAAAAAATGCTAACTTCACATCTAAGTTAAATATCGGCCAACCTTTCTTGCATGTCAAGGCTGCCACTAGTCGAACAGTCCCTGATCTTGCTACTATAGAAAATACTTCAGAGTAGTCGAGTCCTTCTCTCTAAAGAAATACTTGAGCTACCAATCTTGCCTTATGTCTTGTTATCAAACCATCAACATTATGTTTCAACTTGAACACCCATTTTACTTCAATAGCTTTTATGTGCATCGAAAATTCGACTAACTCCCATGTGTTATTTCTTTTGATTTCCTATAACTCTTTAACCATAGTTGACTTCCATTGTTTATTCTTAAAAGCCTCTCTATAGTTGATTAGTTCATCACCTGCAAGTGAATAAAAATGAACTAATTCTCCATTTGGTGTTACTTCATCATCACCAGTCACTTCATAGTCTTGAATTCGTGTTGGATAAACTCTAGTTCTTTGAGGTATTTGTCTTGTGCTAGACACATTCTCTTCAACTTCGATAGTGTCAGGAATGTCAGGAATTGCTTTGACTTCAACTGGAATACCGATAATTCCTTTGACTTCGAGTTCATTAGTTTCTTCATCAATTCCATAGCTCATCAATGGCTTGTTAATTGCATAATTAGAATTTCATTCACATGTAGAATTCTCATCAATCACAATGTCTCAACTTATCACGATTTTCTCATTGATTTGATTTAATAGCCTGTATGCACCAGTTTTATGATATCTTACCAGAATCATAGGTTCACTCTTGTCATCAAGCTTCCTTCTTCTATCATCAGTAACATGCTTATAACACATAGAGCCAAACACCTTCAGATGAATCACTGATGGTTGTTTGCCACGCCACACTTCTTCAAAAACCTTGTTCTTCAATTTCTTGGTAGGGTACCTATTTAAAATATAAACAACTGTGGAAACAGCTTCTCCCTATAAGGATTTTGGAAAATTCTTCTGCTTGAGTATGCATCTGGCCATATCCAATATGGTCTTATTTCTTATTTATGCAATTCCATTATGTTGAGGCGTATAAGGAGAAGTTACCTCATGATTGACACCATGTTCTACACAAAACTCTTCAAACATCTTGGATGTGTATTCGCCATCTTCATTTGTTCGCAGAACTTTGATCTTCTTTTTAATCTTGTTTTCGACAAGTATCTTGAATCTCTTAAAGATTTCAATTACTTTTTCCTTTTGCTTGATCACATAGATCCATAGTTTTTGACTACACTCATCGACAAATGAGACGAAATACATATTTCCGCTAATGATATGTTCTTCGATCGGGCGACAAACATATGAATGTACAACTTTGAGTATGCAGGAGGATCTCATTGTCATAGTCGAAACAAAATACTTTTTGGAATTTTTGTACCCCAAATTTTGCGCTCTCTATTCTCAAGACACTTCACACAAAAGATCTCAAATGCTCAAGAAGTTCCAAGAGTTTGATCAGATAAGCTCACCTCCTAAGCATTGAGCCTCCAAATTAGGGTTTTGTTTTTCTCAAGGAAAATTGGACTTTTGATGCCTTAAATGACTTTCATGGTTCATTATAGGTCTCTAAGACCGCTCATACCAAGTTTCAAGTCTTGCACCACAACTTTGCTCTTTCAATTGCCTAGATGACTGAAAAACATCTATATTGGGTAAAAAGTCAATTATGGTCAATATACAATCAAACTTCATAACTTTTGGCCAACATTAACATTTTGAAGTCATATCCATCAATTGATCAAGTGTTGATCACAATTCCCCAAGAAAAGCCCTCAAATCATTAAAGGGGCAAAATTGTCAAAATTATGATTTTGATTGAGAATGACTGATCATTGACTTTTGACCTAGTACATGACCTAATGGCTTGAGGCATAATATTAGGAATTCAAAAATAACATGTTGACCTAATTTCATGTCTCAAATCATTTCTCAAGATCATTGGATTAATAGTTGAATTTTGGATCAACTGATGAAAAGTCAACTGATACACAAAAAGTCAAACTTTAACTTTTTTTATCAACATTGAATTTCAAATATCAATATTCATAAAGATACTCACAAATATCAAACTTGATCATCAAGAATCAAGAAATTCAAAAATTCAATAAAAAAAGTCAAAATTTTCAAGACTTAGAAAATTTTCTAAGTGTTTTTATACGTGATAAATTCATTACTTCATGACATTGTTTCACCAAGATGCATGATGATTCAAGGAAAATTTTTAAAATGAAAGTTATAGATATTGATGAACTCCACAACTTTTCAATAGAGGGTTAATGTCCAAAAACTGATTAGATTTGAAGATATAAGCCCATGAAGTCATGACATTTTTCATAAAACACTTTGTGAAATTTTCAACTAGTTTAGGCAGATTTTTTACCTCACTTCTTGACTAATTTTCACCTAGTTCCAATTTGATTTTGTTAAAATGGTCAACATGAAGGTTTTATACAATGTTTTAAGCTCTTCATAATGTCCAAGAACTTGAAGAGATCATTTTTGATCTAGTAGAATCGAAGAGAAGAATTTGAGCATCCATTCTTGCACTTCAAGCCATTTCATGAAGAACACTTGATCAAATCTCAAACTTATGTTGCATAATCTTGCTTTGCAGGCTTCTAACTTGTAAATCACTCCATAATAAATTGTTTACACAATTTATTGAGCCATTATCCAAGTGATTCGGCCATTGTCCAAACCAATTTTCCATTTATGGCACAAAATCACCATTCCATTCTTGTAAAGTTGCTTTAATCACAAAGTCAACTTGTATTGAGCCTCTAACTTACTCCCTCTGCACACACTCAACATACAAAGTCAGATAAACATCTTTAAAGCTTCTAACCATTCTAGATAGCCTTGTACCATGCCTTGGAACATTGTTTGTCAAAGCTTGCTTCAAAAACAAGTCATGTAGCCATAACCCTACAACTTGAAAACCTGGTGTTATCTTTCCCTCAAATCATTTCCTATAAATAGAGGTATTGTTTTCAAGTCACAACACAAATTTACATGCTGGGAAACTCCCTCAAACTCCGTGAAATTAGATTTTGCACACAAACTCCATTTTTGTGCCATTTCTAACCTTAAGCCCCCAACACTCAATCCACTCGTACGTTTTCATTTTGAATCCACCAAAAAGCTTCTACAACTCAACTAGAACCTATCCAGACACCTGTAACACAACATTAACATCATCTTCCTCATCTTCCATAACCAAAAACAGAGCTTTGCACATTGACTTCTCTAGAACAATACAACCACTCTCAATCTAAAGTAAGCATTGCATTAGCTTCGTGCAGGTTCAATGAAGTTATTCAAATCATTACCACACCTCTAGAATTTCTCAAACTCCATACACAATTTCCAGTTTTGAGGTAAGTTTTATCAAATTTGAACTCTCTTTACAAGCATCATTAATGGTTACTTTGTGAATAAAAAATTTAGACATCATAGCCTTGAAGCTGACCATGCCCTTAGATTTTATTTATGTTGCCTGAGTGATGCACATTTTGGGTTTGAACTTTTGAAAAATTAGGTCAGAATTTGGTACCAAGAAAAATTTGAGCTTATGTTTGATCCATAGTTTAAGTTATTTAGATATTTTAAATCATGATGAAATTTCTAACAAGTTTGATGTTTACACTTTCTGAAATGGTTGAGAAATGAGCAAGTTTGAAAATTCAAAAATGTTGTTGAAGCAACTAGCGCGGGGAATAAGAAGATGACACAATCAGGAGGGAATATAATTTGTTGGTTGTTGTAATACGGTGGCAGAACTGATTGTTATACTGGTTTTACATTTGTATTTGCAAATGTTGCAATAAGCAAGAGTTGCCACCTACTTTTCTTTTATCCAATAAAGGAAAGGGTGCAAAGAACAGAAAAAGACCTTTCGAGATTATTTCTGAGTAAGGGGGTAGATTATGGAAAGGGAAGGTGTTAGCATCCTTTCCATCCATAGTTATCAAAGGGATCTTAGATGCTAGCTCATTTGAAAATACCTTGTGTTTTGTGTGTTTGAAAAAGTATTTTGAAAAGTTGCCTTAGTGCGGCGAACTTTGTAATGTTTCTCGTATTGTTGAGAACGTATACAAAGGGTTCATTCTTTTCCCCCTTTCCTTTAGACAGCACTATCCTACTATTAGTGAGTAGGTAGCCCTATCGTCGGATGTTTGAGGGACAATCGAAGGGTCATCGTTACAGTCACAAAGGCAACTGGGTAAGATACTTTAGTAACAACCCTAAGGCTTTAAGATCATACTGAGGCAACATCTAGAGGGTCATTTTTTAGATCTTTAAACCAGAGGATAGCCACTAAAATTTCTCACGTTTCGAGAGTTGTGACTGTTTTAATTCGAAGGCAACCGAAGTGGGAATACCCTAAAGGTGCGCATGTGCAAGTGCGTTGTGTTTCAGTTATTTATCTTGGTGTTAGGTTTGCTAACGTTTTATTTTTAATTTCTTACCATGCAATCATATTACCATACATCTAAACAGTTAATATATGTACATGAATTTAAAGTGAGGAGATTAAAACCTAAATATTACATGGCTTCGGGGAGGGGGAATTTACAAGTCCAAAAAAACGGAGAGATAAAAGCAGTAAATAAAGTCCTAATTTTAACTATTACAACCCATAGTCAGATACAATAATATGAAAATGATAATGCGGAAACACTAAACGCGCCCGAATTAGAAAGGACGTCTAAAACCCTAAAAAAAATTCCTAAACAAAACAAAATATTTTTGTTGTTTTGTTTATTTGGAAAAAACATTAAATTAAATTATATCTAACCTCAATTAATTAAAATAAAAAGAGAAGAAAATTATTAATTAATTCTAAAACAAATCTAATATTTTTGGCATTTTTTGTTAGAGAAATATTAAAATTTTAACCTAGTTCTAATTGTTTTTAATTAATGAAATAAAAGTAAAAAATAATCAACTAAATAAATTATGATAATTAAATTTAAATAAAATAAAACCTAAATATAAGTTTTTTTTTTATGTTTTTCTGATTTTATGATTAAATAAAAAATGGTTTTGCAAATAAGTAAATATAAAACAAATTAAAAAATAGACTACAAAAAAGATAAGAAACAAAAAAAAATGTTGGGCCTGGTGTTCAAAGTAAAAAGGGGGTGCAATCTGGAAAACGTGAGGCCCATGTCTAGGGAGGCACAAACTTGCGCTGACTCTAGTGAGGGAGACCCCTTGAGGGTCCATGATGAGGCTACACGTTTGGGGCGCTGGATCCAAATTAGTTGGGATCTGATGGTGATGATTAGATGATGTATAGTGCACGCCTTGGATCTGGGAGCACTAGATCTGCAAGAAACATATTAGAAAACAAAAATCCAAACCTGGGTATCGAACCCAGGCCTTCCAATATTATACGCGCACCCTTCACCACCAAGCCATTTACCATTCGTTATTTGAAATAACAAGGCAACATTATAAATCAAACTCAGTCAATTGGTCAAACTTTCAAACGCGTGCCAGCACATATTCAAACAGGCCAATAGTGTAGCAATGTGTGGTCCACCGGTGTCAATCCACCAGAGTCAACCTCCTGGTTGTCTTCTCCGGTGGGATCAAAACCCTAACCTGCAAAAAAGTTGCAATCAAAGGATCAAGGTACCCCTACCCCCCTTAAAACAATGCCTTGAGTCCAAATCTGATGCTATTTTGGGCTAAAAGTTCCTAGATTTCATATTTCGAAGCAAAACTACCGTTCAGAGCCAAACATGGCATCTTGTGATTCTGGCCCTAAACCTCACATGTTTCACGTTCAACCGGTTCTAAACATGACTATGAACACAAATGCAAACGTTAAAATGGACAATAACACGGATTAAATGAGATTGAATCAGAAAAAATATCTTACCCAGAGTGTGATTCATGTGCACGATTCAAGGGGAGCTTCAGGCTAGTGTAAGGTGTGGAAATGGTTCCTAGAGACTTCAGGAACAAGCTTAGGCACTTGGCTTTGACTGGAAATGGTTGGGAGTTAGGTTTTGGATTTCCACGATTTTGAAATTTTTTTGAAATTTTTGAAATGTGCCCTTTGCTTCTGATTTGGTCTTGTATTTATAGAGGAAGGAGAGAGGGTGATTAATATGGAAAAAGATCAAGCATTAACCATGGTTTAATCACATAGATCAAGTTTTGAAAACATGCCCTTTTTGAGATATTTCATGCCATTTTGGCTTGTGCACGAAAATGGCAAGGTTGACAAGCTATATTATGTTGTATGGGCCTTAGAAAAATCAACTCATGTGCTGGCCCATTGGTTTCAGATTTTATTTAATTTATTTTTGAATTTATTTGAATAAAATCCAAAATAAATAAAATAAAATCAAGATCATGCATGGATATGTTTATACGCCCTTAGATATGTCTTGAACATGCTTGGACCCTTAAAATTAGGCCCATTAACCTAAAAACACAAATTTGCTCAAAGTGTATTTCTTGAAATTTCTCAAAATTTCCCAACTTGTGCAAGCCATAACTTGCTCAATTTTAATATTTTGAAGATGATATTTGACTTTGTGGAAATCCTGGGATGTCCTTTACAATCTCTCTTTTTATCAATTTTGCATTTGGATACTTTATCTTTACGTAAATTGTGTTGGCCAAAAGTGTCTTTTGTTGACTTTTTGAAAGTGACATGTAATGTATGAGCTTATATCTTCCAAATGATGCATATCTTGAACTTGAGTGAAAAATAAAAGTTGTAGGGAATGGAATTTTCTTCATAATTATATTTGGTTGGGGCAAAATGGATGAAGCGTGTGAAAGTTATGCCTAGTCAAAGTTCAGTTGACTTTTCCTATAGAAACCCTAATTTAGCAATTCTTGACTTTTGATAAATTAAGAGCACTCTTTGAGGAATCATGATCAACCTTTAATCAAATGATGAATTTCACTTCAAGATGTTGATGTTGACCAAAAATCTTTAAATTTGACTGTATATTAGCCACAGTTGACTTTTGACCTAGTACAGTTGACTTTCAAGCAATTGAGCAATTGAATGAGCAAAATTGTAGTGCAAGGCATGATACTTGGCATGGACATTCTTTATGACATATTAGGGACCATGGAAATCACTTGAAGCATTTTCAACCCAAAATTCTTTGTGATAAGTGAAACCCTAGTTGGAAGTTCATTGCTTATGAAGAGAATTTGCCTGGCCAATTCTTGGTCAACCTTGAGCAATTAAGGACCTTAATGAGCATGTCTTGAGTGAAATGGAAGGGTAAATTTTGGGGTACAACAGCTGACCCTGTTCAATCTTCTTAAACCCGAGGATTTATATTTGCTTGTCTGCCTTTCGTGATCTGAAGGTGGAAGGTGATTGAACAGTAAAGTGCCCATAAATTTGCACTCGCCTGTATGTAAAGTGACGTTGTTGGTTGATGATATCGGGAATGGGCTTAAAGACTCCATTTGGATAAGATGACGAAGAGTCTTCGGAGATGGGCTTATAGATGCCATCCAAATTAAATGTTGACTTCGGACTGGAAGAAACATCGGAATAAATCTTTGGTCGATTTACTCTAAGCCATAAGAGGTATCTTTATGGGGAATCCTGTTCTTATTATTTGAGAAGGACTCCGCTGGGGAATGTTGATTTCTGTTTGGGGAATATAGTCTAGGAGCTTTAGTTGTCCATTACTCTATTGGAGAGTTATCTCTTGACTGGTGAGATGAAAGTTAGTTGTTATCTGGTCGAAATCCAGGCTTCACAGTAAATTGCTGAGGATAATAAAGTTAACTGTTATCTGGTCGTATTCCTGGCTTCACAGCGACTTACTGGGGAATATGAAATTAACTGTTATCTGGTCGATTTCCAGGCTTCATAATAAATTGCTTAATTTTAAACTGTTATCTGGTCAAATTCTAGGCTTCGCAGTAACTTAGATGAAAGGATGAAGCTAATTGCTAATTGGTCGGATTCCAGGCTTCACAACAACTTATTGAAATTAATCTATTATCTGGTCGGATTCCAGGCTTCACATAAAAATGAAGTTAAACCGTTATCTGGTCATATTCCAGGCTCCACAGTAATTTTCTTGAAAGGATAGAAGTTAATTGCTATCTGGTTGGATTCCAGGCTTCACAATAACTTGCTTAATGTTAAACTGTTATCTGGTTAAATTCCAGGCTTCGCAGTAACTTAGATGAAAGGATGAAGCTAATTGTTATCTGGTCGGATTCCAGGCTTCGCAACAACTTAAACTATTATCTGGTCGAAATCCAGGCTTCACAGTAACTTGAATTGTTATCTGGTTGAAATCCAGGCTTCACAGTAACTTGAGCTGTTATCTCAGATAGTTGCCCTGTCTTGTTTCAAAAATTGATCTGGGACGTGCTTTTGTTGGTTATTGAGATAGTCGCCCTGTCTGGTTTCAAGAGTTAATCTTTAACCTGGTCTTGTAGATAGTCGCCCTGTCTTGTTTCAGGAATTGATCTATAATCATTTATTCACAGATAGTTTCCATGTCTGGTTTCAGGAATTAATCTGGAACTGTTGGAAATTGTTGATGTTATTTGTCTGTTGATCTTTCCTGAAAAGATAAAGAGTTAGTTGTATGCAATGTCATGATGTGTGAAATGCATTGGGTAATGATGTTCTCAAAATAAATGAGATTGTGCTATATGTATTTTGTACGTATATGATATGACCCTTGTAATGTATGAATGCAATCTGTGAACGTATCAGTTGTTCTTTGCAGTGTCGTTGCACTGGGGAAAATAAATCCCCGACTGCTGATGGGGATGTAATTCCTCACTATTGGTTGAAGTCAGAGATGTTGGGAGATGGATTTTTGTAACTAGATAAATAAACTCTACTTGGGAGAGAAAACTTCACAAACTGTTTGGGGATTTTATGAAACCTTGCTGGGGAACTCAAGAAACTTATAGACCATACTGAGGAAAGCTCCAAGGTGTTGGAGAGATGATTGAAACTCTTAATCTGTTTAAGAAATGCAGGAATATTTGAAATCATTAGGATATACGTTAAAGATACGGCGGTGACCTGGGGGAAGATGCCCCTGCTTCTGTACCTATTGAGGAATGTACCCTTGTTGATGATGAATTTTGTGAAAATGATCCCCTATGGGTGCTCTGTGGGGATTTACAGGTGGCTTTTTGACATTGTCCAGATTCCTAAAACCCTTAGAAATTGTCTTTCTGTTTTTATGCGTGTATTTCTAAATAGTAATCACATTCAAATGCATATGTTCAAAAATAATCACTGCACGCTTTTGCAAACAAAACAGAAAAATAAAAAAAACAAGTACTTTTGCACTTTCAACGAGATAAATTTGTATTAATTTGAAGAAATTTGCATAGAATCGGCGTCTTTGTACAAGGAGACGAACATCCTAATAAGCGAATGTCGTCATAAAAATGAAAACTATACAGAGTGGTATAAAGAGAAAACAACTATGTGAAATAATCCCATTAGGTTCCAATTATGCTATTGCCTTTATATCTTTGAGCGTCTCATCACTTTGCTGCTTGGCAGAAGCTGACTGGATTGATTTGTACCATTTTACCTTATCAATTTGGATAATGAAGTCTGGTTGTAAGGTGATCCAATGGGACATAGTCGTACGCTTTTCATCCCTAATTTTTTCCTGGACCGCCTTTTCAGGTTTTCAGTCCACCGGGATACCCTCTTTTTCCCCAAGCCGCCTTTTCAAGTTTTCGACTTGCTGGGTGCACAGATTTTTCATATATATCCCTAATTTTTTCCCAAACCCTTTTGGTTCGCCGAGATGCCCTTATTTTTGCCTAGGCTAGTCAACCTAGAAGGTCCTTTTTATGTGTAGTATATTTTAACTATGTCTGTGTTTGCTGGGTGCGGAAGGTCGTCGCCGTCTATAGTGATTAATATCATAGCTCCACCAGAAAATATGTTCTCGATCACAAATGGTCCTTCGTATGTAGGAGTCCATTTTCCCCTGGGATCACCTTTTGGAAGGATGATGCGCTTGATTACTAGGTCACCCACCTGATATACCTGACGTCTGACCTTCTTGTTAAAAGCTTTAATTATACATTTTTGGTACATCTGACCATGATAAATAGTCGTGAGCCTCTTCTCATCAATCAAGTTCAATTGTTCAAGTCGATTCTGAATCCATTCATCTTCGTTTAAACATGCATCCTTCATGATTCTCAAAGAAGCGATATGGACTTCAACGGGTAAGACAGCTTCCATATTGTATACGAGGGAAAAGGGGGTTTCCCCTATGGACATGCGCACTGAAGTACGGTAACCATGAAGAGAAAATGGTAACATCTTGTGCCAGTCTTTATATGTCACTTTCATCTTCTGTGTGATCTTTTTGATATTCTTATTGGCAGCCTCCACAACGCCATTCATCTTCGGCCGGTAAGGAGAAGAATTATGATGCTGGATCTTGAATTGCATACAGAGCTTGGTGATCATAGTATTATTAAGGTTAGTATCGTTATCTGTGATAATTCTTTATGGGATACCATATCGACAGATAAGATTGTGCCTGATGAACCATGCCATAACATTCTTGGAAACGGAAGCAAATGAGGCTGCCTCTACCCACTTTGTGAAGTAATCAATGGCGACAAGGATAAAACGGTGTCCATTGGAAGCGGTAGGTCTAATATCTCCAATCATATCAATACCCCACATTGCGAATGGCCAAGGAGAAATCAAGACATTTAGTGGAATCAGAGGCACATGTACTTTGTCAGCATAGATTTGGCATTTGTGACAAGTTCGAGAGTGATGATGACAATCTGCTTCCATAGTGGACTAATAGCATCCTGCCCGTAGGATCTTTTTAGCCATTGTATGCCCACTATAATGGGTGCCAAAGGTACCTTCGTGCATACCTTCTATAATTTTCTTCGCTTCTCTCTTATCCACACACCGCAGTAAGGTAGAATCATGGTTGCGCTTGTAGATAATTTTGTTACTCGGGAAAACTTGGCAGAGAACCTTCTTAAGAACTTTTTGTCATTGGCAGATGCTCCCTTAGGGTACTCTTGATCTTAGAGATACCTTTTCACCTTGTGGAACCAAGGCTTTTCTTCTACTCCCTCAACATCAATCTCATAACAGTGGGCCGGTTCGTCTAATTTTTCGATAGTGATCCGAGGAGCTTTGTTATCCCATCTGACTTTAAACATGGATGGCATGGTGGCTAGTGCGTCCGCTAATTGATTTTCTTCTTTTGGAATATGTTCAAAGATAATCTCTTCGAAGTATGGAATCAATGTCAACACATGCTTTCAGTAATGGATGAGATTAGGATGCTTCGTATTCCATTCTCCCTTAATCTGACTGACTACTAGGGCCGAGTCTCCATATACGCTTAAGAATTTGAATCTCAAGTCAATAGCAGCCTTGATACCCATAATGCAAGCCTCATATTCGGCCATATTGTTGGTACAAATAAAGCATAGTCTGGAAGTGAAGGGTGTATGGTAGCCTTCTAGGGAGATGATCATAGATCCAATGCCTTTGTCGAGTGCGTTGGAAGCCCTATCAAATACCATAGTCCATCAGGATCCTTTTTCAGGTCCTTCATCCGGTCCAGGCTCTTCACAATTAGTTACGAGCATAATATTCTCGTACGAGAACTCAAAATTCATTGAATGGTAGTCGTCTACAGCCTGGTGAGCCAAATGAACAACTAGTACACTCCCTTTGATTGCTTTTTGGGTAGTATATTGAATGTCATATTCGGTCAGGAACATTTTCCATCTTGCTATTCTTCTAGAGAGAGAGGGTTTCTCGAATATGTATTTGATAGGATCCATTTTAGATATCAATAAGATAGTATGAGTCAACATATATTGTCTTAGTCGGCGAGCAGCCCATGCCACAATGCAGCAAGTTTTCTCGAGCAGTGAGTATCTTGTTTCACAGTCGGTAAAATTTTTACTAAGGTAGTATATTGCATGCTCTTTTTGACCAGACTCATCATGCTGCCCCAGCACACACCCCATTGATTTCTCTAATACCATTAAGTACATGATTAGAGGTCTTCCTTCAACCGGCGACATCAAAATTGGAGGTTCTTGAAGATATTACTTGATTCTGTCAATGGCAGTTTGGCAGTTATCATTCCACTTCACTACTTGATCTTTCTTTAGTAATTTGAAGATTGGTTCACAAGTAGCGGTTAGGTGGCAAATGAATCTGGAAATGTAGTTTAGACGTCTTAAGAATCCCCTAACCTCCTTCTTAGTGCGGGGAGTTGGCATTTCTTGTATAGCTTTAACCTTTGCAGAGTCTACTTCAATACCTCTGCCACTGACAATGAAACCTAAGAACTTACCAGATCTTACTCCAAAGGTGCACTTGTTCGATTTCAGTCTTAACTTGTACTTCTTCAGTCTTTCAAACAGCTTTTGCAGGTGATCAAGGTGCTCTTCTTCAGTCTGAGACCTGGCTATCATATCGTCTACATAGACCTCTATCTTGTGATGGATCCTATCATGAAACAAAGCTACCATAACACGCTGATAGGTTTCCCCGACGTTCTTCAACCCAAATGGAATAACTTTGTAACATAAGGTTCCCCACTATGTGACAGAAGTTGTTTTCTCCATGTCTTCATGTACCATTTTGATCTGATTGTAACCAGAGAAACCGTCTATGAAGGAGAATATCTTATGTTGTGCACTGTTGTCAACCAGAATATCAATATAGGGAAGCCGAAAGTCATCCTTGGGGATTTCCCTATTCAAATCTCTGTAATCCACACACACACACGCATTTTACCGTCCTTTTTAGGTACCGGTACCACGTTCACAACCTATTGTGGATAAGAAGTAACAACTAAGAATCTAGCATTGAATTGTTTCATGACTCCAGCCTTGATACTTTCTGACATCTCAGGACGCATATGAAGAACCTTTTGCTTTACTAGAGGGCAGTCTTCTTTTGTTGGCAGACGATGAACCATAATATCAGTGCCCAGCTCTGGCATGTCTTTGTATGACCAGGCAAAGATCTTAACACAGTCACATAAAATCTGAATTTACCGTTCTTTAACACCATTTTCCAAGTTGGCACCTATCTTGACTTCCTTTTTATTCTCCTCAGTACCCAAGTTTACTGTCTCGACCGGCTCTTTATGCGGCTGTATTTCTCTTTCCTCTTGCTGTAATACCCTAGCAAGTTCTCCTGGTACTTCATAATCTTCCTCACCTTCGTCCTCGACTTGGTAGATCGGATTTTCAAAGTCATAACTGTTATCAATCGGATCTAGGGTGGATGTGGATCTTCAATTTGATATGTGGGTGTGTGTAAGAGAGCATAGCTATTTTGACAAAGTAGAGTAAAAAGAAAAACATAGAGCGTAAAATTTGTATGCAAAACGTCTAATGATTTATTAATGACATATGACAAGATTTAAAATCAACATTAGACAACCTTAATCCAAGATAATATAGATGAAAACAAAACACACTTTGCACACATACACATCTAAGCATAACCCACATTTGTTGCCTCGGATATAAACGGTCATGTCTATCGAATGTGATATGTTTTAGCAAAAGACCCTCGATTAAAAGATCATAGTCCCTCAGTGAACCTCCAATGTTGCCTTTGGTAAATGATCTTAGTCCCTTACGACAATTTCTAAAACATCTTACAAGTTACCTTATGTGACTGTACGATGACCCACGCATGTCCCTCATATCCAATGATAAGGCTTTCTACTAACTAATGGTAGAATAGCACTATCTAGAGGAGGAGGAAAAAAACAAAGACTTTTTGAGTAGGTATATTGATCGTAACTTCTTGTTCACAAACAAAACCATTTTCACCTCACTGTTGTACTCCAAAATTTGCTCTCTCATTTTACTCAACATATTCCCATTGAGGTCCCCAATGTGCCCTAAGATGACTAAGAATTGACCAGGCAAGTTCTCCACTTAAGGCAATAAACCTCAAACTAGGGTTTCAATTTTAAGCAAGATGTGTGAGTCCCAAGGATCCCAAATATTATCCATTGTCCTAATATGTCCTCAAGATCATCCATGCCAAATGTCATGCCTTGAACTACAAGTTTGCTCAGTCAACTGCTCAAATGCCTGAAAATCAATTGTACTAGGTCAAAAGTCAATTGTGGCCCAAATATAGTCAAACTTTAATATTTTTGGACAACATCAACATTTTGAAGTAATATCCATCATTTGATCAAGGGTTGATCATGATTCCTCAAGAAATTCCCCTAACTCGTCAAAAGTAAAAAATGGCAAATTAGGGTTTATATAGGAAAAGTCAACCAAAATTTGACCAGGAATAACTTTCTCATACTTTATCAGAAATTTTTCCACGAAGGCTCATTTTGAAGATAATCTAATTCCCTACAACTTCTCTTCATCCCTCAAGTTCAAGAAATTCCCCAATCAAAAGATACAAGCTCATACATTATAGGTCCTTTCAAAAAGTCAACAAAACACCTTTTAGGTCAAAGATCCTTACATGAACAAGGAATATCCAATTGAGATGAAACCAAAAGGGTTGTTTAGAGGACATCCTAATATCTCTAAAAAGTACAAGAACTCCCTCTTAGGGTTAAAAATGAGAGAGATATGCATTGCTAAAGTTGACCAATTTTAGGAAAAATGCATGAAGCCAATATTGACCAAACTTGATTTTTTTCCAAATGGGCACATGTTTTCATGCTTGAAACTTGTTGTTAACATGGCCCACGACCTCTAAGATCACTCATACTTTATCTCATTATTTTTATTAGTTATTTTGATTTTTTATTCATTAAAATTCAAATGGAAATAAATAAATAAAAGAAATAATGAATGATATAATTTGAGAATCTTTTTCTCAGCAAATGAGGGGTAAGGTATGCTGGAAAATCAAAGGAAAATCGTGGAGGGAGGAAAGATTGGATTTGTTCCAAAAAAAGCCAAAAATTAAATAATTGGAAAGAAGATATTTCTCATCAAAGCATTGGATTTTTTCTACAATTGTTGACCTGATGAGATACACTACATATACACTACAACCCTAGAACAAAAGGAGACGAAAAGGTTGCCTCCAAAGTTATAAAAAAAATCTCAAAATTTCTCAAGAACCCTAAAGCCTTGAAACCCTATTCAATCCTAGCATCACACTCCTGAAGTGGCCAAGGTTTAATACCAGTCCTTACTCATCGTGAATAAACCCCAAAACCCCTCCTTGTACAAGCTCAGGTTGGTAAGTTGGTAGGTTTTAATTTTCAAGTTTCAATGTGATTTCAATCAGTGTAAGCATGATAGCATAATTAATACACATCATTATAAGTGTTCTAACATTTTACATGAAGGTTTTAACGCAGAAACACCATCGTGCCATTGTTAGGGCATGGAGCTTTTGAAGTTTCAGATCACATGATACAGACCTTTTTAGGACAAACCAGCCATGCCATTGGAATTGAAAGGTCTCAATTAGTAATGTAGGGTTTTTTTTATTGTTTGTTTCCATTGAATTTTGCAGGTTTTGTTTTTTGGACAACCGGAGATGGTGACCGGAGCCACCATCTAAGGTGTCTTGACTGGCTAATGACTCTGTGTGGCACAACGCTACCCTTTGATTGGCCCATTCAAACATCAGGGCCCACTCTACGCGTGTGTTTTGATTGGTTGACTTTTAATAGCTTGTTTAACATATATATTCATGGCTTGATATAAACTAATGGATGTACAGCCGTTCCAACGGTAGAGACAGCATGCTTAAGGCTTTGTGTGTGTGCAAGGGAAGGGGTTTTATCCCTGCCTCTTGCATATTATTTTTCTAAATATTTCTTGCAGATCATGTGCTTTGGGTTCCAGCATGTCCACCATGCATCTTCAGATCTCATCCATCAGATCACTATAGTATCAAATCCAGTGCCCCCAGAAACGCTTCTCCATGGTGAACCCTCAGGATCTAGCAACACCAGATCCCATACAGTTGTACTGGGCTAACGTAATCTGGTCCTAGCCATAATTCAACAGCATAACCCCCCAATTGGGTTTCTCACCCCCAGGCCCATCTTCTTTTAATTATTTTATTTAATTTTTTAATTAGTTTATATTTTTGTTTATTCGTTTTTAAAAAAAAAATCATAAAATCATAAAATCATCAAAAAAATAGGATTTAGAGTTTTTTAAGAAAAATTAATTTTTGCAAATTAATTTAATTAAATTTTAACTTTTTTATTTAATTTAAAATTAGTTAGAAATTAGGTTAAATTTATAATTTTCTTTCATAAAATACCAAAAAATATTTTTAATAGGCAATTAGACTTTTAGGGTTTCAAACATAGGCCAGTCTTAATTTTTGCGCGTTATTATTTTTCATACGATTATTTTTTATTATGTAACTGTGCCTGGTTTGTAATAGTTTAATTAGGGTTTTTAATTTCCGCATTTTACTTTTCGTTCATTATTTATGTAACTACACCAAAGCCTTGTAATAGTTGTAGGAACTTTATTTCTCGCTTTTATATTTCTTATATGCTTGTCTACAAACTGTTAGTAAAATTAAGCGTGCATGACAAGTATTAATCAATTAACCATTAGGTCATTAACTTCAAGATAAAATATCTGAAAAAAGCACACGGTCGCACAGTTGCACCCCTAGGGTATAATCTCACTTGTTGCCTTCGGAAATGGTCATGTCCCACGAACGTAGGGATATCTTAGCAAAGACCCTCAGTTTAAAAGTCATCATAAATATCATGGTCCCTTAATGTCCCTTGAGTTGCCTACGAGAAATGATCTTATTCCTCGATGTTGCCTACATGATGACATTCCCTTCGAATTGCTAAGGTATCTCTACATGTTGCTTTCGATGACCATAAACGTCCCTTTTGATAGTCCCTCAACATCCAATGATAGGGATACCTACTCACTAATAGTAGGATAGCACTATCTAAAAGAAAGGAGGAAAAGAACGCCATTTTTCGAGTAGGTAGATAGATATTAAGTACTTGCTCAGATCTGATTCTTTTTACACTTACACACTTTCAAAGTTTCTTTTCAAAAATGCTTTATCACACTCTTGAGGACTGATACAAGAGTTATCATAAAGCAAACAAAATCTTTCAAAACACACAAACACGAAAACAATTTTAAAAAATGAGCAAGTACCTAAGAGCCCGTGGAAAACCACGGATGGAAAGGGTGCTAACACCTTCCCTTTCCATAATCTACCCCCCTTACTCAGAAAATCTTGAAAAAGGTCTTTTTCTGTTCTTTTCACCCTTTCCTTTGTTGGATAAAAGAAAAGTCAATGACGACTCTTGCTTTCCGCGAAATTTGTGAACAAAAAACGCAAACCAGTATAACAGTCGGTTCTGCCACCGTATCACAGAACTGGCGACTCTGCTGGGGAGAATAATAAAAGTGGGATTTACCTTAGGGTCTAGTTCATTTCTAAACTGTTTTTCTTTGTCTGTTTTGATTTCTTTACTCTTAAGGGTATTGTTTGGGTTACTATAGATCCTACACCCGGATCTGAGGAAACCTTTTAGGTAAGTAGCAATAGATCATGGAAATTGTGTGGGGTATACCGACACGGTTGAAGCGGTGGCTACGTTGATGCAAAACTTTGGTTGGTACCGGTAGCCCTTGAGTTAATCAAGGAGAATACGGGGTTGCTGCGTGGTGCCATGGAGCGTCAACTGACCTTAGAACCTTAATTGAACAACTTGGCTATTAGGAAGTAGTGAGATAGTCGTCTTTTGTGTAATCCAAAAGTCGGTTGATACTCGATACTACACTCATTGAGATTTGACTCCCGAGTTTTGTTTGGTTGCAAGTCAGTTGTCCATCGGAACAAAACTTGTGGGGAAGATCAATGATATTGAGATTCCTTAGAACCCGGTTACTATTTATAGGACAGGTTAAACCAATCCAAACTTCAAGAGGGTATCACCTTAAAAACCATGCAAGCCTTAAACCTAAGGCATATCATACTAACCATTTCAAGGATTTTCTAGGGCTTATCTTTGTCTTGTTTTGTAGGACATGACATCCGCTCGCAGGAACACTATCCAAGTCAACCTTGTGAAAGTACCTCCCCAACTCAAGGAATTAGCATCAAGGATTCCCGAAAGCTCTCCCCTCACTGAAAAACATGGTCGACTTCTCAACTTGGTCACTTCAAACCCTGATGAAGAAATTTTAAAGGTTCTCTTTCAGTTCATTGACCCCTTACATCACTGCTTCACTTTTCCCGATTACCAGTTAGTGCCTACTATGGAGGATTTTTCTTAGTTATTTGGGGTACCTATCCTTAATCAGTTACCATTCAACGGTATGGAAAGAGACCCAAAGCCTGAAGAGATTGCTCAAGCTCTGTCTTTACAACGGTCTGATGTAGTGGAAATTTGGAAACCGTAAGAGGTGTCCAAAGATTTCTAGCTAAGTTTTTATTTGAGAAAGCTCACCATTTTTGGGATAGCCTGGATTTACAAGCTTTTGAAGAAGTGTTAACCCTTATCATCTATGGGATGGTACTATTCCCTAACACGGACCAACTCATAGATATGAATGCGGTTAAGGTTTTTATATCTCATAATCCGATGCCTACTTTACTTGGGGATATTATACACTCTTTGCATACTCGCACTCTAAAGAGAAGAGGAACCCTTCTGTGTTGCACTCCTCTATTGGCTAGGTGGTTTATTTTGCACCTACCTCAGTTTATTTGAAAGAATGAGCAGGGTATGAGATGGTCTCATAGGTTTATGTCCCTTACACATTCTGATATTCATTGGTGTTCTCGACCCTTGGAGAATGTTACCATCATTGGTCGCTGTGGGGAATTCCCTATTGTCCCTCTCTTAGGCATTAGGGGAGGAATCACTTATAATCCTTGTTTGGCGTTGCGACAGTTTGGTTATGCTAGAAGGGATGGTCCTCACGACAAACTCGTCCAAGGAATCACATTTGACTATGAGAATGACGTTCGGGGTTATCGTAAGAGGTTCATTCGGGCTTAGGGTATGATAAACAGAGTTGATAGCAAGACATTGGGGCACAAGAATTCCATCCCTCTTGAGCCTTACCTCAAATAGGTGTTAGCTCGTGCTCAATGTCTTATGATGCCTTACCCAGCCATCTTACCTGTGATTATGGAGCGAATTGCTGAGGGAGACACTCCTTACATTGTTCTTCATCTTGACATGCCAACTGATTTTGAGGAGTTACAGAAATCCTGGATCCAGCTCAAAGAACAATGGGATACATTTGAAACCCAATTCTATTCCAGCGAGAAGAAGGTTTTAGAGCTCACCAGGTTACTTCACGAGGAGAAGAGTATAAGTGCTTACATTGCACCAAATAGGATACGCCTGTGGGAAGCTTGAGTCTTCCTTTGCTTGGAGAGTTTTTATTTTTTCTTTGTTCCTTTGTAAGCCCAAGAGGCATTATGATGATCGATAAAACATCTTAATGCAATTAATTTTTGTTCTCTTACTGTTTAAGAAATGTTAAGTCTTAGAAATCCTTGAAAACATTACATACATATATCATACATATCATTGCATAAGCAGATTCCAAAGTAGGTTTCTCATCTTCTTCGTTGTTTATTTCAGAAATGGCTCTAGAACAAACAGTGAAGGATCTACATACTCAGAATGCTCAGTTTCAATAGATGATCATGGCTCTGGCTAAGGGGCAAGAAGAACTGAAAGCCCTGATTGTCAAAGAAAAGACTAAGAAGCCAAGGAAGACACCTGGTGTGCTGAATTTGGAAAGGAGGTTCAAAGGACTGTTAAGGCAAGAGGTTGAGATAACATCTTTGTCAAAAGAAGGAGACAATCAAGAAGGGGAGACAAGAGAGGAAGACCCCAATATAAGGGAATTTGATAATGAGACTAATTATAATGAGGAGCAGTATCCTCCGGCTGATGAAAAATACAAACAGTTGGAAGTGTGTCTAAGTGCAATGGAAATCCAGAAGGTGCCAGGGCTAGATTTTGAAGAGCTGGGTTTGGTTTCTGGGGTTGTCATCCCGCAAAAGTTCAAGGTCCTGATGTTCTCCAAATATGATGGGGTTTCATGTCCCAAGATGCACCTCCGATCTTATGTGAGAAAGATTCAGCCTCACACTGATGACAAGGACTTATGGGTCCACTTCTTTCAAGATAGTCTATCTGGAACTCAACTAGAATGGTTCTACCAGTTGGAAGGGACCAACATTCATAATTGGGAAGACCCGGTTGCTGCTTTATACAAGCAGTATTAGTATAATGTAGACCTTTCTCCCACCCGTACACAACTCCAAAGTATGTCTATGGGTTCGAGCGAGGGCTTTAAATACTATGCTCAGAAGTGGAGGGACTTAGCAGGAAGAGTCCAACCTCCCCTGACTGATAGGGAGTTAGTGGATATGTTTTTGGGTACCCTATCTGGTCCATTTTTCAACCATCTGATTGGGAGCTCTTCAACTGGTTTTACTGAGCTGATCTTGATGGGAGAAAGAGTGGAAGCTGGGATTAAAAGTGGTAAGATCCAAAAGGATGCATCCTCCAGTACAGTAAGGAAGCCAGTTTCTGGGAAGAAGGAAGTCAGTTCCACTTATATCCAAGGGAATCAGGTCAGAACCAAGCACCGTCCAACAGTAGGGGCTATTATGATCTCTAAACATGCACCTACTCAACAAAGGAACAATCAGCCTAGAGCAGAAAGGTCTGTAAGACAATATACCCGGATAAATATGATCCTGTCTTAAGTTTTGCCACAATTATTGAAGTCCAATCTGGTAACTTTGAGGGAAGCTCTGAAGAATCCTAATACTGCCTCTCCCCGATACAATTTAAATACTCGATGCGCCTACCATTTTGAGACTCCGGGGCATGACACAAACCACTGCTAGGCTTTGAAGAACAAGGTGCAGGATCTGATTGAAGCAAAGGAGATTGAATTTGATGCTTCGGAAACTCCCAACGTCATAATTTCACCCATGCCCAAGCATGGCCCAGGAATCAATGCTATTGGTGTTGTCTCCGCCATGAAAGATGATGACAGTAGCTATGACATGGATAACTGGATCTTCCCTACTACCAACGGTGGACCTAGTAACTGGACGAAAAAAGACTTTGTACCAATTACTTTTATTCAGAAGTAATTGTCTTTCTTGTTTTTGGATATGTTATAAACAATATAAACTTTATGGCCATGTGTCTTACCCGGGGCACAATGGTTTATTTGTGAGGGTATCATGTTTCAATATTCATATGACATTAATAAAGCATTGGACGTTTTGTATACAAATTTTGCGCTCTCTTTCTTTCTTTTCTGCTTTTACTTTGTCCATATAGTTATGCTCTTACACACACTCACGTACCAAACTGCAGATCCATATCCACTCTGGATCCCATTGATAACAATTATGTTATTGCCGGTTATGACTTTGAAAATCCAATCAACCAAGTCGAGGACGAAGGTGAGGAAGATTTTGAGGTACCTGGAGAACTTGCTAAACTGCTACATCAGGAAGAAAGGACTGTACAACCTCATGAAGAGCTAGATGAGACAATAAACTTGGGCACAGAGGAGGACATAAAATAAGTCAAGATAGGTGCAAATATGGAGCTTAGTGTCAAACAGCGGTTGATACAGATGTTGCATGATTATGTCGAGATCTTTGCCTGGTCATATAAAGACATTCCAGGACTAGACACCGATATTGTGGTTCATCACCTACCAGCTAAAGAAGATTGCCCTTCGTTAAAGCAGAAGGTCTCCCGTATGCGCCCTGAAATGTCAGATAAAATTAAAGCAGGAGTGATGAAACAATTCAATATTGGGTTCCTAGTCGTCACCTCTTATCCCCAATGGGTTGATAATGTAGTCCCGGTGCCCAAAAAGGAAGGAAAGGTACGGAAGTGTGTGGACTACAAAGATTTGAATAGGGAAATCCCCAAGGATGACTTTCCGCTTCCCCACATTGACGTTTTGGTTGACAACACCGCACAACACAAGATCTTTTCCTTCATGGACGGTTTCTCTGGTTACAATCAGATCAAGATGGCACCAGAAGACATGGAGAAGACAACCTTCGTCACACAATGGGGCACTTTCTGTTACAAAGTGATGTCATTTGGGTTGAAGAACGCTGGGGAAACCTATTAGCGAGCCATGGTAGCTTTGTTCCATAACATGATTCACCATGAGATAGAGGTCTATGTTGATGACATGATAACTAGGTCTCAAACTGAGGAAGAACACCTTGATCATCTACAAAAGCTATTTGATAGGTTGAAGACGTACAAGCTGAGGTTAAACCCGAACAAGTGCACCTTTGGGGTAAGGTCTGGTAAACTCCTAAGTTTCATTGTCAGTGACAAGGGCATTCAGGTAGACCCTGCAAAGGTGAAGGCTATACAAGAGATGCCGGCTCCTCGCGTAGAGAAGGAAGTTAGAGGCTTCTTGGGACGCCTAAATTACATTGCCAGATTCATTTCCCATTTAACTACTACTTGTGAGCCTATTTCAAACTCCTGAAGAAAGATCAAGTGGTAAAATGGAATGACGAATGCCATACTGCCTTCGAAAGAATAAAAGAATACCTTCAAGATCCTCCAATTATGATGCCTCCGATTAAAGGAATACCTTTGATAATGTACTTAATAGTGTTAGATAATTCAATGAGGTGTGTGCTGGGGCAGCATGACGAGTTCGGTCGAAAAGAGCATGCAATATACTACCTTAGCAAAAAGTTTACCGACTGTGAAACAAGATACTCACTGCTTAAGAAAACTTGTTGCGTTTTGGCATGGGCTGCTCGCCGACTGAGACAGTATATGTTGACCCACACTACTTTGTTAATATCTAAGATGGATCCGATCAAGTACATCTTCGAGAAGCCCGCTCTCTCCGGAAGAATGGCAAGATGGAAAATGATCCGGACCGAATACGATATCCAATACACGACCCAGAAAGCAATCAAGGGAAGTGTACTAGCTGATCATTTGGCTCATCAGGCTCCGCATGACTACCAGACCATGAATTTTGAGTTCCGGGATGAGAATATTATGTTAGTGACTGACTATGAAGAACCTGAACTGGATGAAGGACCTGAGGATGGATCCCGATGGACTATGATTTTTGATGGAGCTTCTAATGCACTTGGCAATGGCATTGGTGCTATAATCATATCTCCTGAGGGCTGTCATACTCCCTTCACCGCCAGATTATGTTTCAACTGCACCAACAATATGGAAAAATATGAGGCATGCATCATGGGTTTCAAAGCTGCTATTGACCTGAGGATCATGTTCTTGAGCGTCTTCAGGGATTTGGCCTTGGTAATAAGTCAAATCAAAGGAGAGTGGGACATGAAGCACCCGAGTCTCATCCCTTACAAAGAACATGTGCTGACATTTCTTCCGCACTTTGAAGAGGTCACCTTTGAACATTTTCCACGAGAAGAGAATTAGTTAGCGGACGTGCTAGCTACTATGTCGTCCATGTTCAAGGTCACATGGGATAATGAGGCTCCTCAGTTCACTATTGAGAGGTTGGATGAACCAGCATACTGCTATGAGATTGACACTGAAGAAATAGCAGACAAACCTTGGTTCCATGAAGTGAAAAGGTATCCAAAGGCTCAAGAATATCCTGGGGGCGTCTGTCAATGATAAGAAGTTTCTGAGAAGGTTCTCCGTAAAGTTCTTCCTCAGTAATGGAATCCTCTACAAGCGCAACCATGACTCTACCTTACTTCAGTGCATAGACAAGAGCGAAGCAGAGAGGATTATGGCAGATTTAAATGAAGGTACCTTTGGAACCCACTCTAGTGGACACACCATGGCTAAAAAGATCCTACGGGCAAGATACTATTGGTCCAATATGGAAGTAGACTGTTATCAGCATTCCCGAACTTGTCACAAATGCCATATCCATGTTGATAAAGTACATGTACCTCCTGTCCCCTTGAACGTCTTGACGGTTCCATGGCCCTTTGCAATGTGGGGCATTGACATGATCGAAGAGATTAGACCTACCGCTTCTAATGGGCATCACTTCATCCTAGTGGCCATTGAT
Source organism: Vicia faba (assembly GCA_948472305.1). Taxonomy (NCBI): domain Eukaryota; kingdom Viridiplantae; phylum Streptophyta; class Magnoliopsida; order Fabales; family Fabaceae; genus Vicia; species Vicia faba. The sequence continues at coordinate 134,630 of CATIWC010000306.1, read as the reverse complement.
TACTTCATGAAGTGGGTTGAGGCTGCCTCTTTTGCTACTGTTACCAAGAATGTTATGGCACAGTTTATCAAGCATAACCTGATTTGTCGGTATGGTGTGCCAGAGAGAATTATCACAGACAATGGTACAAATCTCAATAATACAATAATCACCGAACTCTGTAAACAGTTCAAGATTTAGCATCATAATTCTTCCCCTTACCGGCCGAAGATGAATGGAACTGTGGAGGATGCTAACAAGAATATTAAGAAAATCATATAGAAGATGACGGTGACATACACAGACTGGAATGAGATATTACCATTCGCTCTTTATGATTACCGCACCTCAGCACATACGTCAACAAGGGCAACACCTTATTCTCTGGTATATGGTATGGAGGTTGTCCTACCTATTGAAGTCCAGATCCCTTCTTTGAGGATCATGAATGATGCGGGTTTGAACAAAGATGATTGGATCCAGACTCGACTTGATCAACTAAATCTGATTGATGAGAAAAGGCTTATTATTGTCTGTCATGGTCAAATGTATCAAAAGTGGATAATCAAGGCTTTCAACAAAAAGGTCAGACGTCAAGTGTATCAAGTGGGTGGTATGGTAATCAAGCGCATCATACTGCCACAAGGTGATCCCAGGGGAAATCGACTCCCACATACGAAGGGGCATTTGTAATCAAAAGCATATTTTCCGGCGGAGCCATGATTCTAACCACCATGGATGGTGACGACCTTCCTCACCCTGTGAATGTGGACATAGTGAAAAGATATTATACATAAATAAGGACCCGCTAGGTTGACTGGCCTAGTAAAAAATAAGGGTATCCCGGCGAACCAAAAGGGTTCGGCCAAAAATTAGGGATAAATACAAAAGAAATATGTACACCCGGAAAGTCGAAAACCTGAAAAGGCGGCTTGGGCAAAAAAGGGTATCTCGGTGGACTGAAAACCCGAAAGGGAGGTCCAAGCAAAAGTTAGGGATTTAAAGCGTACAACTATGTCCCATTGGATCACCTTGCAACCCAACTTCAGTATCAACTAGTAAGCTTAAACTGTAACACCCCTTCTAAATAACCCGCGAATATACTAATTAAATCAGAGTAACATGGAAAACAGGGATGTCACAATTCCAAGATAAATATAAAAACCTCAAATCTACAGTATCATGCTTTACTGAAGGAATTATTAAAATAAATATTCAAATCAATATCATGTTCTACACAGCGGAAATGTCTCAAAACCGGAATAACTTCACTTCATGAGTATTCCCAACATAAATTAAACAATAGAGTATAAAATAAAACTCATCATTCAAATGTTTCCCCCAGTGTTACAACCTATCAGAGCACGACACTAACATGCGGACTTAAAGTAACATAGCTCTAGAGCCATCCTCACCAACTCCTGAGCTGCTAACTTTAATCTGAAATCATTAAAGTAAGGGTGAGATTTCTCATAATTAACATGCATTATAAGCTTCTCAATCAACATTATATCACAAGCATATTATTTCACCCATTTTAGCATAAATTCAGATTCAACACGCAGTTCCAATCATACAAGTCATCATGCACAAATCAATAATCAACCAAAGAATTGTAACACTGGAAGACATCCTAACATGTTACAATTCCATGCAAACACAAATGCAGACACAATGCATGTGGTACCAACACGTGACCAAGTCACCCAACACTGATCCATCATCAACCGGATACAGCAACCATCGATTCGTCCATAAACACCCGGACACGAATCCAGCCTAACCACCCATCATCACCCGGGTATCGGTTAACGGCAATACAAGTCAAATTCCACACAATGGGAATTAACTTCACCAAAACAATGCATATGCACGCACATCACCAGCATGCAACATCAAATCAGTCTATGAAATACATCAATTTATCATAATTGAACCAAAACCAAAAAAAACATGATATCATTATTTATCATACACACATCAAACAGCATAAACATGCACTTCATCCACCAAGACCTGATACAATCAATTATCATGGATACACCATTGCATATACACCAAATATGCACATAATAACAAACCCCATAATCGGAAAGTCAACACATTTTCAAAATAAAATCAAGTTACAGTTATTTTCTTCATTTTATAAAATAGAGTATTTAATTTAAGAAATAACGTCCAAAACGGCACTCAAAACGGATTTACGGTTTGAAAGTTATGAATTTTCAAAGTTTAATATTTTTCAAAAAGTTACAGCAGAACCCAGTTCCTACATATACAGGAACCGGTTCCTGCGAAGTTAAAAAAATCACCTTTCTGGAAATTGTATGGGAACCCGGTTCCTACCTATATAGGAACCGGTTCCTACGTGCGTTTTTGCAAGTTTTTGTAAATTTACACAGTGGAACCCGGTTCCTCCCCACTGGGAACCGGTTCCCACGACCTGCAGAGCCAAAAACTGCTATTTTGACAGCATTTTGTATCTCAATCCATTCCTTTTCATTCCCATACGAATGGCCACATCAATTAACACCAGAATCACCCAAGTAACATCAACATAATATCAAATAACACAATTCAACCATTCCTAACAATCCTATATCATACAATTGGTTCAATTCCACACAATTTGACAACATTAGGGACAAATTCTACAAACCTAGAAAATCCTAAATTGAGATTCCTAACATGCTTAATCAATTCTATTGATCCCAAAATATATAAGGCATATTAAATAATTGAAATCACCCCTTACCTCGCGATGATCCTTCGAATTCACGGCGTTTGGCTTTTTCCTCTCTTCTCTTCTCTTCTCCAATTTCACGTATAATGACTTTTTCCCAAATAACCTTCTTTTTCTTTTCCTTTTTATCCTTCTTTTTATATTCCTTTTATTATTTTCCAAATAATAGTAATAAATTAGTTATCATTTAGTAGAGATTTTTACTTCACACACCTCTAATTCAACCTTACACCCCCCGGTCTTCCTTTTTAATTTCATAAAATTCTTCCATTTAATCCAAAATATTATTAATTAAGCCTTTAATTAATTTAATAATTAAATTCCTAATTATTTAACACTTGAATTAATTTGGGGTGTCACAACTCTCCCCAACTAAAAGAGTTTTCGTCCTCGAAAACATACCTTAGACGAACAGTTCGGGATACGAGTCCTTCATCTGGCTCTCCAGCTCCCAAGTGACATTTCCATCTGCTGGTCCTCCCCAAGCCACTCTTACCAATGCGATCTCCTTTCCTCGCAGTTGTTTCAACTTCCGATCCTCAATTCTCGCAGGTACCGCTTCCACAGTCAAATTCTCTCGTACCTGTATATCGTCTACCCGAATCTCATGAGACGGATCAGCAATGTACTTCCTTAGCTGAGATACATGAAAGACATCATGCAAATTTGCAAGTGACGGCGGCAAAGCAATCTGATAAGCAACTTTCCCAACTCTCTTGGTAATCTGAAACGGACCAATAAAACATGGAGTCAACTTCTTTGACTTCAAAGCTCGACCAATACCAATCATCGGAGTAACTCGCATAAAAACATGTTCTCCTTCGCTAAACTCAAGATCCTTCCTCCTCTTATCGTGATAACTTTTCTGACGACTCTGAGAAGTCCTCATCTTCTCCTGAATCATCTTAATCTTTTCCGAAGTCTGTTGGACAATTTCTAGTCCAATCACAACACTCTCTCCAGATTCATACCAACACAACGGTGTCCGACACCTCCTACCATACAATGCCTCAAACGGAGCCATACCAATGCTCGAATGAAAACTATTGTTGTAGGTAAACTCAATCAATGGTAGATAACTATCCCAAGCTCCACCTTTCTCCAACACACAATCTCTTAACAAATCTTCCAACGACTGAATCGTTCTCTCCGTCTGACCATCTGTCTGTGGATGATAAGCGGAACTCAACCGCAACTTAGTACCCAAAGCTTCTTGCAATCCCGTCCAGAATTTAGATGTAAACCTAGGATCTCGATCCGACACAATACTAGAAGGAATACCGTGCAAACTCACAATCTTCTCAACATACAATTCTGCCAACCTTTCCATCGGATAATCCATTCTTATCGGAATAAAGTGAGAAAATTTCGTCAACCGATCAACAATAACTCAGATAGAATCACAATTCTTCGATGTCCTTGGCAAACCAGACACAAAATCCATAGAGATTCCATCCCATTTCCATTCCGGAACAAACAACGGTTCCATCAATCCTGACGGTTTCTGATGCTCAATCTTCGACTTCTGACAAACCAAACAAGCATACACAAACTCAGCAATTTCCTTTTTCATTCCCGGCCACCAAAACAACTTCTTTAAATCATGGTACATTTTAGTAGCACCAGGATGAATAATCAATCCACTATGATGTCCTTCTTCCAAAATACTCTTCCTAATCTCTGCAACATCCAGAACACACACCCTATTACCAAATCTCATAACACCATTCTCATCAATCCGGAACTCGCCTCCTTGACCTTGGTTGATCAATGTCAATTTATCAACTAACCCAACATCGGACTTCTGTCCATTCCAAATTTCTTCCAGAATACCACTAGTTAGTTTCAACATACCCAATTTCACACTATTCAGAGTAGTTTCACATACCAAACTTAAATCTCTGAACTGCTCAACCAAATCTAACTCACGGACCATTAACATCGACATATGCAAGGACTTCCTACTCAAGGCATCCGCAACAACGTTTTCCTTACCAGGATGGTAATTCAAACCGAAATCATAATCCTTTAGAAATTCTAACCATCTCCTCTAACTCATATTCAACTCTTTCTGATCAAAGAGATACCTCAGACTTTTGTGATCACTGAACACCTCAAACCGAGAACCATATAAATAATGCCTCCACAACTTCAAAACAAACACAACAGCTGCCAACTCCAAATCATGAGTCGGATAATTCCTTTCATGTACTTTCAATTGTCTCGAAGCATAAGCCACCACCTGCTTATCTTGCATTAACACACCACCTAATCCCATTAATGATGTGTCACAATACACAACAAAAGACTTAGTCGGATTTGGCAAAATCAAGATCGGAGCACTTGTCAACCTCCTCTTCAGCTCTTGAAATCCTTTCTCACATTCAACATCCCAAACAAACATCTGACCCTTCCTGGTCAACTTAGTCAACGGTAACGCTAATTTGGAAAATCCTTCTATAAACTTCCTGTAATAACCTGCAAGACCCAGAAAACTACGGATCTCAGAAGCATTCTTCGGCGCTTCCCACTGAGATACTGCTTCTACCTTCGTAGGATCCACAGCAATTCCATTCTTGGAAATTACATGGCCAAGAAAACTTACTTCACTTAACCAGAATTCACACTTGGACAACTTCGCATAAAGCTTCTTCTCTTTCAACAATTCCAACACAACTCTGAGATGTTCTGCATGCTCTTCATCGCTCTTCGAATAAATTAGAATATCATCAATGAACACCACCACAAACTTATCAAGATACGGATGAAATATCATGTTCATATACTCCATGAAAACACCAGGTGCATTAGTAACTCCAAACGGCATAACAGAATACTCGTAATGTCCATACCTCGTTCTAAATGTAGTTTTCTGAATATCTTCCGACTTCACACGAATCTGATGATATCCAGATCTCAGATCAATCTTACTAAATACACAAGCTCCAACTAGTTGATCCATCAAATCATCGATCCTCGGCAAAGGATACCGATTCTTGATTGTAACTTTATTCAGATGTCTGTAATCAACACATAATCTCATTGAACCGTCTTTCTTCTTAACCAACAACACCAGAGCACCCCACGGCGAAACACTCGGACGAATAAACTTCTTCTCAAGTAACTCCTCCAACTGTTTCTTTAACTCCGCTAATTCAGATGCCGACATACGGTAAGGCGCCATCGACACCGGACTAGTTCCAGGAATCAAATCTATAGTAAATTCTACCTCCCTCTCAGGTGGAAATTCACTAACGTCTTCCGGAAACACCTCTGGAAATTCATTCACCACTGGCAATCCATCACTCTTTGCTTTTCCCTCCGCTTCTATTGCAGAATACAACATAAATACCACAGCACCATCTTTCACAGCTAGGTTCATCTGTTTAACCAACATAGTCACATCTTCGACACTAACCTCTTCAGGAAAAATAACCGTCTTCGCAAAACAGTTGATATGAACCTGGTTTAATTCCAACCAGTTCATTCCAAGGATGATATCAAGTTGTTCTAACGGTAGGCACACTAAATCCATACCGAAACCCCTACCAAAAATCACAATAGGACAATTCCTACAAACATACGAAGTAGTCACTGAACCCGACGCAGGAGTATCAATAACCATACTTCCATCCATATTAGAAATTTCCAAATTCAATCTTTTAGCACAATCCAAAGCAATAAAATAATGCGTAGCTCTAGTATCAATAATCGCAATCAAAGGTATGTCATTAATAAAACATGTACCTTTAATCAGTCGATCATCTGGCTTAGTCTCTGACCCAGACAATGCAAACACTTTACCACCAGCTTACTCCTTCTTGGGTTTTGTACACTGAGGACGAGTATGACCTTCTTCACCACAGTTGTAACAAGTCACCACTCTTACTCTGCAATCATTGGCCACATGGCCGAGTTTCCCACACTTGAAACACTTCTTATCATTACTTTTGCAATCCACCATACGATGTCCTGTCTCACCACACTTGTAGCACTTAATGGAAGAACTAGAATGTCCTCTACCAAACTTCTTCTAACCACCGGGTCTCTGATTACTTCTATCATAAGGCTTACCACGATCCATCTGTTGCTTACCCTTCCTATCAACATACCCTCGAGCATTCGACTTAGTGCTAGCAAGATCCTCCTCTAAAATCCTACTACAGTCAACCAGATCAGGAAATCTTCGGATACGCTGATACCGAATACCCTGCTTAATCTCATCACGAAGACCATTCTCAAACTTGATACATTTGGAAAATTCTCCATCTGCATCGTTAGTATAATAAGCATAATACTTCGCTAACTCAGTAAACTTCGAAGCATACTCACTGACAGTCTTGTTACCCTACTTGAGTTCCAGAAACTCAATCTCCTTCTTGCCTCTGATGTCCTCAGGAAAGTACCTCCTCAGAAAAGCCCTCCTGAACACAGCCCAAGTCAATGCAATACCATCTTCTTCCATTTCAGTTCTGGTAGCAACCCACCAGTCATCAGCTTCCTCTACTAACATGTGAGTTTCGTATCTCACCTTCATCCCTTCAGCACAGTCAATTACTCTGAAGATCCTCTCGATCTCCTTCAACCACTTCTGAGCAACTTCGGGATCATGTGCACCCTTGAACAACGGAGGATTATTCTTCTGAAAATTCCCCAATTGTCGGTCAGCACCAATCACAGCTTCCTGCTGGTTCCCTCCGAGTACTCCAGCCAACATTCCCAATGCTTCAGCAAGAGCATCGTCGTTTCTTCTGTTACTTCTTCCGGCCATTGCTCTGTAACATTATAAAACAACCTCATCAGCAGACAAGTATCGACAATGTCATCTTACACTAGTCGCATACAAAAGGGATAACGACACAAGACAAGACCGACTATGCTCTGATATCACTATTGTAACACCCCTTCTAAATAACCCGCGAATATATTAATTAAATCAGAGTAACATGGAAAACAGGGATGTCACAATTCCAAGATAAATATAAAAACCTCAAATCTACAGTATCATGCTTTACTGAAGGAATTATTAAAATAAATATTCAAATCAATATCATGTTCTACACAGCGGAAATGTCTCAAAACCGGCATAACTTCACTTCATGAGTATTCCCAACATAAATTAAATAATAGAGTATAAAATAAAACTCATCATTCAAATGTTTCCCCCAGTGTTACAACCTATCAGAGCACGACATTGACACGCGGACTTAAAGTAACATAGCTCTAGAGCCATCCTCACCAACTCCTGAGCTGCTAACTTTAATCTGAAATCATTAAAGTAAGGGTGAGATTTCTCATAATTAACATGCATTATAAGCTTCTCAATCAACATTATATCACAAGCATATTATTTCACCCATTTTAGCATAAATTCAGATTCAACACGCAGTTCCAATCATACAAGTCATCATGCACAAATCAATAATCAACCAAAGAATTGTAACACTGGAAGACATCCTAACATGTTACAATTCCATGCAAACACAAATGCATACACAATGCATGTGGTACCAACACGTGACCAAGTCACCCAACACTGATCCATCATTAACCGGATACAGCAACCATCGATTCGTCCATAAACACCCGGACACGAATCCAGCCTAACCACCCATCATCACCCGGGTATCGGTTAACGGCAATACAAGTCAAATTCCACACAATGGGAATTAACTTTACCAAAACAATGCATATGCACGCACATCACCAGCATGCAACATCAAATTAGTCTATGAAATACATCAATTTATCCTAACTGAACCAAAACCAAAAAAACATGATACCATTATTTATCATACACACATCAAACAGCATAAACATGCACTTCATCCACCAAGACCTGATACAATCAATTATCATGGATACACCATTGCATATACACCAAATATGCACATAATAACAAACCCCATAATCGGAAAGTCAACACATTTTCAAAATAAAATCAAGTTACAGTTATTTTCTTCATTTTATGAAATAGAGTATTTAATTTAAGAAATAACGTCCAAAACGGAACTCAAAACGGACTTACGGTTTGAAAGTTATGAATTTTCAAAGTTTAATATTTTTCAAAAAGTTACAGCAGAACCCAGTTCCTACATATACAGGAACCGGTTCCTGCGAAGTTAAAAAAAAAATCACCTTTCTGGAAATTGTATGGGAACCCGGTTCCTACCTATACAGGAACCAGTTCCTACGTGCGTTTTTGCAAGTTTTTGTAAATTTACATAGTGGAACCCGGTTCCTCCCCGCTGGGAACCGGTTCCCACGACCTGCAGAGCCAAAAACTGCTATTTTGACAGCATTTTGTATCTCAATCCATTCCTTTTCATTCCCATACGAATGGCCACATCAATTAACACCAGAATCACCCAAGTAACATCAACATAATGTCAAATAACACAATTCAACCATTCCTAACAATCCTATATCATACAATTGGTTCAATTCCACACAATTTGACAACATTAGGGACAAATTCTACAAACCTAGAAAATCCTAAATTGAGATTCCTAACATGCTTAATCAATTCTATTGATCCCAAAATCTATAAGGCATATTAAATAATTGAAATCACCCCTTACCTCACGATGATCCTTCAAATTCACGGCGTTTGGCTTTTTCCTCTCTTCTCTTTTCTTCTCCAATTTCACGTATAATGACTTTTTCCCAAATAACCTTCTTTTTCTTTTCCTTTTTATCCTTCTTTTTATATTCCTTTTATTATTTTCCAAATAATAGTAATAAATTAGTTATCATTTAGTAGAACTTTTTACTTCACACACCTCTAATTCAACCTTACACCCCCCGGTCTTCCTTTTTAATTTCATAATTAATTCATCCATTTAATCCAAAATATTATTAATTAAGCCTTTAATTAAATTAATAATTAAATTCCTAATTATTTAACACTTGAATTAATTTGGGGTGTCACACAAACCGTACCAATCAATCCAGCCAGCTTCGAACAAGTAGCAAAGTGATGAGACGCTTAAGGACATAGGGGAAATAGCAGAATTGAAACTCAATGGGATTATTACACATAGTTGTTTTCTCTTTGTACACTATTTTGTATAGTTTTCATTTACGACGACGTTCTCCTACTAGAACATTAGTCTCTTTGTACAAAACTCCTGTTATAGGCGAACTTCAAAAATCAATACAAATCACTTCTTTGAAAGTACAAAACTATTTGTTTTTTTATTTTTCTGTTTTGTTTTGCAAAAACGTCCAATGATTATTTTTGACATATGAATTTAAATATGATTACTATTCACAAATACTTGCATAAGAAACAGAAAGACGATTACTAATGACTTTAAGAAACGGGCAAAGTCTAAAAAATCCAGTTGTAGTCCCGATAGTTACTCTTTCCAGCATGGTACAGGAGCAGAGACATTTTGAGACGAAATCACCATTACATACGACCACATGATGTCCATGTTCTCCACAGATAGAAACAACCGAAGTTGTGATCTCTTCTTCCCCAAGCTGGAATTACCTTCTCCAGCAAAGTTCCTTCAGAGAGTTGAAATCTATTTTCGCTAACCGAGTTTTATAATTTCAAACAGTTTATAAAACCTCCTCCCGGGTAAAGTTTATTTCTCTAACTGCGGAAGTTTATTCCCCAACAGAGTTTATTTCTCCACATCGACAAAATCTTCCAACAAAGAATTATCTCTCTCTACAGAGTCAATCCCCGGCAGAATATCCTCAAACGGAAAGAGGAAATCCCCAGCAAATCATCTTCATTCATCATCCCCAGCGGAAATGAAAGATTCATCTTCTCAATACTCTTCAGCAGTAGTCCGGGATTTACTTTCCCATACTAAGAAATATCGCAACAGCATCCCATATTCATACATCATGACATGCGCATACACATCGCATACGGCATAATCTCATTTATTTTAAGAACATCATCACAATGCATTCCATACATCATGACATTGCATACGACTAACTCTTTACATTTTTCAGGGAAAAGATCAAATCAACAAACAACGTTGACTACTTACATGACTTGGTAGTCTTCTCAAAAGCTACGACTGACGAAGGGTTATCTCAACATTTGTTCTCAAAATATGTTCTCAAAAGACCTTCTCTGGTTCAGTTAGATCGATACTAAGATCTCGCTGATTTCTATTCCAGTTGAAGATATTCCAAGACTTTTGTCTGGTTCAGTTAAATCGATACTATTTTTCTGATTTCCATCTCAGTCAAAGTTAATTCAAGACCTTCTCTGGTTCAACTAAATCGATACTAAGATTTTCTTGATTTCTATTCCAGTTAAAGACAACTCAAGACCTTTCTCTGGTTCAGTTAAATCGATACTAAGATTTTTCTGATTTCTATTCTAGTTAAAGAAACTACAAAGCCTGGAATACGAACAGATAGCAGATCACCATGCTGTGAAGCCTAGACCCGACCAGATAACAGTTAACATCATGGCTGAAGCCCAGAATCCGACCGGATAATAGTCGATCAACAACTCAAGACATTGTGAAGCCTGGAATCCGACCAGATAATAATATAAGGTGTTGTGAAGCCTGGAATCCGACCAGATAGCAGCTTACTCTATTAATTACTATGAATCCTGGGCTCGACCAGATAGTAGTATACCTCAAATTCAAGTTGAAGCATGGATCCGACCAGATAATAACTTAATTTCTTCAAATCACTGAAGCCTGGATTCCGACCAGATAACATTTTAAGAAACTGCAAAGCCTGGAGTATGACCAGATAATAGTTTAATCTCATTTCCCCATAAATTCGATGTGAAGCCTGGAATACGACCGGATATTAGTGAGCCTTATTATCCTTAGCAAGTCACTGTGAAGCCTGGATCCAGACCAGATAGCAGTTCACTTATGTCTCTTCAATCAAGAGATGACTCCCCAATAGAGTAATGGACAATTGAAGCTCCTAAGCAATATTTCCCAAGACAAAGACCGATATTCCTCAGCGGAGTCCTCCCAAACAACAGGCATAGGAATCCTCACAAAGGAAGATCTCACGAAATCAACATTCTCCCAGATGGCATATTTAAGCCCATCTCCGATGATCTTCCGTCGTCTTCTCCAAATGGCATCTACAAGCCCATTCCCGATATTATCTACACAGTCAAATATCATTTCAGACGAGTGTAAATTTCTAGGCACTCTAGTGTTCAATCATCTTCCACCTTCAGATCAAGAAAGGTTGACCAGCCAATCTACATCCTCATGTTTAAGAAGATTTAATAGGGGAAGATGTTGTACCCAAAAATTTGCTCTCTCATTTTACTCAACACATGCCCATTGAGGTCCCCAATGTGCCCTAAGATGACTAAGAATTGACTAGGCAAGTTCTCCTCCTAAGGAAATAAACCTCAAACTAGGGTTTCAATTTTAAGAAAGATGTGTGAGTCCCAAGGATCCCAAATGTTATCCATTGTCCTAATATGTCCTCAAGATCATCCATGCCAAATTTCATGCCTTGAATTATAAGTTTGCTCAGTCAACTGCTCAAATGCCTGAAAATCAACTATACTAGGTCAAAAGTCAATTTTGGCCCAAATACAGTCAAACTTCAATATTTTTGGTCAACATCAACATTTTGAAGTAATATCCATCATTTGATCAAGGGTTGATCATGATTCCTCAAGAAATGCCCCTAACTCATCAAAAGTCAAAAATGGCAAATTAGGGTTTCTATAGGAAAAGTCAACCAAACTTTGACCAGGCATAACCTTCTCATAGTTTATCAGAAATTTTTTCACCAAGGCTCATTTTGAACAGAATTCAATTCCCTACAATTTCTATTCATCCCTCAAGTTCAAGAAATTCCCCAATCAAAAGATACAAGCTCATACATTATAGGTCCTTTCAAAAAGTCAACAAAAACACCTTTTGGGTCAAAGCTCCTTACATGAAAATGGAAGATCCAATTAAGATTAAATCAAAAGGGTTATTTAGAGGATATCCTAATCTCTCTAAAAAGTCAAAGAACACCCTCTTAGGGTTAAAAATGAGAGAGATATGCATTGCTAAAGTTGACCAATTTTTGGAAAAATGCATGAAGCCAATATTGGCCAAACTTGATTTGTTTTCCAAATGGGCCCATGTTTTCATGCTTGAAACTTATTATTAACATGGACCACGACCTCTAAGCTCACTCATACATTATCTCATTATTTTTATTATTTATTTTGATTTTTTATTTATTAAAACTCAAATGGAAATAAATAAATAAATAAAAGAAATAATGAATGATGTGATTTGAGAATCTTTTTCTTAGCAAAAGAGGGGTAAGATATGCTAGCAAATCCAAGGAAAATCGTGGAGGGAGGAAAGATTGGATTTGTTCCAAAACAAGACAAAAATCAAATAATTGGAAAGAATATATTTCTCATCAAAGCATTGTATTTTTTCTATAATTGTTGACCTAATGAGATACACTACATATACACTACAACCCTAGACAAAAAGGAGACTAAAAAGTTTCCTCCAAGATTATTTAAAAAAAAAATCTCAAAACTTCTCAAGAACCCTAATGCCTTATAACTCTACTCAAGCTTAGCATAACCCTTCTGAAGTGTCTAGGGTTTAATACCAGTCCTTACTCATCGTGAATCAACCCAAAAACCACTCCTTGCACAAGCTCCGGTTGGTAAGTTGGTAGGTTTTGATTTTTCAAGTTTCAAAGTGATTTCAATCATTGTAAGCGTGCTAGCATAATTCATACACATCATTATAAGTGTTTTAACGTTTTACATAAAGGTTTTAACGCAGAAACACCATCGTGCCATTGTTAGGGCACAAAGCTTTTGAAGTTTCAGATCATATGATACAGACCTTTTTAGGACAAACCAGCCATGTCATTGGAATCGCAAGGTATCAATTAGTCAAGTAGAGTTGTTTTATTGTTTTTTTTCCATTGAATTTCACAGGTTTGAGTTTTTGGAAAACTAGAGATGGTGACCGGAGCCACCGTGTAAGGTGTCTTGACCGGCTAATGACTCTGCGTGGCACAACGCTACCCTTTGATTGGCCCATTCAAACATCAGGGCTCACTCTGTGCATGTGTTTTGATTGGTTGACTTTTAATAGCTTATTTAACATATATATTCATGGCTTAATATAAACTAATGGATGTATAGTCGTCCCAATGGTAGAGACAGCACGCTTAAGGCTTTGTGTGTATGCAAGGGCAGGGGTTCGATCCCTGCCTCTTGCATATTATTTTTTATGAATATTTCTTGCAGATCATGTGCTTTGGGTTCCAGCGCGTCCACCATGCATCTCCAGATCTCATCCATCAGATCACTATAGTATCAAATCCAATGCCCCTGGAAACGCTTCTCCATGGTGAACCCTCATGATGTAGCAACACCAGATCTCATACACTTGTACTTGGCCAACACAATCTGGTCTTAGCCACAATTCAACAGCATAACCCCCAATTGGGTTTCTCAACCCAAGGCTCATCTTTTTTTAATAATTTTATTTAATTTTTTAATTAGTTTATATTTTTGTTTATTCATTTTTTTTAAAAATCAGAAAATCAGAAAATCATCAAAAAATAGGATTTAGAGTTTTTTAAGAAAAATTAATTTTTGCAAATTAATTTAATTAAATTTTAACTTTTTTTATTTAATTTAAAATTAGTTAGAAATTAGGTTAGATTTCTAATTTTCTTTCATAAAATACCAAAAAATATTTTCAATAGGCAATTAGACTTTTAGGGTTTCAAACATATGCCAGTCTTAATTTTTGCGCGTTATTATTTTTCATACGATTATTTTTTATTATGTAACTGTGCCCGGTTTGTAATAGTTTAATTAGGGTTTTTAATTTCTGATTTTACTTTTCGTTCATTATTTATGTAACTACACCAAAGCCATGTAATAGTTGTAGGAACTTTATTTCTCACTTTTATATTTCTTATATACTTGTATATGAACTGTTAGTAAAACTAGGCGTGCATGACAAGTATTAATCAATTAATCATTAGGTCATTAACTTCAAGTTAAATATCTGAAAAAAGCACATTGTCGCACACTTGCACCCCTAGGGTATAACCTCACTTATTGCCTTTGGAAATGGTCATGTCCCTCGAACGTATGGATATCTTAGTAAAGACCCTCAGTTTAAAATTCATCATAAAGATCACGGTCCCTTAATGTCCCTCGAGTTGCCTACGAGAAATGATCTTGTCCGTCGATGTTGCCTACATGATGACAGTCCCTTAGAATTGCTAAGGTATCTCTACATGTTGCCTTCGATGACCATAAATGTCCCTTTAGATAGTCCCTCAACATCCAACAATAGGGCTACCTATTCACTAATAGTAGGATAACACTATCTAAAGGAAAGGAGGAAAAGAACACCCTTTTTCGAGTAGGTAGATCGCTATTAAGTACTTGCTCATATCTGATTCTTTTTACACTTACACACTTTCAAAGTTTCTTTTTAAAAATGCTTTATCACACTCTTGTGGACTGATACAAGAGTTATTATAAAGCAAACAAAATCTTTCAAAACACACAAACATGAAAACAATTTTCAAAAAAGAGCAAGTACCTAAGAGCCCGTGGAAAACCACGGATGGAAAGGATGCTAACACCTTACCTTTCCATAACCTACCCCCCTTACTAAAAAATTCTCGAAAAAGTTCTTTTTCTGTTATTTTCACCCTTTCCTTTGTTGGATAAAAGAAAAGTTGGTGTTGACTCTTGCTTACCGCGACATTAGCAAACAAAAAACACAAACCAGTATAACAGTCGGTTCTGCCACCATATCACACTCACACTTTCAAAACACTTTTCAAACAAATGTTTTGTATACATTCTTAATGATACGAGAATCATTACAAAATGGCCTTACATTGGCATTTCCAAACATCTTTCCAAAAACACTTCCTTTCAACAAATATTTTCAAAATAACACTTTGTATACATTCTCAACGATACGAGAATCATTGTAAAGTTTGCAAATTTAGGCATTTTTAAAATATTTTCAAACTTCCAGAAACACAAAGCATTTTAAAGTGATCAAGCAATTAAGAGCCCGTAGATCACTATGGATGAAAAGGGTGCTAACACCTTCCCTTTTCATAACCTACCCCCCCGAACTCAAGAAAAATTCACAAAAGGTCTTTCCTGTTCTTTTCACCCTTTCCTTTATTGGATAAAAGAAAAGTCGGTGGTGACTCTTGCTATCAGCAACATTTGCGATCAAACGCAAAACACCCAAGTTAGTTCTCCCACTGTATCCCAAAACTGGAGACTCTGTTGGGGACATATAAATTAAAACTGGGGTTACCTTAAGAGTTAGATCATGTTTATTTGCTTTATTTTCCTTGTTTGCTTTAGATTTATGGGTAATACTTGGGTTTATTACTTGTAAAGATCCTATACCCGGATCTAGGGAATATTAGGTAAGTAACAATAGATCGTGGAAAATGTATGGTGTAGAACAATATGGTTGAATCGGTGGCTACGTTAGTGTGACGCATTTGTTGGTACCGGTGTCCCTTGTGTCGAATCAAGGAGAATATGGGGCCGTTGTGTGGTGTCATGAAGCACTAACTGACTGTAAAACCTTAGTTGAACAACTTGACCATTAGAAAGTAGTGAGATAGTCGGCTTTGGTGCAAAACTGAAGATTGGTTGGTACCCGATACTACACTCGTTGAAATTGGAATTTCGGGATATTTTAGCCGCAAGAAAAGATTGATTGTGCTGAAACAATTCCCGATGAATAAAGATCAATGATATTGAGATTTCTTAGAACCTGATTACTTCTTTTAGGACAGGTTGAACCAACTAAACTTCAAGAGGGTACTTACCTATAAACCTCATGCAAGCCTAAACCTAAGGTCATTGTGTGCTTTATTTGTAATTAATTATTCATGACATCATAAACATCATGACATCATGCCATAACATTCTCACTAACCATTTCAAGGATCTAGGAATTTATTTTTGTTCTATTTTGTAGGATATGGCTTCCGCTCGTAGAAATACCATCCGAGTTAGCTTCGTAAAAGTGCCTCCTCAACTCAAAGAGTTAGCATCAAGGGTTCCTAAAGATTCTCCCTTCACCAAAAGATATGGTAGACTTCTCAGTTTGGCTACCTCAAGCTTTCAAGAATAAATGATATGTGTGATTTTTCAGTTCTTTGATCCTATGCATCATAGCTTCACCTTTCCCGATTGCCAATTAGTGCCCACATTGGAAGAATTCTCTCAACTATTAGGAGTGCCCGTGCTTGATCAAATACCATTCACTGGTTTAAAGTAAACTCCAAAGCTTGAAGTTATTGTTAAGGCCTTGTATTTGAAGAGATCTGACATTGTAGCTAATTGGGA
This sequence comes from Vicia faba, assembly GCA_948472305.1. Taxonomy (NCBI): domain Eukaryota; kingdom Viridiplantae; phylum Streptophyta; class Magnoliopsida; order Fabales; family Fabaceae; genus Vicia; species Vicia faba. The sequence continues at coordinate 117,558 of CATIWC010000306.1, read as the reverse complement.
AACAAGGAGTGAAGTCGAGGGTTTTCTAGCCAAGTTTCTGTTAGAAAAGGCTCGATTGTTTTGGGAAGATATGGATTTTCAAGCTTTTGAAGATGTCTTGGATCTTCTAATCTATAGTTTGGTTTTGTTTCCTAACCCTAATCAACTCATATATGTGAATGCTGTCAAAATTTTCATTACTCGTAATCTTGTGCCTACTTTTCTTGGAGACATTCTACATTATCTCACACTCGCACCATGAGGAAGAGAGAGGCTCTTATGTGTTGCATACTGTTGTTGTCTAGGTGGTTTATTTTGCACCTTCCTTGATCAGTATTGAAGAATGAACAAGGCTTGACGTGGTCTCAAAGGTTGATGTCACTCTCTTATTCGGATATTCATTGGTGTTCTCGATCTCTGGAAGACATTACTATCATTGACCATTGTGGGGAGTTCCCTAATGTTCCACTCTTGGGAATTAGGAGATGTATTACTTATAACCCTTCACTAGCTCTACGATAATTTGGCTATGCTCGAAGAGATGGTCCTCATGATGCACTTATCCATGGTATTGTGTTCGACTATGAGAATGATGTCCAAGGTTATCATCAAAGGTTTGTACGAGCTTGGGGCATGGTGAACAAGGTCGATTGCAAGACTCTAGGGCATAAAAATTCCATTCCTTTGGAGCCTTATCTCAAATGGGTGTGAGCCCGCACTCAAAGCCTCGTGATGCCATATCCTGCCATCCTACCAATAGTTGTGGAGCCTGTTACCAAGGGAGAAACTTCTTATAATATTCTCCATCCGGATATGCCTACTGACCTCAAAGAATTGCAGAGATCGTGGATTCAGCTCAAGGGGGAACAAGAAACCTTTGAAGCTCGATTCTACGTAAACGAGAAGAAAGTGTTAGAGCTTACAAGGAAACTCCACGAGGAGCAAAGCCTGAATGCCTACATTACACTAATTAGGAAGCGCCCGTGGGAGACTTGAGTTTTTTGTTTTAGGAGTCTATTTTGTTGTCTCTCTGAGACCTTTTTGCTTTTTTTCATTGTAAACTCAAGGGGAATTTGTAATCTTTGAACTTATTAATAAAATTGTTGTGTTTGTTTCCTTATTTGCTAGAAAATTTAAATTCCTTAAGATCCTTGAAAACATCGCATCCGCATAGCATGCATCATATCATAAGCAGGTTTTCTGATACAAGTTTCCTCATCTTTTTACTGTTTATTTTAGTATAAGATGACTCTAGAAAAAACCTCAAATATCTGCAAACTCAACATGCACTGTTCCAAGAGACTCTCCTCAACCTAGCAAAAGGTCAGCAAGAAATGATGGCACTCCTGGCCATCAAAAAGAAGACCAAGAAGAGGGCTGTTATTCTCAACATGGGAAGAAGGTTCAAGGGGCCCGCTCGACTAGCTCAAATAGAGGAGGATTCTTCTGAGGAAGAAGAAAATCAAGAAGAGGAAGCTAGAAGCACTAGATATGGGGGTGGAAATAACCAAGCCATTGAGGACAAAGACTATTCTGAGGAGCAATATCCACCGACAGATAATAAGTACAAACAGCTCGAAGACCGACTTAAGGCTGTAGAGATTCAAACAGTTCCTGGTTTGGACTTTGGAGACTTAGGTCTAGTCCCTAGGGTGGTCATTCCCAACAAATTCAAGGTCCCTGTCTTCGCCAAATACGATGGGGACTCTTATCCAAAGATGCATCTGAGGTCTTATGTCCACAAGATTCAACCGCACATCGCTGATAGAAAGTTATGGGTGCACTTCTTCCAAGAAAGCTTATCTAGAACACGGTTAGAATGGTTTTATCAACTTGAGGTGACTAATATCCACACCTGGGAGGATCTAGTTGATGCCTTCTACAAAAAATACCAATACAACATTGATCTTGCACCAACTCACGTGCAATTACAAAATATGACTATGGGCTCGAGCGAAGGCTTTAAGGAGTATGCTCAAAAATGGAGGGACCTGGATGGAAGGGTGTAACCCCCGTTGAATGACAACGAATTAGTGAACATGTTTATGGGTACCTTGACTGGTCCATTCTTCAATTTGCTGATTGGGAGTTCATCATCTGGGTTTACTAAGTTAACTATGACCGGTGAGCGAGTTGAAAGTGGAATCAAAAGCGGAAAGATCCCCATGACCTCAACCTTTAATGTTGTAAAGAAACCATTCATTGGAAAGAAGGAGACTAGTGCTATTTATGAACAAAGGAGTCGTGTCAAGAATGATCGTCATCAGTCGGTAGGAGCTATATTGATTTCAAACCCGACCCCAGCTCAACGACCACAATAATTAAACAATCATCAAAGGCCTGATGCCCTGAGGAGGCAATTAACTAGAATCAATATGCCATTGTCTCAAGCTTTACAATATCTGTTGAAGGTAGATTTGGTAACACTGAGGAATCCTCCTCAAAAACCCAATACTTCATCTCTAAAATACAACCCGAATGCAAAATGTGCCTATCATTCCAATAGCTATGGGCATGATACCAATGATTGTTGGGCCTTAAAAAGCAAGATCCAAGATTTGATTGATAACAAGGTGATTGAGTTTGACCCTCCACAAACCCCTAATGTCATTACTGTCCTCATGCCCATTCATGGCAAAGGTGTCAATGCGATTGACAATGTCTCTTTTGTCTCCACCATCAATGATTTAACTACTCCATTGTTAACCATTAAGAAGAATCTACTGAGAGTCGGTTTATTTCCTGGATGCCCTGAAAATTGTTGCCATTGTGCTTCCCAAACCAATGGTTGTATGTGGCTGAAGAAAGGTATCCAACATCTGATTGATAGCCATGAAATTCTGTTTGAGAAAGCTTCGTCCATGAAAGTTTACCTCAAGATATTTCCATAATAACAATCTCCAACACTCCTATTAGGATCACCTCTAAAGGCCCTATAAGAATCCCTACTGAGCCAAGTGTGGCTCCCTTAATCATCACTACACTGGGGCCAGTCCCCTATTCATCTGACAAAGCAGTACCTTGGAACTATGGGGCAGAAGTTTATTATCATGGTGTCAAGTAAGATCCATGGATCACTAAAAACGAAGAGCCTAAAATTACAAACATTGCTAGAACTAGTAAGGTCACTAGAACCAGAAGGATCTTCTCTCCGGAAATCTCTCCCCCCAACAATTACTATAACACATGTTCGCATTCCTACTACAAGACAAACTACCGACAATCGAGGTAAAGAGAAAGTTACTGAGCCTGCCCTGACAGAGGCAGCCCCAAAAGAGGTTACCATTGAAAACCCATCTAGACAAGAGATGGAAGAGATTTTGAAGATCATCCGGAAAAGTGTTTACAAAATAGTGGAACAACTGGGGAAGACACCCTCAAAAATATCCATGTTGTCCTTATTGTTATGCTCTGAGGCACATGCCCAAGCCTTTTTGAAGTTCCTGAAAAATGCCCATGTACTTCAAGAAACCACTGTTGATCAATTTGAGAACTGTGTTGCAAGCCTAACTGCTGATAATGGCTTGGGATTTTCTGATGCAGATTTAACTCCAGTGGGGAAGAATTATAACAAAGCTCTGCACATTTTTATTGAATGCAAAGGCACCACTCTGGTACATGTGTTAGTAGATATTGGGTCCTCCCTAAATGTTTTACCCAAAGGTGCTTTAGACAGATTGGATTGTGAAGGGTTGGTGCTGAAACCCGACGATATTGTGGTAAGAGCCTTTGATGGTTCAAAAATAATGGTCCATGGAGAGGTTGACTTACCGATCAAAGTGTCATCTCAATTTTTTAATTCAACCTTTTATATAATGGATATTCTCCCGACCTATTCTTGCTTGTTCAGACGCCCATGGATTCATGGGGCAGGTGCAGTTACCTCTACATTACATCAAATATGGAAGTACCCAGTGAAGGGGAAAGTTGTCACAGTATGTTGAGAGGAAGAATATATGTTAGTCATTTGAACTCTTTCAAATACGTTGAAATGGACGGTGAATTCATTGAAACCCCCTGGCAAGCATTTGAGGTAATCCCTCCAATGGTTGTTGTTGCTACTCCTGTTATTCCTAAAGTCTCTAAGGACACACCAAGGATGGCTTCCTTGAAGGATGCTAGGTCTGTGGTAGAAGATGGAGGCTGCACTATTTGGGGACAACTTCCTGACATCCCCTATAAATCTGACAAATTTGGGTTGTCTTTTACTTCAAAAGCTCAGAAGGAGGTTTGACGTGCTCGTGCTGGTGAACCACCTCTCCGTATTAGCAACAATGAAGTCAATGCTCTAGAGGATACTGATAGTGATGGTGACTTGGACGATTGGATATTCCCAACTGCTGACGGTGGACTTAACAACTGGAAGGCCAAAGACTTCATCTCAATCTCCTTCAGCCAGGAGTAATTGCTATTTCCTTTTTTTTTTTGCTTTAAGAAATGTGTCGGTATAATTTCCTTCAAAACAATGACTTTAAACCATGTGCCTTGCCCGAGGCACAATGGTCCATTTGTTAAGGGTTTCTCATTTCATATATCATATGCTCATTTAATGAAAACTTGGACAATTTTGCATTCAAATTTTGTGCTCCTTGTCTTTCTTTTATTTTACTGCATTTTCAAATAGCCGTGTGACCTTACATGCACACACACATTTTAAGATCCATAGCCACTCCAGATCTCATTGACAACAATTCTGCTATTTCCATCTATGACTTCAAAAATCCAATCTATCAAGCCGAAGATGAAGGTTAAGAAGATTTTGAGATACCTGGAGAACTCACCAGACTCCTGATACAAGAGGAAAAGGCCATCTAACTACGCGAAGAACCAGTGGAAGTAATAAACCTGGGTACTGAGGCAGATAAGAAAGAAGTCAAGATTGGCGTTAACCTGGAAGATAGTGTCAAGAGCATATTGGTTCAGATGTTGCATGACTATATTGAAGTATTCGCTTTGTCATACAAAGACATGCTAGGGCTCGATACTGATATTGTTGTTCATCGCCTACCAATGAAAGAAGGTTGTTCTCTGATCAAACAAAAGGTTCGTCACATGCTCCCTAATATGTCTGAGAAGTTCAAGGAGGAGGTAATGAAACAGTTCAATGCAGGTTTCTTGGCAGTGACGTCGTATCCCTAATGGGTTGAAAATGTTGTTCCAATGCCAAAGAAAGACGGTAAGGTCCGTATGTGTGTAGACTACATGGATTTAAATAGGTCAAGCCCCAAAGATGACTTCCCATTAGCGCATATTGATGTCTTAGTTGATAACACTGCTCAACACAAGGTTTTTTATTTCATGGATGGCTTCACGGATTACAACCAAATCAAAATGGCGCCTGAGGACATGGAGAAGACTACTTTTGTTACACAATGGGGCACCTTCTGTTATAAGTTCATTCCTTTTGGGATGAAGAACGCAAGTGCAACCTATCAACGGGATATGGTGGCTTTATTTCATGACATGATTCATCATGAAATGGAAGTCTATATGGGTGACATGATAGCAAGATCCCAAACTAAAGAAGAGCACCTTGATCATCTGCATAAGCTGTTTGAGAGGTTGATGAAATACAAGCTAAGGTTGAATCCCAACAAATGCATCTTCGGGGTAAGGTCTGGTAAACTCCTAGGCTTTTTCATTAGTGGAAAAGGTATTTAAGTTGATCCCGCAAAGTTCAAAGCCATCCAAGAAATGCCAGCTCCTCATACTGAGAAGGAGGTTAGAGGTTTTCTGGGACAACTCAATTACATTGCCTGATTCATCTCTCACCTGACTGCTACTTGTGAAGCACTATTCAAGCGGTTGAAGAAAGATCAAGTGGTAAGATGGAATGACGACTGCCAAATAGCTTTTGACAAGATCAAGGAATACTTGCAAGAACCACCAATTTTGATGCCACCAGTAGAAGGAAGGCATCTGATCATGTACTTAATCGTGTTAGATAATTCTATAGGGTGTGTGTTGGGGTAGCATGACGAGTCTGGTCGAAAAGAGCATGCAATATACTACCTTAGCAAAAGGTTTACCGACTGTGAAACAAGATATTCACTACTCGAGAAAACTTAATGTGTTTTGGCATAGGTTGCTCACCGACTAAGATAGTATATGTTGACTCATACCACTCTACTGATCTCTAAGATGGATCCAATCAAGTACATATTTGAGAAGCCATCTCTCTCCAGAAGGATAGCCCGATGGCAAATGATCTTAACTGAATACGATATCCAGTATACTACACAAAAAGCAATAAAAGGAAGTGTGTTAGCAGATCATTTGGCACATCAAGCTGTGGATGATTACCAATCTATGAACTTTGAATTCTCGAATAAGAATATCATGCTGATAACAGACTGTGAAAAGCATGGGTTGTATGAAGGACCTGAACAAGGATCCCGATGGACTAAGATTTTTGATGGATATTCCAATGCTCTTGGTAACGGAATTGGTGTTGTGATCATTTCTCCCGAAGGTTGCCATACCCCTTTTACTGTTAGGCTTTACTTCGATTGCACCAACAACATGGATGAGTACGAGGTGTGCATCTTGGGTCTTAAAGCTGCTATTGACCTAAGAATCAAATTCTTAAATGTATATGGAGACTCGTCTTTGGTCATCAGTCAAGTTAAAGGAGAGTGGGATACGAAACATCCAAATCTTATCCCTTACAAAGAACTTGTGCTAACCTTGATCCCGTACTTTGAAGAGGTTACCTTTGAACATATTTTGAGGGAAGAAAATCAATTGGCAGAAGCTTTGGCTACCATGTCTTCTATATTCAAGGTCATATGGGACAACGAAGCTCCCCGAATTACTATCGAAAGATTTGACGAACCAGCGCACTGCTATGAGATTGATGTTAATGGTGTAGAGGAGAAGCCTTGGTTTCATGAGGTGAAAATATATCTTGAAGCTCAAGAGTATCCTGAAGGGGCGTTAGTCAACGACAATAAATTCTTGCGGAGGTTCTCATCCAAGTTCTTCCTGAGCAATGGGATCTTATACAAGCGCAACCATGATTTAATTCTGCTTCGTTGTGTGGACAAGAAGGAAGTAGAGAAGATCATGGAGGATATACATGAAGGTATCTTTGGAACTCACTCTAGTGGACATACTATGGCCATGAAGATTCTGAGAGTTAGTTACTATTGGTCGACCATGGAAACCGATTGTCATAACCACTCGAGGACTTGCCACAAGTGCTAAATTTATGCTGACAAGGTTCACGTGCCTTCGATTCCTTTGAATGTCATGACCTCTCCTTGGCCATTTTCAATGTGGGGGCATTGATATGATCAGAGAAATCAAACCTACTTCCTCTGATGGATATTGTTTCATTCTTATCGCCATAGACTACTTTACCAAGTGGGTTGAAGTAGCTTCATTCGCCTCAGTTACCAAGAATGTCGTAGCCTAACTTATCAAACATAACCTCATCTTCCGATATGGTATCCATGAGAGTATCATCACTGACAATGGCACCAACCTTAATAATTCCATGATCACTGAGTTCTGCATGCAGTTCAAGATCAAGAATCACAACTCTTCTCCATATAGGCCTATGATGAATGGCGCAATGAAAGCTGCTAATAAGAATATAAAGAAGATTGTGCAAAAGATGGTGGTGACCTTTGAAGATTGGCATGAGATGCTACCATTTGCTCTTCATGGCTACTGTACTTCGGTATGAACATCAACAGGGGCAACCCCTTTCTCTTTGATCTATGACATGGAAGTTGTCCTGCTAATTGAAGTTCAGATCCCTTCTCTAAGGATTATGAAAGAAGAAGACTTATATAAATACGAATGGACTCAGACGAGATTGGATCAGTTGAACTTAATTGATGAAAAGAGGTTGGGTGCTGTTTGTCATGGTTAGATATACCAGAAACGTATGATCAAAGCTTTCAACAAGAAGATCAAATATCTGGTATACTAGACTGGTGACTTGGTAATAAAGTGTATCATTCTTCCACAAGTTGGTCCCAGGGGAAAATGGACTCCCACCTACGAGGGGCCATTTGTTGTTAAGAAAGTATTCTCGGGCGGTGTTATGATGCTAACCATTATAGATGGCAAAGATTTCCCACATCCTGTGAACGCGGACATAGTCAAAAAATACTACGCATAAGAATGACCTGCTAGGTTGACATACCTAGGCAAAAACAAGGGCATCCCGGCAAACCAAAAGGATTTGGGCAAAAATAAGGGATATATTCAAAATATTGTACATCTGGCAAGTCGAAAACCTGAAAGGGCGGCTTGGGAAAAAAGGATATCCTGGTGGACTGAAAACCTGAAAAGGCGGTCCAAGCAAAAATTAGGGATTAAAAGCGTACGACTATGTCCCGTTGGATCAGTTACATGCCAGTTTCATTTCCAAGATCGAAAGTTCAAAAGGTACAAGATCAGTGCAATCAACTTCTTCTGACGGCAAGAGAAGAGATGTTCAAAGACATAAGGGAAATAGCGGAGTTGGAACCCAATGAGATCACTTCCACATGGCTATATACACTTGTTTTCACTTTCTACTTTTTCATTTCACGACGACTTCCTCTTACAAGGATTTCTGTCTCTTTGTACAAACTCGCATGTTTATAGGAAAATCATCAATACAAATATACTTTAAAGTCCAAACTTTTTGTTTTTTCTGTTTGCTTACAAAAACGTCCAATGACTAAAATTGAATGAACATATGCATATGAACATGATTAACTGCTAACAAATATACACATAAGAACAAGAGTAAACATTTACTCAAAAAAATCTAGCAGCTGGGACGACATTCAAGCTGTCCATGGATCCCTACATAGTCCCTTTCATAAGATTATCCCCAGTGAAGTCGCCAGAGCCACTTCTATGAAATTATCCCCCACGGAGTAGTTTTCATAAATAAAAGCACATTCCTCACAATCTCCCCGGAAAATCACTTTAAAGGAACTTAAATATCTTCAAATCTCCCCATGGAGTCTCAATCAGTACAGTTTATGGAAATTATCTTCCCCAGACAAGTCAGAAGTTTAACCATCTCTTTTATCCCCGGTCATGGTATATAAGAAATAAATTCCCCAACAAAGAAACGAACGACCAATGTTCATAAACTTTATTCCCCAAGCAGAGACCAACATCCCCAGTAGAGTTTCCTCAAACAAGTAAGCAGGAATCCCCAACGGAAGCATTCTAGACAAGATTGAAGATACACACATTCTTCATCCCCCAACAATAAGTCAGGGATTTGTTGTCCTCGACATAGATACACTTCAACTATATTACACATTCATACATCATAACATATGCATACGAAACACATATAGCACAATCTCATTTATTTTGAGAACATCATTACGCAATGCATTTCATACATCATGAAATTGCATACAACTAACTCTTTAACTTTTCAGGAAAGATCAATCAACAGACCGATATCATTAAAACAAATTGTAGGCCAAGACAAGGAAAATACCTGCATGATGAACACTCCTTGTAGACCTTTTTCTAGCTCAGATTAGATCGACCAAATCTATTTTGATACATATCTTAAATATTTTCAAGCATCTGCTGGCTCAGATTAAATTGACCAAAGTTTTGTTCTGATACTTCTCTCAGTAGACCTTTTTCTGGCTCAGATTAGATCGACCAAACATCTATTCTGATACTTCTCTCAGTTAAATATTTTAAAACATCTGTTGGCTCAGATTAAATCGACCAAATATATATTCTGATACTTCTCTCAGTAGACCTTTTTCTGGCTCAGATTAGATCGACCAAAGAACTATTCTAATACTTCTCTTAGTTAAATATTTTCAAACATCTACTGGCTCAGATTAAATCGACCAAAGATTTATTTTGATACTTCTCTCAGTAGACCTTTTTCTGGCTCAGATTAGATCGCCCAAAGATCTATTATGATTTTTCTCTTACTTAAAGGTTTTCAAACATCTATTGGCTCAGATTAAATCGACCAAAGATCTATTCTGTTACTTTTCTCAGTGGACCTTTTTCTGGCTCAGATTAGATCAACCAAAGATCTATTCTGATACTTCTCTCAGTTAAATATTTTCAAACATCTGCTGGCTCAGATTAAATCAACCAAAGATTTATTCTGATACTTCTCTCAGTAGAACCTTTTTATGGCTCAGGTTAAATCGACCAAAGATTTATTCTGATACTTCTTTCAGTTAAGGATTTTCAGAGACATCTACTGGTTTAGATTAAATTAACCAAAGATTTATTATGATACTTCTTTAGACACTGTCAAGAATAGACGCATTCTAATACTTCTATCAACAATTACCCTTGAATGGAATCTTTAAGCACATTCCCGTCAGAATCAACCAACAGTCTTACTCTGTGCACAAGCGAGTGAAAATTTCTAGGCACTTAAGTGTTCAATCATCTTCTACCCTCAAGTCACAAATGGTGAACAAGCCAATCTAACTCTTAAGTTTTAAGAATATTGAACAGGGGCAGTTGTTGTACCCCAAAATTTGCCCTCTCTATTCTCAAGACATTTCTCACAAAAGATCACAAATGCTCAAGAAGTTCCAAGAGTTTGATCAGATAAGCTCACCTCATAAGCACTGAGCCTCCAAATTAGGGTTACGTTTTCATCAAGGACAATTGGACTTTTGATTCCTCAAATAACTTTCATGGTTCATTATAGGTCTCTAAGATTTCTCATAAGTTTCAAGTCTTGCACCACAAATTTAATCAGTCAATTGCCTAGATGATTGAAAATCAGTTGTATTGGGTAAAAAAGTTAATTATGGTTAATATACAGTCAAACTTCATAATTTTTGGCCAACATCAACATTTTTAAGTCATATCCATCAATTGATCAAGTGTTGATCATAATTCCTCAAGAAAAGCCTTCAAATCATCAAAGGGGCAAAATTGTCAAAATTAGGGTTTTGATTAAGAATGACTGATCATTGACTTTTGACCTAGTACATGACCTAATGGCTTGAGGAATAATATCAAGGATTAAAACATAACATGTTTACCTAATTTCATGGCTCAAATCATTTCTCAAGATCATTTGATTGAAAATTGAATTTCCGATCAACTGATGAAAAGTCAATTGATACATAAAAAGTCAAACTTTGACTTTTTTTATCAACATTGAATTTCAAAGATCAAGATACTCAAAAATATCAAACTTGATCATCAAGAATCAAGAAAGTCAAAAAGTCAATAAAAAAGTCAAAACTTTCAAGACTTAGAAAATTTTCTAAGTGTTTTATACTTGATAAATTCATTACTTCATGACATTTTTTCACCAAGATGCAAAATGATTCAAGGAAAACCTTCAACTTGAAATTTGTAGATCTTGATGAACTCTACAACTTTGCATTAGAGGGTTTATGTCCAAAAAATGCTTAGATTTGAAGATATAAGCCCATGAAGTCATGACATTTTCCATAAAACACTTAGTGAAATTTTCAACTAGTTTAGTCAGATTTTTGACCTTACTTCTTGACCAATTTTCACCTAGTTCCAATTTGATTTTGTCAAAATGGTAAACATGAAGGTTGTAGAAAATGATTCAAGCTTTCCAAAATGTCCAAGAACTTGAAGAGGTCATTTTTGAGCTAGGATAATCGAATAGAAGAAGTTGAGCATCCATTCTTGCATTTTAAGCCATTTTCATGAAGAACACTTGATCGAATCTCAAACCTATGTTGCATAATCTTGCTTTTCAGGATTCTAACTTGTAAATCACTCCATAATCAATTGTTTAAAAAATTGATTGAGCCATTATCCAAGTGATTGAGCCATTGTCCAAACCAATTTTCCATTTATGGCACAAAGTTACCATTCCATTCTTGTAAAGTTGCTTTAATCACAAAGTCAACTTGTATTGAGCCTCTAACTTGCTCCCTCTGCATACACTCAACATACAAAGTCAGATAAACATGTTTAAACCTTTTAACCACTCTAGATAGCCTTGTACCATGCCTTGGAACAATGTTTGTCAAATCTTGCTTAAAAAACAAGTCATGTAGCTATAACCCTACAACTTGCAAACCTGGTGTTATATTTCCCTCAAATATTTTCCTATAAATAGATGCATTATTTTCAAGTCACGACACAAATTTACAAGCCTGGAAACTCCCTCAAACTCCCTGAAATCAGATAATGCACACAAACTCCATTTTTGTGCCATTTCTGGCCTTAAACCTCCAACACTCAATCCACTTGTGTGTTTTCATTTTGAATCCATCATAAAGCTTCTACAACTCAACTAGAACCTATCCAAACACCTATAATAGAACTGTAACATCATCTTCCTCATCTTCCATAACCAAAAACAGAGCTCTGCACATTGACTTCTCCAGAATAATACAACCACTCTCAATCCAAAGTAAGCATTGCATTAGCTTCCTGGAGGTTTAGTGAAGCTATTCAAATCATCACCACACCTCTAGAAGTGCTCAAACTCCATACACGATATCCAGTTGAGGTAAGTTTTCTATACTTTGAACTCTCTCTACAAGCATCATTAATGGTTTCTTTGTAAATAAAAAATGTAGACACCATAGCCCTTAAGCTAACCATGCTCTTAGATATCATTTATGTTGCCTGAGTGATGCGAATTTTGGGTTTGAACTTTCTAAAAAATTAGGTAAGAATTTGGTACCAAGCAAAATTTGTACTTATCTTTGATCCATAGTTTAAGATATTTACATATTTGAAATCGTGATGAAATTTCTAACAAGTTTGATGTTTACACTCTCTGAAATTGTTGAGAAATGAGCAAGTTTGAAAATTCAAAAATATTATTGAAGAAACTGGCTCGAGGAAGAAGATGATGACACAATCAGGAGCGAGTTTGTAATATAATGTGTTGATTATGCATAATTTAACGGATGTATCACCATCCCAGTGGTTAAAGTGTGCGCATGTCACCTATGGAACCTGGGTTCGAGCCCTAGCGTCCCATTTTGTTATTTTTCTAACATTTTTTTGTTCTTTGTTTTGTTCTAGCGCGCGTGGGCCTCCCTGGCTTTGGGCCTCACATTTTTTTCCTTTCCATCACCCCCTGATTTGCTTACCAACAACAGGCCCATATCTTTTTATTTTTTATTGTTTTTTTCTGACTTTAAATAAAAAACACGTATTGGGCCAAACAAAATTATTTTTACCCCCTTTCTTTTATTTCTGACCCCAGCCAAATTGCTTTTTATTTTTATTTTTTTATATCTTCTTTACTTTCACTTGTTTATTTATTTTATTTAAACTAAAAAATACAAATATATTTTCTTAAATTAAAATATTTTAATTTAAATACTTTATTTCTTTTTTTGACTAAGTTAGATTTCATTAGTTCTTTTATATCATAAAATACTTTTTTTTCTAAATTAACATTGAAATTGTTTTCTAAACCAATTGTTTAGACTTAGGTTTAATTTCCCTTTTAGTTAAATTAACATAGATTTTTAGATTTTGATTAAATAATTAATTAGCTTCTCTTGTGAATAAAATTAATTAGTCAATTAGGTTAATCTCTAAACCTTTTCATCAAAAACCCTAAAAAGACAATCCATTTTTTCTCTTCAATCTTTGCACTTTTGTACATTCTATTATTATTATTTATGTACCATAGTTTGTAATAGTAATTAGGGCTTTTATTGATTTCTTCCCCCTATTCACAAATTGTATCCCCCATTCCCAAAGCGTTGTAATAGCATAGGACAATTAAATTCTGCAATTTATCGCTTTCCCTATTATTGTTAGTAATTAGGATTTGCATGGCAAGATTTAAAATCAACATTAGACAACCTTAATTCCAAGATAATATACATGAAAACAAAACACACTTTGCACACATACACCTCTAAGGATAACCCGCACTTGTTGCCTCATATATAAACGCTCATGTCCCTCGAATGTGAGATGTTTTAGCAAAAGACCCTCGATTAAAAGATCATGGTCCCTCGATGACCCTCCAAAGTTTCCTTCGGTAAATGATCTTAGTCTCTTACGAAAATTGGTAAAACATCTTACAAGTTTCCTTTTGTGACTGTACAATAACCCATGCTTGTCCCTCATATCCAATGATAAGGCTTTCTACTAACTAATGGTAGAATAGCACTATCTAGAGGAGGAGGAAAAGAACAATTACTTTTTGAGTAGGTAGATTTCTCGTAATTTCTTACTCATAAACAAAACCATTTGCACCTCACACTTTCAAAACACTTTTCAAACAAACTTTTTGTATACATTCTTAACGATACGAGAATCATTACAAAATGGCCTTACATTGGCATTTCCAAACATCTTTCCAAAAACACTTCCTTTCGACAAATATTTTCAAAACCAATACTTTGTATACATTTTCAATGATACGAGAATTATTGAAAAGTTTCCCAAATTTAGGCGTTTTCAAAATATTTTCAAACTTCCACAAACACAAAGTATTTTAAAGTGATAAACCAATTAAGAGTCCGTAGATAACTACAGAAGAAAAGGGTGCTAACACCTTCCCTTTTCATAACCTACCCCCCGAACTCAAGAAAAATTCTCAAAAAGTCTTTCCTGTTCTTTTCACCCTTTCCTTTATTGGATAAAAGAAAAGTTGGTGGTGACTCTTTCTATCTGTAACATTTGCGATCAAACACAAAACAACCAAGTCAGTTCTCCCACCGTGTCACATGAATGCTTTCCAACTAGACAACCTTCACAAAGTTTGTCGGGAATCTCAATACTTGGTATGGAAATTACCATATCTTGAGTAATTAGTTGATTGAGTGATTGAAAGTTCAAGTGACCAAACCTCAAATGTCACAACCAGTTATTCTTGTGGTTAACAATTATTTTCAAACATTGTACCTCAGTTGAACTGATCAAGGTCTTAAATGTCCTTTTCTTCAATATAGGAGCTTTCAAGACCAAGTTATTCTGAGTGTCGAACAGTTCCAAAGCTCCATCTTTCATAACCACTGAGAAACCTTTTTCGACCAGTTGTCTGAAACTTAGTAGATTGCACTTCATGCCAGGTACATAAAGTAAAACTTTGATTAAAGCTTTAGCTTCATTTCTCCTTTTAATGACAATGTCACATGTACTTTTTGCTTGCAACGAGCTATTATCAGCAAGTTTGACTTTGCTCTTCTTTGTCTCGTCAAAATCTACTAACCACTCTATTCGACTAGTCATTTGATTCGAGTAGTCAAAGTCGAGGAACCAGATCTTGGATTTTGCGTGATTATCTGCAACTGCAGCCATAACCACCATATCATCTGAATCTCGATGTGCAAGGTTCGCTCCTTCGTTAAATTATGAGAAATAATGAACTATAAAAATGCAAATAAAATGAAAAAAGAGGATATGCACCGACAATATAAAATAGTTTTACAATATCAATCAATGACGATCATGTATTCGCCAAGTCATATTGAAAATTTTAAATAAATTATATGAAATGTAGAATGATATATTTCCATTGAGTAATAGTATTGTCATTGTATGTCCATTATATCCCACTAAAATATCTATCATATAAGAAAGTTATATGTTGTGGAAAGCTCTTTTCTATCCTTTTGTCCAACTGACAAAATTTTGTATTTTTCATGGTCAATTATGTCTTCATACAATTGGCCTAAAATATTAAATGAGTACCATAACAAACTTATCTGATTGGCTGATTTTTAAATATTGTGTACACGCTTTCATAAAGCCAATTGATTCTTTTGAGAATAATCTCTTTCGCTGCCCTGCCTTGGTAATCACTGAAACGGTTTGTTCAAAATCCAAATACTTTTTCGTTGCTTTTCATCTTCCGCACCACTTGCCTTCTTCCTTCCCCTATAAATGGAGAAGCGCCCAGCCTGTGTTAGCATCGTTCTTCTCTCTATAAGTCGATTTCTTTGAATATTTCTCTGAAAAAATCATGTCTTCAATGTAAATAGAATATGTCTCAAATACATTACAAACCTATTAACATTCATTCTATTGTTCTGTTTTTGTAGGTTTTGTATGCTATTTGTTTGTTCCTTCCATGGTCATACCCTTTGAATTTGTGAAGGAAAATAGTGATAGAAAGGAACTCTGGAAAATTATAGTTAAGGTTCACCATAAATGGAGTATCATATCCCACACCAAACAACACTTTGAGATGATTGCAGTAGATAAAGAGGAGATTTCACGATTCGCTCATAAACATATTGATATATTTGTTGTTTATTTTTCTTTGTTATTGGGCTCAATTTAGTAATCCAAGGTTTATATTGTATTTAAAATGTTCATAACAACCCCAATGTTCATTGCAAATAACCATTTTTGTTGTATTGTAGAGGACTAATATCCATGTCGTTTTTCCTCCACTTTATAGCTAGATATTTGATTCTCAATTGGCTGTTAACGACATCGTTACTATATCAAACTTTCAGGTTATGCTAAATGAAGTTGTCTTCAAGTCATCCAAACACAAGTATCTTTTGAAATTTACCGGGGGAACCACAGTTGGTGATTTAAATAAACATCAATCCCTGAGAAGGAAATTAATACTATTGCATTTGAAGATATTATAACTGGAAAATGGAAGAATGATTTATTGATAGGTAGTTTATCATCTATTCCATATTAATTAATTTATTTGTTGAGTCGAATGGTGAATTTCTATTTTAACATAATTTTATGCAGACATCGTTGGCATGGTGGATGAAATTGGCTACACCCAAATGGAACATGGTGGCAAAAAAATGCAGGTCAATTTTGTCATGAGAAACGAAAGGTATGTTTACTATGCTGAGAATTAACTTTATCAATATATTTGTATACAAACTATGTGTTTATAATTGTTATTGATTACTCCGCAGCAACAACACAGTCAACTACACTCTTTGGGAAGGCTATGCTGAGAATTTTATCAAATACAATCAATCCAAACCAGATCCAAACTCTCCAACTGGTGTTATGCTACAGTATGCAAAAATTAAAGAAGAAGGTGTCAAGAATAGTATTTAAAATTGTGTTTTATGTAACTGATCAATTATTTTCTGTAGCATGACTTTTATTTGATATACTGTTTTACATAGAAAAATATCCCCTCACTATTTCAAACACATACAACGTGACTAAGTTGTTCATCAACGAGGATCTAAAACCATTAATGACTTCTTGAAAAGGTTGTTTTATAATCCATTGCAATTCTGATTAATACACACTCAATTATGATCTCTTCTCGTTATTTTATAGATTACCAAAAGACACACTGAGCATTCATTCCACTACACTTAGCTCTCAATCTCAAGTGTGGTCCCATAACTCATCCAACTCTACCATTACTCCCTATCAAAAGTTCATGTCTAAGGCTATTGTGCTTCCTATCTCAGAAATCAAACAACTTAAGAAAGTATGCATCTATTTTTTACAACACTACTGCTACTGCATGAATTATTCTTTGTGTATAAAATATTTTAGTGTCACACTATCATTACTAATACTAATGCTCATTAGTTTAGGATACTTTTGTGTTACTGTTGTAACGATTGGCAAGCTAATCGATTCTCAATATGATTGGTACTATCAAGCATGCCATAAATGTCCTAAAGCTGCAAGGGGAATCAAAGCTCCCTTCAAACATGAACATTTAACTGAGGCTGAGATATTTAGGTAATATACATATTATCTGTTTTTATTTTAGAGTTATTGTGGTTTTATGTTCATGGTAAATGACTTTTGTCCTGCTTCGTTCTGGAAATAAATCTCAGGTTTAAAATCCAGGTTGAGGTAGTTCATATCGGATGTCGTTGTAAATTTGTGTTATGGGATAGAGAAAGTGAACAACTGTTAGAGCTTTATGCAGCTCAGATGCGCAGTTCCATGATTGAGGTATACTAATATGACCTGTAAAATTATGTTGGAATTATTATATAAAATAAAATATGCGCTTATAATGTATCCTATTTATATATCTTCAGAGTGGGGTTACTGATCCACTGGACTTTCCATTAGCACTTGAAAAATTATTGGATAAAGAGAAGGCTTTTAAGGTCAAATGGCAGTCACAATGGGATAGTTGTTTAGTTGTATCCATACTTGAGGACGATGATGTTCTCAAACAGCTTAAAGAAAGTTGTGGAACAGATGACGTTCGACTGATTGACTTGCCCCTAACACCTTTGCTTCAGGTAATATCTTTTATCTATTAACTATACGAGATTAACCAATTCATTATGTCAAATTAACATAACTTTATATCTAATATTGACTTTTTTTAATTTTTTATATTAGATTAAAGAAAGTGTTGATGAGACCAATGTTATAGATGATTCTGAATTCATAACTGTATGTGATTAACGATGATAATTTTATTTTAATTGTTGCCTATTTTTCGTTTCTTCACGTAATTTTTACATACACTTTATTTGCAGGAAACTGAAATTACATCCAAACTCAAACCGGATCCAATCACCCCGACGACAAAGAGACTGAATCCTGGAGGAAGTAGTGAATCAACTACGTTGCTAAACTTTGCTGATGGTGAACTCTACTCAAACAAGCTTAACAAGCATATTAAAGTAGATAAATAAGAAGCAGTATTGGGTGATCTGAACATATTTTCATTTTCTAATTATTATGTTTTACTGTAATGAGTTTATTTTAAGGTTTTGGTTATGCTGGAAGACTAAGGTTTTATGTTCTATTGTTTGGGAAAAATAATTTGGCCTTTATTATGTACTGTGTTTGGAATTGATGTCTTTATCCAAAAATTTAAATTGTAGACTGTTTGGTTTTTTGTTCCAACTCTTTTTATGGCTTAAATTAATAATTCGCATTTGTTTTATCAACGTTGCTGATTATTCAACAAAAAATTTGAAGCCAATGTGATGTATTGGCCCAACGCACGTCAACTTATGTTCATATTGATATGGGTGATTCAAAGCATTGTTTCTTCCTGTGTTTACACTACAGCGTTACTATGCGACTGTCTTTGGCATTTTTTAGGTGATTTGAAATCCTTGGCATCCTTTGCAATAAAAGCAGTTCCAACAGTAGTAACATTTTCTTTTCGTAATGAATTTCTTTATATTACATAATGTGAATTATAATGGTTGGTTATGATTTTAATCATGATAATTTTACGTTAAACAGTCTTACCTTGAAATTGATCATTGCTTTATACACCTATTTGGGAACCAACTTCCACCACTATGTAAACTATATGATGGGGTTTATGAGTATGAGATTGAATGGAATAGAAGCTACACAGTTCCCCTTTTCACTAATGGTTGGGATGAAATAATCAGTGTTATAGATTTTCAATTCAACCTGAATAAAGTAGTTCTTCAGTACTTTGGTCATGGTATGTTTTTGTTTGTTCCGTACTTGTACCACAATTGTGTCACTGTTAAAATTCCTGAATGGCACACTCTTTACATTCTTGATCCAAGATTCCTATGTTTCAAAATTGTATTGTCTGGCCATAAGAATGTCCATGGTGTTCGTACTCTGGCATATTGTACTCAACTTCTGATATTGAATCCTTTATATCTTAATATATATATATATATATATATATATATATATATATATATATATATATATATATATATATATATATATATATATATAGGTATTGTAATCATTGTAGATATATTTTTATAGAAGTTGGATAGAGAAATATTGCATGCTGTAATACGGTGGGAGAACTAAATTTTTTGGTTTTATCCAAATGTGCAGATAGCAAGAGTCGCCACCGACTTTTCTTTTATCCAATATTTAGGAAATGTGAAAAGAACAGGAAAGACCTTGATAGATTTTGAGTTTGGGGGGTAAGTTATGAAAAGGGAAGGTGTTCGCACCTTTTTCATCTGTAGTTATCTACGGGCTCTTAATTGCTTAGCTCACTTTTGAAAAAAACTTGCTTTGTGTGTGTGTGATTTATTTCAAAATATTTTGAAAAGCCAATGTAAGGCTAATTTTGTAATGATTCTTGTATCAATCCTCAAGAATGCATATAAAGTGTTTTGAAAATATTTGTTTAAAAGTCATGTGTGAAAGAATTGTTTTGAGAAAAGTTGTGAGCAAGCAATTAGGAGTTTCTTACTGTTGTACCCCAAAATTTGCCCTCCCATTTCCTCAACATTTTCTCATCACAAGACCCTTGGAGCTCAAGATCCAGTTAGGGTTTCCTCTGCTCAAGACTTCTCCTTGCACTGTTGACCCAAATTAGGGTTTGTGTTTGAACAAAGATATTTTGACCTAAAATGCCTAAGATGACTTTCATGCTTCATATTGGACTCCCAAGTTTATCCATACCAAGTTTCAAGTCTTGATTCCAAATTTTGCCCAGTCAATTGGACAGTTGACCTAGAAATCAGCTGTATTGGGGAAAAAGTCAACTGTGGCCAATTGACAGTCAAATCTCATGAAAATTGACCCACATCAACATTATGAACTCACATGGACCATTTGATCAAGTTTAGATCACAATTCCACAAGAAATTTGATCAGATCACCAAAAGGGCAAAATGGTCATTTTTAGGGTTTTGATTGCACAAAGGCAATTTTTGACTGTTTTACCTAGCCAATGGCAAACCAAGCTCACACATGGACTCAAGGACCCTATGGAATTATCTTGACATGCTCAACAAGATCAAAAGATCCCAAATACACAAGATTGACAATTGAATTTCCCAGTCAATGGATCAATTTTGACTGTATACTGAAAAGTCAAACTTTGACTTTTTGGTCAAAATCAAGTGTCAAGATTCATTTTTCATCAAAACATGCCAAATCATGAAACTTGTTCATCAAGAAATCAAAAATTGCAAATTAGGGTTTGAAATGAAGATTTTTCATAACTTAGAATTTTTCTAAGTTATGAAAAACCCTAATTTTTTCGTAACTTTGCCCCACTTTCTCACCAAGATTCATTTGGATTCAAGCAAAAGTCAAAACATGAAAGTTGTATCCTATTGCAAAATCTACAACTTTGATTCACAAAGTTTTCCCAAAAGAAGCTTGTATCTCAAGTTACAATTTTTGGAACAAGGGTACCAAACCATTCTTAACTTAGAGAAAATTTGACCTATTTTAGGCAGGATTTTTACCTAACTTCAAGACCACTTTTCACATAATTCCACTTGGAATTTCAATTTTCATTTCAAAGATGGATTGAAGTACACATCCCAAGCTTTCCAAAATGTCCAAGAACTCATCAAACAACCTCATGGTTAGGGAGAATCGAATTTGGAAAGTTGGGAAAAACTCACTTTTGATTTGGCCAATTTACATGTCCATAACTTGTGCATTTTCAAACTCAGCATGTGTAAGCTACATTGCAGGCCTCTAATCCCATTTTTACTCAATAATTCAATGCTAAACCATTGTGCCAAGATGTTGTTCTATGCATTTGGACATTACATGGAGAATTAATCCTTATTTAGAAAAAGCAATATATCCATTTTGATAAAGTTGCACTTTATGTCAAATTTGCAATCCAAGTGGTACAGTTCAAATCTCTTTGGCACAAGTTTATGGACTAATCACACTGATCAAGACTAAGTGGTTCAGCATAGATTGGGGGCCTCTACCTGTTTAGAACACCAAGTGGCCATCTTTTGCTTAAGTGTGAAGAAACATAGCATATCATACATCATCTATCATTCCTGCAAACCAAGCCTTAAGAAAAGTTATCAAGCACCTTCTAAACATCCATTCTGAGCTAGAACACGATCCTAACATCTCCATTGACTCCATATACACAGAATCACTCTCAAACTGTCCAAACAGAGCACCTACTGCAGATTGAATCCCACAACTCATTTCCATCATGCATTCTTGCTAAAACCACTTCAAACGCCTTCCCTACCATCAAGGCAAACTATCCAAAGCATTAGAAGTGGACTGTAACTCATCTAATCAGTTTGTCCATTTTCATTTTCTTGTTTTGCAGTTGAAGTTCCATAACACGATTCAGCTAGCTTCAAAGCAAAGTAAAGCTTGGAATAGCATCCCTGGACCTCAAGGAAGCTGTACCAATCATCACCTTGCACTGAAAGTACCTCAATCATCAGATACAACTTCAACTGAACAGGTAAGTTCATGAACACGTATCTCTCTATCCAGACATTGTTAGCTTTTGGTTTGTGAAGAAAACATGTCACATTCATAGCCCTGAACATGCCCATGTGATTAGATTTCATTTATATTATGTATGCTTAGAGAATTTTAAGTCTGAACATTGATAAAAAACTAGGTCAGGAATTGGGGGAGAAGAAATTCTCTCTCATTTCTGAGAGTTAGATTGACTTCTTTATATGTCTAGAATCGTGGCTTCAAGCTCTACAGGTTTCATGTTGGAAGATTTGGCAAAAGATCAAAGAATCAGGAGTTAGAGATTTGAGAAGGAAGGCGCGCGTTTTTTTTGAAAATGTTGTCTGAAGGTTGAAGACAACAACCTTTGGGCTGGGCCTGATTGGTCATTTCTGTTTACACCCCATTTTTGCTTTTGAACCCCCTTGGCTCATTGAGCTTATTTTTATGATTTTTTGACTTTTTCTTTTTTTGTTCTCACTTATTTATTTTTTCTCATAATATTAAAAATATAAAAATAATTTTTTAAACCATTTTTGAATTTATTAGGCATTTATTTGTTTAGATGGTTATTTGTACATAAATAAATAAATAGATATACTTTTATTCAAAAATACTAAAAATAATGCAAACACATTTTATTTTCCATTTTTATTTTATTTTATCTTCTGAAAATATTTTATATAAAATATACTTTTTTTATAAATATTAAATATTATTATTTTATATATATGCAATATATTTAATAAATAATACAAGTACATACATATATTAATATATTTAGGTTAAAATACAAAATATACACATTTTTATTTTTATTAATACTTGACATTAAAAATACCTTTTTTTATAAATATACTTCATTTTATTTTATTTTGTATATAATTATTAAATATTGTACATATTAAATAATTAATGCATTTACTTAATAAAAATTAGGGTTTTACCCTAAACATAAAAACTTCCAAAAAATAATACTTTTTATTTTTGTTTATTTGACATATAAAAAACACCTTTTTTCATACATATAAAAAACTTTTTTGCATCTTGCATATTTATTTTGTTTCCATTTAATTTGTGCAATTAAATATCTTGTAAATAATTCAAAATTGATGTAATAGTCTAGGTTTAAATTCCTTGTCAAAATACCCCCATTTGAACATTTGTACCCCCCTTCCCATATATTGTGTTGTAATAGTTTAGAACTTTATTTTCCGCACTTTAATGCTTTCTAATTATACCATGTTAGAATTAGGGTTTGTATGCAAATAAAAACAACAAAAATAGTTTGACCTAATTTCAAGATAAACAAGCATGAAAATGGACAACACTCTTCACACTTGCACCCCTAGGGTATTCCACTTGTTGCCTTCAATAAATGGGCCATATTGCATGTTAGGTCTCTTTGGGCAAAACAAAACAATCAAATGATCATAGTCCCTCGATGACGCTTTCGAAAGTTGCCTTAAAATGATCAAGTCCCTTAAAGGAAAATTGCCCAAAGATACTTGGCACCATTGCAATTATGGTCTAAACGATGACCCGCGCCCGTCCCTTTCACATCCTAAACACAAGATTGTCCACCAAATACAATGGTGGAACAAAATTATTAAAAGGGTTAAAACATAGCAATAATCTTTGAGAATTTAGGAGTAGATAACCTCTTAGTTACTTGAATCAAACTTGCAAAACAAAACACTTGCCTATTTTCTAAAACCACACATCACTACACTTTCAAAACAACTTTCAAAAACAAATGAAAACCATTTCAAAAGACATACACCTTTGTATACATCCCAACATGGATCATTACAAAGGTTGCCACCACATTGGCTTCTTTTCAAAATATTTTCAAACCCACACACACAAAGCACCATTTCAAACAATTGAAAATTAAGGCAAGTTGATCTAAGAAAGTAACTAAGAGCCCATGGATAACCATGGATAGAAAGGGTGCTAATACCTTCCCTTTCTATAATCTACTCCCCGAACCCAAGAAAACATCTCAAAGGTTTTAGCTGTGCTTTTTAAACCTTTCCTTAGGATAAAATAAAAAGTCGGTGGCGACTCTTGCTCAACCGAAACATTTGCGAAAACAAACGCAAAACCATAGTCAGTTCTCCCACCGTATCACAGAACTGACGACTCTGTTGGGGAAAATTTTAAAGTGGAGTAACCTTAGGGCTTAGATCACCCTCTTGCATGACTAATTGTTTGATTTGATTGCTTTATATCTTGGCTCTCTTGTTTGGGTTTACAATCCTACACCCGGATTTTGGGAAACATTCATAGATAGCAATACGTTGTGGAAACTGTGCGGGGTATACCGACACGGTCGAAGCAATAGCTATATTAGTGCGACATATTTGTGAGTACCGGTAACCCTTGAGTTCAATCAAGGAGAGTACGGGGCCGCTGAGTGATGTCACTAAGCACTAATGACCTAGAACCTTACTTGACCATCTTGGCCTTTTATTAGGGGTAGTGAGATGACCGGCTTTGGTGCAGTCCGAAGTTGGTAGATACTCGATACTACACTCATTGAGGGTTGTTTTCTTGGAATATTTTGGTCGCTAGTTAAGTGGCTAAACCAAAACAATGAACAATGAAAACAATCCAATGATATTGAGCTCCTTAGAACCCGGTTACTATTTATAGGACAGGTTTTTAAGCCAACTACACTCAAGAGGGTACTTACCTATGAAACCCCATGCAAGCCTGAAACTAGGGTTTGGTGTGATTTGCTTGTACATATATTTGTGCATACATCATAAACATCATAAAGCATCATATGCATTCACTAACCATTTCAAGGGTTTGGATCTTCATCTTTGTTCTTGTTTTGTAGGTCATGGAAATTCCTCGCAGAAAAACCATCCAAGTCAACCTTGTGAGAATCTCTCCTGAACTCAAAGAACTCACCTCAAGAATTCCGGAAAGCTCATCCTTCAGTGAAAGACATGGTAGACTGCTCAGCTTAGTCAACACCAACATTGAAGAAGACATGATGAAAGTGCTATTCCAGTTCTTTGACCCTCTTCACCACTGTTTCACTTTCCCTGACTACTAGTTGGTGCCCACTTTGGAGGAATTTTCTCAACTCCTGAGAATTCTTATCCTCAATCAACTACCTTTCAACGGTACGGAAAAGGAACCAAAGCCAGAAGATGTTGCTCGAGCATTACATCTACAGCCCTCTGACATCAAAGGGCATTGGGAAACTAGAAGCGGCGTCAAAGGTTTCTTAGCAAAATTCTTGTTTGAGAAGGCACAAGAGTGTTGGAACTCATTGGACCTACAAGCCTTTGAAGAGATTGTGGCACTCCTTATCTATGGATTGGTCCTATTTCCAAATTCTGACCAATTGGTAGATGTCAACGCCGTCAAAATCTTCTTGTCCAGAAACCCAATACCAACATTGCTTGGGGACATCCTTCACTCATTTTACACACGAACAATGAGAAAGAGGGGTGTTCTCATGTGCTGTACTCCTCTCCTTGCAAGGTGGTTTATTTCGCACCTTCCACAATCTGTCTTGAAGAATGACCAAGGTTCAAGGTGGTCCCAACGGTTGATGACTCTTACTCACTCTGATGTACATTGGTGTTCTCGGTCCAGAGAAAATGTCATCATCGTCGATCGTTGTGGAGAGTTTCCTAATGTTCCTTTACTTGGAATCAGAGGAGGTATCACCTACAACCCTTGCCTAGCTTTGAGGCAATTTAGATATGCACGAAGAGATGGCCCTCACGACATGTTGATTCTTGACCTAGTTTTTGACTTCGACAACGATGCGCAAGGACTTCGCCAAAGATTCATCAGAGCTTGGGGGAGGCCCAACAAGGTTGATAGCAAGACACTGGGACACAAAAACTCCATCCCTCTTGAACCTTACCTCAAGTGGGTACGAGCCCGAGCCCAGAGTCTAATGATGCCTTATCCTCATGTTCTCCCTGTGATTAAAGAGCCCGTCAAGGAAGGAGAGGTTCCCTACACCATCCTACATCCTGATATGCCTACATCGTGGGAGGAGATGCAGAAGAGTTGGATCCAGCTCAAGGAGGAACAGAACACTTTTGAAGCCAGCTTCTACGCCAGCGAGAAGAAGGTTTTAGAGCTCACCCGCCGACTCCATGAGCAAGAGGCCCTCAACACCTACATTGCGCCAAAGAGGATGCGCAATGTCTTTTTACCTTGAGAAGTTGTTTTTGTAATATTTGGCCCATGGGGCATTTATGTACTAACAAATCTTTTCTTATTAATATGACGTGCGTTCCTTTTTGTCTGCGACAATTATGAATTTCTAAAACCCTTGAATGCATTGCATAGATAGCATCTCATGCATCATGTGCATAACAGGTACCCATTTTTCCATAGGTTGCTTAATCTTCTTCGCTGTTTATTTGGAACAGTCATCATGAATCCAGATTCCTCCAGTGAGCAAGCAATCAAGGCCCTTCAGGCCCAAAGTGCCCAGTTTCAAGAAATGGTCCTGAGCCTGGCCCAAGGTCAGCAAGAGTTGAAGGCTCTACTCTTAAAGAAGAAGAAGAAGAAGAGAACTGTGTTATTCAACACTGGGCGCAGGTCTGGGAACACACTCCGTAATGAAGCTAATCCAACTACTTCCTCTGCTGAGAAAGATAGTCCCCAAGGGGGAGGAGCTCCTAGTCCTGCAGTCTCTGACAACGAGACGGATTACAATGACGAACAATACCCACCTGCTGCTGACAGATACAAGCAATTAGAGGACTGCTTGAGCGCCATGGAGATTCAGAATGTGTCGGGGCTGGATTTCAGAGATTTGGGCTTATCTTCTGGGGTAGTAATCCCACACAAGTTTAAGGCGCCTGCCTTTGCCAAATATGGCGGGGCTTCCTGTCCAAAGCTGCATCTAAGGTCGTATGTAAGGAAGATCCAACCTTACACGACAGATAAAAATCTCTGGATTCACTTCTTCCAAGATAGCCTTTCGGGGTCACAGCTTGAGTGGTTCTATCAACTAGATGGAACTAGTATCCGACATTGGGAAGACTTGGCCACCGCTTTTTACAAACAATATCAGTACAATTCTGACCTTGCTCCCACATGTACCCAACTTCAGGGTATGTCTCTGGGAACAGGCGAAGGGTTCAAAGAATATGCGCAAAAATGGAGAGATTTGGCTGGCAGGGTGCAGACTCCTTTGACTGATCGTGAATTGGTTGACATGTTTCTAGGGACCTTGTCTGGTCCATTTTTCAATCATCTAATTGGTAACTCCTCCGCTGGGTTTACGGATTTGATCCTGACAGGTGAGAGAATTGAAGCTGGCATCAGATCAGGAAAGATACAAAAAGCTGCCTCCACAAGTACTGAGAAGAGGCCTTTCAAGAAAGAAGCAAGTGTCGTCTATGGTCCTAGAAGACAAGTCAAGCCAGAAAGCCGTCAAGCCGTCAATGCCTTAGTCATTTCAAAGCTTGTTGCTGCTCCTCAGCAGTACAATCAACAAAGAGGTGAAAGGCCCAAGAGGCAGTATACTCGGCTGAGTATGACCTTGTCACAAATCTTACCGCAACTGTTATCAACCAACTTGGTAACCATCAAAGAGGCTCCAAAGGTCGTGAATACTGCATCTCCTAAATATAACCCAAATGCTCAGTGTGCTTACCATTCTGATAGCCCCGGGCACACTACTGATGATTGTTGGGCCTTGAGAAATAAGGTGCAAGACCTTATCGATGCGAAGGAAATTCAGTTTGAGGCGCCTGAGAGGCCAAATGTTGTAACTGCTCCTATGCCCCAGCATAGAGTAAATGCCGTCGAGGAAGATTTGTATGCTGTTTCGGTGAATGATGTTGCTACCCCTCTATTGACTGTTAAGAGGAACTTACTACTAGCCGGTTTATTTCCGGGTTGTAGCAAGGGTTGCCTCATGTGTGCTGTTATCCCTACCGGTTGTCCGCTGCTGAAGTCAGGCATTCAAAGCCTGATGGATAGCAAAGAAATTCTGTTCAAGAAAACTGTTGTTCCATTTGTTTCCGCTGAAGAAGTATCTGTTGTCACAACTTACAATCCTATCAAAGCTCCCCCGAGGAAGCCAGTCCAAATTATGCCTGTTGCACCCATTACTATTACTGTTCCGGGGCCTCTCCCCTATGAATCTAACAAGGCCGTCCCATGGCATTATGGGGCAGATGTGTATGTGCTTGGAGTGAAGCAGGAGTTCAACACCGGTACCAGTATCAGTAACATCACTGGTCCCGCAAAAGTTACCCGCAGTGGCAGGCTCTTCTCGCCTGACATTGCACCACCAGTTATCCGAAAACCTCTCATCATCACACCCGCAAGTGTGCATGTTCCAAATCAAGTTCCTGTGTCTACTACTGCCGTCGAGTCCTCTGATGCTCGGGGCAAAGAAGTTGCTACCGATTTGTCTGCCAGGACGGAGGCACCAAAAAAGACCGATGTCGAAGCCTCCCAACAAGAGATGGAGGAAATCCTTAAAATCATTAAAAAGAGTGACTTCAATGTCGTTGAACAATTGGGGCATACCCCCTCCAAAATCTCTATGCTATCATTGCTGCTATGCTCCGAGGCCCACGCCAAGGCCTTGATTTCATTTGGCCCATGTGCCGCAAGAGACTTCTGCAGATCAGTTCACTGACTGTGTGGCTAATTTGACAACTGACAATGGTTTGGGGTTCTCAGATGCTGACCTTACCGCCAAAGGGAAAAATCATAATGATGCCCTGCACGTCTCTATAGAGTGCAGGGGCACTACTCTTGCACACGTATTGGTGGATACCGGCTCTTCCCTGAATGTTTTGCCCAAGAAGGCATTGGATCGCTTGGATTGTGAGGGCCTGGAATTGAAACCTAGTAACATCATTGTTAGAGCCTTCGACGGTTCTAAGAGGATGGTGCACGGTGAGGTAGACATTCCTATTCGTGTGGGTTCCCAAGTCTTTAACTCAACGTTCAATGTAATGGATATTCGTCCATCTTATTCCTGCTTGTTGGGTCGACACTGGATTCACAAGGCTGGGGCAGTAACATCCACTCTACACCAAAAGCTCAAATACCCTGTCAAAGGGAAGATTGTTACTGTGCAGGGAGAGGAGGAATACATGGTAAGTCACTTGAATTCATTCCGGTATATCGAGATGGACGGGGAGTTTATTGAAACCCCCTTTCAGCATTTTGAAGAGGTACCTCCAACGTTGGCGTCGGCTGAGACAGTGGTTGAAGAAGACTTTCCTCTGAAGATGGCGTCCTTGAAGGATGCCCAGGCTGTAATCGAGAAAGGCAAATGCGCAAACTGGGGTCAGCTTCCTGACTTCACTCAAAAGATCGACAAGTTTGGGCTGGGCTTCATTGCAGAGGCTCAGAGGGCTGTGCGTAAGGAAAGGATCATAAAGGCTCCGGTGTTTATCACCAACCCAAGGGTGAATGCTATCGAGGAGGACGTAGAGGAAGCAGAGTTTGACAGTTGGATCTATCCAACCACCAGCAACGGACCAAGCAACTGGACGGCAAAGGATTTTACACCTATCACATTTGTCACGCAGTAATTAACTCTTTTGATTTCCAATTTGTAACAAACAATATGTTGAAACTTTTATTGGCTCGGTGTCCTACCCGGGGCATCGTAGCTCCATTTGTGAGGGCTTTTTTGTATGACATTTCCATATATCATTAATCAAAACATTGGACGTTTGTTGCATTTCAAATCTTGCGCTCTTTTTCTTTCTGTGTTATATATTGCAAAACAGCTATATTTACACACACTCACTTATACAGGTTTCAATCCACTCTGGATCTCACTGGTAACAGCTCTGCTACCACCAGTTATGACTTCGAGAATCCGATCAACTTGGCTGAAGACGAAGGTGAAGATAATTGCGAAGTGCTTGGTGAACTCGCAAGACTGCTACTCCAGGAAGAGAGGGCCATTCAGCCGCATGAAGAGCCGGTGGAAACGATCAACCTGGGCACTGAGACAGATAGAAAAGAAGTCAAGATCGGCGCCAATCTAGAGCTCAGCGTGAAGCAACGATTAATCCAGATGCTACATGACTACATGGAGATCTTTGCTTGGTCTTACGAAGACATGCCTGGTTTGGATGCCGACATTGTAGTTCATCACCTGCCTACCAAGGAAGACTGCCCTCCGGTAAAGCAAAAGGTCCGCCGCATGCGTCCAGAGATGTCTGAAAAGATCAAAGCTGAGGTTATGAAGCAATTCGATACCGGGTTCCTAGCAGTGACTTCTTACCCTCAGTGGGTTGCCAACGTGGTTCCAGTGCCGAAGAAGGACGGTAAAGTCAGAATGTGTGTTGACTACAGGGATTTGAATAGGGCAAGCCCCAAAGATGATTTCCCTCTGCCTCACATCGACGTTCTTGTTGATAATACTGCTCAACACAAGGTGTTCTCCTTCATGGATGGTTTTTCAGGGTACAATCAGATCAAGATGGCTCCGGAAGATATGGAAAAGACTACCTTTGTGACTCAGTGGGGCACCTTCTGCTACAAGGTCATGCCATTCGGGTTGAAAAATGCTGGGGCAACCTACCAACGTGCCATGGTTGCTTTATTTTATGATATGATCCATCATGAGATTGAGGTATATGTTGATGACATGATTGCAAGGTCCCAAACTGAGGAGGAACACCTTGACCATCTGCGAAAGCTGTTTGACCGATTGAAGTTATACAAGCTGAGGTTGAATCCCAACAAATGCACCTTTGGGGTGAGGTCCGGAAAATTGCTAGGTTTCATTGTAAGCGATAAAGGTATTCAGGTGGACCCTGCCAAGGTGAAAGCCATTCAAGAGATGCCTACTCCTAAGACAGAGAAAGAAGTCCGAGGCTTTCTAGGACGTCTGAATTACATTGCCCGATTCATCTTACATCTAACTGCTACCTGTGAGCCAATCTTCAAATTGCTGAAGAAAGATCAAGTAGTACGTTAGAACGATGAATGTCAGGCCGCTTTTGAAAAGATAAAGGAGTGTCTCCAAGAACCACCCATTCTTATGCCTCCGGTTGAAGGGAGACCTCTGATACTATACTTGACAGTGCTTGACAACTCAATGGGGTGTGTGCTGGGGCAGCACGACGAGTCTGGCTGAAAAGAGCATGCTATTTATTACCTGAGCAAAAAGTTTACCGACTGTGAGTCTCGTTACTCACTGCTCGAGAAAACTTGCTGCGCTCTGGTATGGGCTGCTCGCCGGCTGAGACAGTATATGTTGACTCACACTACTCTGTTGATTTCAAAGATGGATCCCATCAAGTATATATTTGAAAAGCCTGCTTTGTCTGGAAGAATAGCAAGATGGCAAATGATCTTGACATAATATGATATCCAGTATACAACTCAAAAAGCAATCAAAGGAAGTGTATTGGCAGATCATTTGGCACACCAACCTGTGGACGATTACCAATCATTGAACTTTGAATTTCCGGACGAAGATATCATGGTGGTAACTAATTGTGAAGTCCCTGGACCGGATGAAGGACCTGAGGAAGGATCCTGATGGTCTATGAATTTTGACAGAGCCTCCAACGCTTTGGGTAACGGCATCGGCGCTGTGATCATATCCCCCAAAGGAACTCATACTCCACTCACTGCCCGGCTGTGTTTCAACTGCACCAACAATATGGCAGAATATGAGGCATGTATCATGGGTCTTCAAGCTGCGATCGACTTAAGGATCAAGTTTCTGAGTGTCTTCGAGGATTCCGCCCTCGTGATCAATCAGATCAAAGGCGAGTGGGATACGAAACACCCGAATCTTATTCCCTACAAGGAGTATGTGTCGACTTTGCTTCCCCACTTTGAAGAAATAACTTTCGAACACTTCCCAAGAGAGGAGAATCAGCTAGCGGACGCACTAGCTACGATGTCTTCAATGTTCAAAGTCAAATGGGACAATGAGGCTCCCCGGATCATTATCTGGAAGTTGGACGAACCTGCATACTGCTGCGATCTTGAGGCCGAAAAAGTGACTGAAAAACCCTGGTATCATGAGGTGAAGAGATACTTGGAAGCTCAGGAATACCCTGAAGGTGCATCTGTCAATGACAAGAAGTTCATGAGAAGGTTTGCTGCAAAATTCTTCCTCAGCAACGACATCCTCTACAAACGGAATCATGATTCAACTCTACTGCGTTGTGTGGATAAAGCTGAAGCAGAGAAGATCATGATAGAACTGCATGAAGGCACATTCGGAACACATTCCAGTGGACATACCATGGCAAAGAAAATCCTTCGGGCAGGATATTTCTGGTCCACAATGGAAGCCGACTGTTACCAACATTCTAGAACTTGTCACAAATGCCAGATCTACGCTGATAAGGTGCATATCCCTCCAGTTCCTCTGAACGTCCTGACGGCACCTTGGCCTTTTGCAATGTGGGGCATCGATATGATCGGCGAGATCCGACCGACGGCATCCAATGGGCATCGCTTCATCTTGGTAGCGATCGATTATTTCACGAAGTGGGTTGAGGCAGCTTCCTATGCCACGGTAACCAAGAGCGTCGTTGCACGTTTCATCCGGCATAACCTGATCTGTCGGTACGGCGTCCCGGAAAGGATCATTACGGACAATGGTACCAATCTTAATAACAAGATGATCACTGAGCTCTGCGAGCAATTCAAGATACAGCACCACAACCCTTCTCCTTACCGGCCGAAGATGAATGGGGCTGTAGAAGCAGCTAATAAGAATATCAAGAAAATTGTGCAGAAGATGACAGTGACCTATAAAGATTGGCACGAAATGTTACCATTTGCTCTTCATGGGTACCGTACCTCAGCAAGGACGTCAACCGGGGCAACACCCTTTTCCTTGGTCTATGGCATGGAGGCAGTCTTGCCAATTGAAGTCCAGATACCCTCTCTCCGGATAATGAAGGATGCAGACTTGAGTGAAGATGACTGGATCCAGACTCGACTTGATCAATTAAACCTGATTGACGAAAAGAGACTCACCGCTATCTGTCATGGTCAGACGTACCAAAAACGGATGATCAGGGCATTTAACAAGAAAGTCAGACCACAAGAGTATCAAGTTGGGGACCTGGTAATCAAGCGCATCATCCTTCCTCAAAGTGATCCCCGGGGCAAATGGACCCCTACGTACGAAGGGCTATTTGTGGTTAAACATGTGTTTTCAGGAGGGGCCATGATTCTAACCACCATGGATGGTGACGACCTTCCTCACCCCGCCAATTCAGACATAGTGAAAAGATACTACGCATGAATAAATGACCCGCTAGGTTGACATACCTAGGCAAAAATAAGGGCTTCCCGGCGAACCAAAAGGGTTCGGGCAAAAATAAGGGATGAAATGAAAAAAATCTGTACACCCGGCAAGTCGAAAACCTGAAAAGGCGACTTGGGTAAAAAATGGGTATCCCGGTGGACTGAAAACCCAAAAGGGCGGTCCAGGCAAAAGTTAGGGATAAAGCGTAACACTATGTCTCATTGGATCACCTTGCATCCAGAATTCGGCATCGACTAATCAGCTTCATCTTCAACTAAGCAGCAAAGTGATGAGACGCTTGAAGACATAAAGGCGATAGCAGAGTTGGAACCCAGTGGGAATATTGTGCACATAGCTGTTTTGTTTCCTTTTCAAAATTGTATAAACTTTATGTTATTCGGCGGCGTTCTCTTACTAGGACGTCAACCTCTTGTACAAAAAACGCCTATTTACAGGCAAATTTCAAAATCAATACAGATTCAGTTTTACAAACAAATTGCCCATTGTTTTTCCTTTTTTCTGTTTTGTATTGCGAAGAACGTCCAATGTTCATTTTTGATATATGCATTTGACATTAAATTGCTGATTCATAAATATTTGCATATGAAACAAAAGACTAATTACAGGTGACATCAGAAACAGGGGCAATGTAAAGTTGTCTGGTACAGTCTGGTTGCTTGTTTCGCCAAGGTACCAAGGTAGATTCAACTGAAGAATGTGACCAGGTTACCTCAACTCCCCACGGAGTAAGACAAGATAGCAATATCCCCCAGCGGAGTATAGGCATTCATCAGCAAACATCCCCGGCAGTCTTGATCTAAGATGGTTCCCCGGCGGAATATCAACACCCCAGTTCAATTCCAAAAGTTTCCCCAGGAAAGTGGAATCCATATCCCCAGCAGGTCTTGAAGCTTATCCCCAGTAGATTCTGGAAGCTTATCCCCTGCAGAGTACGGACGTCTCTCCCGAGTTTTATTCAAAGTTATTCCTCACAAGGGCTTATAACTGGGTTATCCTCAGCTAATTGCCACGAAAGACAGTCCCCGACAAAGTTCTTCCTATCCCCAACGGAGTTCATCAAAGTTCCCCAACATAACTTATCAACACAATCCCCAGCGGAGTTTATCTTTGGTATCCCCAGCGGAGTTTATCATCATTATCCCCAGCGGAGTCCATCATTGAGATCCTCGGTGAACCTCTCATCAAAACTTCAGCGAAGTATCTCTTCCACAGAGAAATTCCCTGCAGAGTAATCTCTCCAACAAGTGTATTCCTCAACGGAGTCATCTTCTCCTACCGGTGTATTCTTACAACCGTCATCCCCAGCGGAAGCGAAGAACTCTACTCTTCAACGTCAGCCCAGGATTTAGTTCCCCAGCTGGTCGTCAAGGATTTATTTTCCTAGATGAAAATACATTCATAAACATATCACATTTCATACATCCTGCTTACATACATGATAAAGTGCATACGACACTATCTTATTTTGAACATCATGACATCATGCATTTCATACATCATGACATTGCATACGACTGATGTTTTTCCTTTTCAGGAAAAAGACAACTACTTTCAACTGTCACAATTCCAGATTCGATACCTGTATCTAGCCAGGGCACATCTGTGAATGATCAGTTTCCAGACTCGATTCCTGTATCTAGCCAGGGCACGTCTGAAG
The DNA here is from genome assembly GCA_948472305.1 of Vicia faba. Taxonomy (NCBI): domain Eukaryota; kingdom Viridiplantae; phylum Streptophyta; class Magnoliopsida; order Fabales; family Fabaceae; genus Vicia; species Vicia faba. The sequence goes on along the minus strand of CATIWC010000306.1, from coordinate 82,603 downwards.
AGTTCGAAGATTCGATTCCTGTATCCAGCCAGGGCATATCTGTTAACGACTATTTCCAGAATCAATTCCTGTATCCAGCCAGGGCATATCTGTGAGCAACCGATTGTAGATTCGACACCTGTATCTAGCCAGGGCATATCTGCATGAGGAGATTGAAGATCAAACACCTGTAACAAGCCAGGAAAACATCTGTCTTTCTCAAATACACAAGTTCTCGCTAAGGAATCTCTTATGCGATCAACACTTCCAAATGGCATTTATAAGCCCATTCCCGACAAGGTTCTGTCGCATCTCCAGATGGCATCTATAAGCCCATCTCCCTATCCACCATATCTCCAAATGGCATCTATAAGCCCATTCCCGACATCACATTGTTGATCCTCCAACATGTGAGTGCAAATTTCCGGGCACTCTAGTGTCCAATCTCCTTTTACCCTCGAGTCACGACAGGCAAACTTGCCAATCTAACTCTTCAGGTTCAAGAAGATTGAACAGGGGCAACTGTTGTACCCCAAAATTTGCCCTCCCATTTCCTCAACATTTTCTCATCACAAGACCCTTGGAGCTCAAGATCCAGTTAGGGTTTCCTCTGCTCAAGACTTCTCCTTGCACTGTTGACCCAAATTAGGGTTTGTGTTTGAACAAAGATATTTTGACCTAAAATGCCTAAGATGACTTTCATGCTTCATATTGGACTCCCAAGTTTATCCATACCAAGTTTCAAGTCTTGATTCCAAATTTTGCCCAGTCAATTGGACAGTTGACCTAGAAATCAGCTGTATTGGGGAAAAAGTCAATTGTGGCCAATTGACAGTCAAATCTCATGAAAGTTGACACACATCAACATTATGAACTCACATGAACCATTTGATCAAGTTTGGATCACAATTCCACAAGAAATTTGATCAGATCACCAAAAGGGCAAAATGGTCATTTTTAGGGTTTTGACTGCACAAAGGTAATTTTTGACTGTTTTACCTAGCCAATGGCAAACCAAGCTCACACATGGACTCAAGGACCCCATGGAATTATCTTGACATGCTCAACAAGATCAAAATATCCCAAATACACAAGATTGACAGTTGAATTTCCCAGTCAATTGATCAATTTTGACTGTATACTGAAAAAGTCAAACTTTGACTTTTTGGTCAAAATCAAGTGTCAAGATTCATTTTTCATCAAAACATGCCAAATCATGAAACTTGTTCATCAAGAAATCAAAAATTGCAAATTAGGGTTTGAAATGAAGATTTTTCATAACTTAGAATTTTTCTAAGTTATGAAAAACCCTAATTTTTTCCTAACTTTGCCCCACTTTCTCACCAAGATTCATTTGGATTCAAGCAAAAGTAAAAACATGAAAGTTGTAGCCTATTGCAAAATATACAACTTTGATTCACAAAGTTTTCCCAAAAGAAGCTTGTATCTCAAGTTACAATTTTTGGAACAAGGGTACCAAACCATTCTTAACTTAGAGAAAATTTGACCTATTTTAGGCAGGATTTTTACCTAACTTCAAGACCACTTTTCACATACTTCCACTTGGAATTTCAATTTGCATTTCAAAGATGGATTGAAGTACACATCCCAAGCTTTCCAAAATGTCCAAGAACTCATCAGAAAACCTCATGGTTAGGGAGAATCGAATTTGGCAAGTTGGGAAAAACTCACTTTTGATTTGGCCAATTTACATGTCCATAACTTGTGCATTTTCAAACTCAGCATGTGTAAGCTACATTGCAGGCCTCTAATCCCATTTTTACTCAATAATTCAATGCTAAACCATTGTGCCAAGATGTTTTTCTATGCATTTGGACATTAGATGGAGAATTAATCCTTATTTAGAAAAAGCAATATATCCATTTTGATAAAGTTGCACTTTATGTCAAATTTGCAATCCAAGTGGTACAGTTCAAATCTCTTTGGCACAAGTTTATGGACTAATCACACTGATCAAGACTAAGTGGTTCATCATAGATTGGGGGCCTCTACCTGTCTAGAACACCAAGTGGCCATCTTTTGCTTAAGTGTGAAGAAACATAGCATATCATACATCATCTATCATTCCTGCAAACCAAGCCTTAAGAAAAGTTATCAAGCACCTTCTAAACATCCATTCTGAGCTAGAACACGACCCTAACATCTCCATTGCCTCCCCATACACAGAATCACTCTCAAACTGTCCAAACAGAGCACCTACTGTAGATTGAATCCCACAACTCATTTCCATCGTGCATTCTGGCTAAAACCACTTCAAACACCTTCCCTACCATCAAGGAAAACTATCCAAAGCATTAGAAGTGGATTGTAACTCCTCTAATCAGTTTGGCCATTTTCATTTTCTTGTTTTGCAGTTGAAGTTCCATAACACGATTCAGCTAGCTCCAAAGCAAAGTAAAGCTTGGAATAACATCCCTGGACCTCAAGGAAGCTGTACCAATCATCACCTTGCACTGAAAGTACCTCAATCATCAGATACAACTTCAACTGAACAGGTAAGTTCATGAACACGTATCTCTCTATCCAGGCATTGTTAGCTTTAGGTTTGTGAAGAAAACATGTCACATTCATAGCCCTGAACATGCCCATGTGATTAGATTTCATTTATATTATGTATGCTTAGAGAATTTTAAGTCTGAACATTGATAAAAAACTAGGTCAGGAATTGGGGGAGAAGAAATTCTCTCTCATTTCTGAGAGTTAGATTGACTTCTTTATATGTCTAGAATCGTGGCTTCAAGCTCTACAGGTTTCATGTTGGAAGATTTGGCAAAAGATCAAAGAATCAGGAGTTAGAGATTTGAGAAGGAAGGCGCGCGTTTTTTTTTAAAATGTTGTATGAAGGTTGAAGACAACAACCTTTGGGCTGGGCCTGATTGGTCATTTCTGTTTACACCCCATTTTTGCTTTTGAACCCCCTTGGCCCATTGAGCTTATTTTTATGATTTTTTGACTTTTTCTTTTTTTGTTCTGACTTATTTATTTTTTCTCATAATATTAAAAATATAAAAATAATTTTTTAAACCATTTTTGAATTTATTAGGCATTTATTTGTTTAGATGGTTATTTGTACATAAATAAATAAATAGATATACTTTTATTCAAAAATACTAAAAATAATGCAAACACATTTTATTTTCCATTTTTATTTTATTTTATCTTCTGAAAATATTTTATATAAAATATACTTTTTTTATAAATATTAAATAGTATTATTTTGTATATATGCAATATATTTAATAAATAATACAAGTACATACATATATTAATATATTTAGGTTAAAATACAAAATATACACATTTTTATTTTTATTAATACTTGACATTAAAAATACCTTTTTTTATAAATATACTTCATTTTATTTTATTTTGTATATAATTATTAAATATTGTACATATTAAATAATTAATGCATTTACTTAATAAAAATTAGGGTTTTACCCTAAACATAAAAACTTCCAAAAAATAATACTTTTTATTTTTGTTTATTTGACATATAAAAAACACCTTTTTTCATACATATAAAAAACCTTTTTGCATCTTGCATATTTATTTTGTTTCCATTTAATTTGTGCAATTAAATATCTTGTAAATAATTCAAAATTGATGTAATAGTCTAGGTTTAAATTCCTTGTCAAAATACCCCCATTTGAACATTTGTACCCCCCTTCCCATATATTGTGTTGTAATAGTTTAGAACTTTATTTTCCGCACTTTAATGCTTTCTAATTATACCATGTTAGAATTAGGGTTTGTATGCAAATAAAAACAACAAAAATAGTTTGACCTAATTTCAAGATAAACAAGCATGAAAATGGACAACACTCTTCACACTTGCACCCCTAGGGTATTCCACTTGTTGCCTTCAATAAATGGGCCATATTGCATGTTAGGTCTCTTTGGGCAAAACAAAACAATCAAATGATCATAGTCCCTCGATGACGCTTTCGAAAGTTGCCTAAAAATGATCAAGTCCCTTAAAGGAAAATTGCCCAAAGATACTTGGCACCATTGCAATTATGGTCTAAACGATGATCCGCGCCCGTCCCTTTCACATCCTAGACACAAGATTGTCCACCAAATACAATGGTGGAACAAAATTGTTAAAAGGGTTAAAACATAGCAATAATCTTTGAGAATTTAGGAGTAGATAACCTCTTAGTTACTTGAATCAAACTTGCAAAACAAAACACTTGCCTATTTTCTAAAACCACACATCACTACACTTTCGAAACAACTTTCAAAAACAAATGAAAACCTTTTCAAAAGACATACACCTTTGTATACATCCCAACATGGATCATTACAAAGGTTGCCACCACATTGGCTTATTTTCAAAATATTTTCAAACCCACACACACAAAGCACCATTTCAAACAATTGAAAATTAAGGCAAGTTGATCTAAGCAAGTAACTAAGAGCCCATGGATAACCATGGATAGAAAGGGTGTTAATACCTTCCCTTTCTATAATCTACTCCCCGAACCCAAGAAAACATCTCAAAGGTTTTTGCTGTGCTTTTTAAACCTTTCCTTAGGATAAAATAAAAAGTCGGTGGCGACTTTTGCTCAACCGAAACATTTGCGAAAACAAACGCAAAACCATAGTCAGTTCTCCCACCGTATCACACTTACCCACTAAAGTCTTTCTTATTCTTTTCATTCTATGTTAGAGATAGTACTATCCATACCATTAGTTGGTAGGTAGCCCCATCTATTGGATGTGAAGGGATAGGCGTAGGGTCATCGTATGGTCATCGAAAGTAACATGTATAGATACTTTAGCAATTTATCGGAGGGACTAGATCATTTTTTGTAGGCAATATTGAAGGGTCATCCAGGGACTACAATCTTTATTCGAAAGGACTTTGCTAAAGCATCCTTGCTTTCGAGGGACATGACCATGTTTCTGAAGGCAACAAAGAGAGGTTACCTTAGAGGTGTGAAGTTTGAATAGTATGTTCAGTTCAATTATTTATCTTGTATTAGGGTTTGCTAACGTTTATTTTTAGATCTTGCCATACATGCCTAATTACTAGCAGTATAATATGTATGCAGAAAATAAAATGAAGTTAATTAAATATATGAAACCCTGAGTCTAATTAATTTTAATTAATAAAAAAATGCCTAAAGTCTAATTAGTTTTAATTTTAAGAAAACATTAATTAACCTAATTAATTAGTAAATTAAAAATATCAAAATTAGTTATTGATTATAAACCTAAACCTAATTTATTAGAGTTTTTAAATAAAAAAAGGTTAAAATTGATTAATGATTAATTAAAAAAAATAATTAGGGTTAAGGAAAAAATTAGGGTTAATAATTAAAAGAAAAGAAAATAGGTTAGTAAAAACAAGAAGAAAAAAAGGATTTGTATGGGGTGGGTGTTGAACCCACGCCCTCCAGCCTTCTTATTGCAGAGCTTACCACCAGACCAAGCACCTGTTGGTGTTAGAAGAATAGGTGTTGTGTATAATATGTGAAACCTGCATATTAAATGGAAAATAACAAAAAAGTTGCAAAAGGCGGGGATCAAACTCACTCCCTTAGAGACCAAAGCCTTAGCACGCGCATTCCTCCCACTGGGGTGGCTGTTACATTCAGTAGTAAAACAAAACAAAATAAATATATACAAAAACATAATCTATGCACTGGAGAAACGACATAGCCCTAGCTCCGGTGGTCTTCTCTGGCGAGCTCGTTTCTTCAACCGGAAAAATAACAAACATTTGTGAATAAAAAGAACCCTAACCCCCTAATTAGATGGCTGCAAACTCATTGGTGGCCTTAGTTTTAGCTAAAACATCATGCATAATATGATATGAACAAAGTATTTGAAATCGGTTCAAACATGGTGCTATGTTATCTAGGTATTATGGGACTCGTGCAAGGGTTCAAACTTGTATTGTTTTGTCTCAGGAACACGTTAGCATGGTTAGTTTCAATCAAAATAGCATAGAAAACAAAGTATGAATTTGGACAAAAACATGAAACCAGCGATACATGTAGAGCTTGTTTCATGCACTTTTGATCATCAAGAATGATCCCAAATTATTCTGTAATGTCACTGGAATCGATTTGAATGGTTGCTTGCCCTTAAAGATGGATGGAACTAGGATTGCAAGTTTGCCCTAATTTTGACAAAAGTTGATATTTTGAACCCTTTGTTTCTTGCACAGCTTTTTCGTCCCTCTCTTGTCTGAATTTGAAGAGTATATATAAGAGAAAAAATTAGGTCAAAGATGGGCTTGGACATCTTCATAAAATTATATCCTTTATTTTATTTGAAAATAACTTGGAATAAGACAAAACATGAATATTTGTTTCACAAATAAGCTTCACGCGGCTTCTACATGATCTTGGGGCCCCAAATAAAATCAAATCTCAAGCCTTTTATGTTTTATACATTATTTGATAATTATTTGATTTAATTTTGAATTTAAATGAATAAAATCAAAATAAACGAAATAAAGATCAGAAAAATAAATTAATGGACTTAGGTGTCTCTTATGAGGTCAAGAACACGTTCGGACCTTAAAAGATAAGTCATTTAGCCCAAATATTCAAATTTACTCAATTTGGACTTCATGTATTTCCTCAAAATTGTCCAACTTGCACCAATCATAACTCACTCAATTTTTGTCATATGAAGGTGATCTTTAACTTTTTGGAAAGCTCAAGATGTCCCCTACAACTTTAAAATGGTTCAATTTTCCATTTGAAGATATTAACTTGATGTAAATTGCTTTGACAAAAAGCGTCTTTTTGTTGACTTTTAAAATGACCTGTAATGTTTTGGCTCATATATCTCAAATGAAGCATTTTTGGCCTTGTGCTTAGAGAGACAAAGTTTTAGTGAACTGAATTTCCATCACAATGGGGTTTGGTTGATGATTTTCTGATGAAGTATGTAAAAGTTATGTTTGGTCAAATTTCAATTGACTTCTCCTAAAAAAATCCTAATTTAGTAACTTTTGACTTTTGATGAATCTTTGAGTTTTCTTGATGAATCATGATCAACCCTTGATCAATGATGAATGTGACCTCAAAATATTGATGTTGACCAAAAATATTGAAGTTTGACTGTATGTTGACCATAGTTGATTTTTTGTCCAGTATAGTTGATTTTCACTTATCTGAGCAATTGACTGAGCAAATTTGTGATGTGAGGCTTGAAACTTGACACGAGGGTTCTTTAAAGCATATGAGGAACCATGAAACTCACTTGATACATTATAAGTCCCTTTTTCCTTGAGAATACCAAAACCTTAGTTGTAGGCTTCTTCTTAGAAGGAGGATTCATCTGATCAATTCTTGAGTAGTCTTAAGCAATTGAGAACCCTAAGAGTATGAGGAGGTCTTTTGAAATGGGAGGGAAATTTTGGGGTACAACAGCTGACCTTGTTCAATCTTCTTAAACCTGAAGAGTTGGATTGATATGCTTGCCATTTGGAATTTGAAGGTGGAAGAGGATTGAACACTTAAGTGCCCAGAAATTTGCACTCGCATATGCACGAAGTTAAACTTGTTGGTTGATTGCATTGCTTAAATATGCTTAAAGATGTCATTCGGAGAGGTGATAGAGTGTCGCTGGAGATGGGCTTACAGATGCCATCCAAAGTAACTATTGATAAGAGTATCAAAATGAGTCTACGCCTAATTGTATCTGAAGAATGCTTTTCAGAAAATCTCTGAAGGGAAATGCTTTTCAGAACATATACCCTGAAGGAGATGCTTTTCAGAATTCTATCTCTGAAGGAGATGCTTTTCAGAATTCTGCCTCTAAAGGAAATGATTTTCAGAACAAAGTGCTGAAGGGGAAATGCTTTTTTGAACTCCTCTGAAGAAAATGCTCGCCAAAACTCGGTCTCTGGTGGGAATGCTTTTCAGAATTTCGTCTCTGAAGGGGAGATGCTTTTCAGAACGAAGCGTTGAAGGATATGTCTTTCAGAATAAACTTCTGAAGAAAATGCTTTTCAGAATGAAGTGCTGAAGGGGAAATGATTTTTAGAACTCCTTTGAAGGAAATGCTCTCCAGAACTCGGTCTCTGGTGGAAATGCTTTTCAGAATTCCGTCTCTGAAGGGGAAATGCTTTTCAGAATGAAGCGCTGAAGGAAATGCTTTTCAGAATAAACTTCTAAAGGAAATACTTTTCAGAACAAAGTGTTGAAGGGGAGATGCTTTTCAGAACTCCTCTGAAGGAAATGCTCGCCAGAACTCGGTCTCTGGTGGAAATGCTTTTCAGAATTCCGTCTTTGAAGGGGAAATGCTTTTCAGAATGAAGCTCTGAAGGAGATGCTTTTCAGAATAAACTTCTTAAGGAAATGCTTTTCAAAATGAAGTGCTAAAGAGGAAATGCTTTTCAGAACTCCTTTGAAGGAAATGTTCGCCAGAACTTGGTCTCTGGTGGGAAGGCGTTTCAGAATTCCGTCTCTGAAGGGGAAATTCTTTTTAGGACAAAGCGCTGAAGGAGATGCTTTTCAGAATAAACTTCTGAAGGAAATGCTTTTCAGAATGAAGTGCTGAAGGGGAAATGATTTTCAGAACTCCTCTGAAGGAAATGCTCGCCAGAACTCGGTCTCTAGTGGAAATGTTTTTCAGAATTCCGTCTCTGAAGGGGAAATACTTTTCAGAATAAAGCGTTGAAGGATAATGCTTTTCAGAACGAAGGTCCTGCAGAAGATGCTTTTCAGAATGAAGGCCCTGAAGGAGATGCTTCTCAGAATTCAGTCTCTGAAGGAAATCACTCGGTCATGTTGATAGCCGCCCCGTCTTGTTTTGGGAATTGATCTATAACATGTCCATAAATTATTGGTAGTATCTGTTTGCTTGCGAACTTAACCTGAAAAGGAAAAGTTAGTTTTGTGCAATGTCACAATCTATGCAATGCATTTTGTAATGATGCTCTCAAAATAAATGAGAATGTTATATGTGTTTCGTATGCATATGGCATGATTTTTTGTGAATGATGTAATGTGTTACTGGAGCATATCAGTAGCTTCGTATAATAATGTTTGGCTGGGGGAGAATAAATCCCTGACTGTTGCTGGGGATGAAGACAGTAGATCTTCAATTTTGTTTAGAATGACTTTACTGGGGATTTCTTCTTTCTGTTTGAGGACATTCCGCTGGGGATGTTCACCTTCTGCTTGGGGATAGAAGCATTCAAGGAGAGTCGATCATTCATCGTTCTTTAAAGGATTTGATTCGTATGTATTTTGACCGGGGATAAAAGAGATGGATAATCCTTTGATGTATTGTTTGACCAGGTTTCAGATATAAGTATTAGCTCTTCTAGGGAGGACCACATTGGATGATATCTGGTCGGAGAAGAAAACCTTGTCGAGGAATAACAATATTGGAGAAATAAACTTTGTTAGGGAAATAAACCCTGTAGGCTATGCTGAGGAGATAAACTCTGATGGGGATAAACTTATGGAAAATTGCTCTGTGGGAATTTATGGTCAACTTTGAACGTTATCCCAACTCCTGAAGTCTCTCGTAAATGCTACTCTTATTTTCATGCATATATTTGTAAACGGTAATCATATTAAAATTCATATGTTCATTCAATATAATCATTGGACATTTTTGCAAACAAAATAGAGAAAGTAAAAATAGTTTTTGAATTTGAAACCGATTGAAAATTTGCCTATAAACAGACAATTTTATACAAAGATACGGAATTCCTAATAAGAGAAAATCATCGTAAAAGGTGTACAAAGAGGAAAAACAAAAAACAGCTATATGGAAATGATCCCATCGAGTTTCAACTCTGTTATTACCCTTATGTCTTCAAGCATCTCATCTATTGTTGTCAGAAGAAGTTGATTGAACCGATCTGAACCCTTTGAACTTGACATTGATAATTATGCTAGTTATAAGTATATGGGTGATCCAACAGTACATAGTCGTACGCTTTAATCCCTAACTTTTTCCTAGACCGCCCTTTCGGATTTTCAGTCCACTGGGATATCCTTTTTTTCCCAAGCCGCCCTTTCAGATTTTCGACTTGCCAGATGTACATTTTTTATATATATCCCTAATTTTTTCCCGAACCCTTTTGGTTCGCCCGGATGCCCTTATTTTTTCCTAAGCCAGTCAACCTAGCGGGTTTCTTTTATGTGTAGTATTTTTTACTATATTCGCGTTCACAAAGGTGTGTAAAATCCTCACCATACATGGTGGTAAGCATCATAGCACCACTAGAAAATATCTTCTTGATCATAAATGGGCCTTCGTATATGGGAGTCCATTTTCCCCTGGGATCACCTTGTGGTAGGATGATGCGCTTAATGATCATATCACCCTCCTGGTACACTTGATGTTTAACTTTCTTATTGAAGGCCTTAATCGTGCGCTTCTGGTAAATCTGACCATGGCAAACAGCGACAAGCCTTTTCTCATCAATCAAATTTATCTGGTCAAGTCTAGTGTGAATCCATTCGTCTTCATCCAAACTTGGTCTTTCATAATCCTTATGGAAGGAATATGGACTTCGACAGGGAAGACAACCTCCATACCGTAGATGAGAGAAAACATAGTTGCCCCAATTGATGTACGTGCTGAAGTGTGATAACCATGAAGAGCAAATAGTAACATCTCATGCCAATCCTTGTATATAACTGTCATCTTCTGCAAAATATTCTTGATATTTTTGTTTGCAGCTTCCACTACGCCATTCATCTTTGGTCAATAAAAAGAAGAGTTATGGTGCCTAATCTTAAACTGCGTGCAGACTTCCGTGATCATAGTATTGTTAAGATTGGTACCATTATCCATGATGATCCTTTCAGGTATTCCATACCGACAGAAGAGGTTATGCTTGATGAACCGAGATACAACATTCTTGGTTACAAGGATGAAATGATGCCAATTAGACTCAGTAGGCTTAATCTCTCCAATTATATCAATGCCCCATATTGCAAATGGCCAAGGAGCAGTCAATACATTCAGAGGAGTCAGAGGCATATGTACTTTGTCAACATAAATCTGGCATTTGTGACAAGTTCTAGAATGACAACGACAATCAGTTTCCATAGTCGACCAATAATAACTTACTCTTAGAATTTTCTTAGCCATCGTATGCCCACTGGAATGAGTACCAAAGACTCCTTCGTGCATATCTTCCATAATATTCTCAGCTTCCTTCTTGTTTACACAACGAAGCAAAGTCAAATCGTGATTGCGCTTGTACAAAATTATGTTACTCAGACAGAACTTGGAATAGAACCTTCTTAGGAATTTCTTATCATTAATAGATGCCCCTTCAGGATACTCTTGAGTCTCGAGGTATCTTTCCACTTCGTGGTGCCAAGGCTTTTCCTCCACTCCATCAGTATCAACTTCATAGCAATGTGTCGGTTCGTCTAGTCTCTCGATAGCAATTCGAGGAGCTTCATTTTCCCATCTAACTTTGAACATATATGACATGGTAGCCAATGCGTCTGCCAATTGATTCTCTTCTCGGGGAATATGTTCAAAAGTGATTTCTTCATAATATGGAATTAATGTTAACACATGCTCTCGATAAGGAATGAGATTAAAATGCTTCATATCCCATTATCCCTTAATTTGACTGATTACCAAGGCTTAATCCCCATATACATATAAGAAATTTATTCTCATATCAATGTCAGCTTTGATACCCATGATGCATGCTTCGTATTCAGACATATTGTTGGTATAATCAAAATATAATCTGGCGTTGAAAGGCGTATGGCAACCCTTGGGAGAGACAGTCATAACACCAATTCCATTACCAAGCACATTAGAAGCTCCATCAAAAACCATAGTCCATCGGGATCCCGGTTCAGGTCCTTCATTCAGTCCATGTTTTTCATAATCAATAATTAGCATAATATTCTCATCTGGGAACTCAAAATTCATAGACTGATAGTCATCTACAGCCTGATGAGCCAAATGATCTACCAATATACTTCCTTTGATTGCCTTCTGATTAGTATATTGAATGTCGTATTCTGTCAAGACTATTTGCCATCTTTCTATTCTTCTGGAGAGAGTGGGTTTCTCGAATATATATTTTACAGGGTCCATCTTAGAGATCAATAAGGTAGTATGAGTTAACATATACTATCTTAGTCGGTGAGCAGCCCATGCCAAAGTGCAGCAAGTTTTCTCGACTAGTGAGTATCTTATTTCACATTCGGTAAACTTTTTGCTAAATTAGTATTGCATGCTCTTTTTGACCAGACTCGTCATATTTCCCCAATACACACCCCATTGAGTTCTCTAGCACTGTTAGGTACATGATCAGAGGTCTTCCTTCAACTGGTGGCATCAGAATTGGAGGTTCCTGAAGATATTCTTTGATTTTTTCGAAGGCTATTTGACAATCATCGTTCCACTTCACACTTGATCTTTCTTTAGTAACTTGAAGATTGGCTCACAAGTAGCGGTCAAATGGGAAATAAATCTTACAATGTAGTTTAATTGTCCCAAGAAGCCTCTGACTTCCTTTTCAGTACAGGGAACTGGAATTTCTTGAATAACTTTAACCTTGGTGGGATCAACTTCAATACCTCTACCACTAATGAAGAAACCTAGGAGCTTACTGAATCTTATCCCAAAGGTGCACTTGTTTGGATGCAACCTCAGCTTGTGCAGGTGATCGAGATGTTCTTCTTTAGTTTAACATATGACTATCATGTCACCAATGTAAACCTTTATCTCGTGATGGATCATATCATGGAACAAAGCTACCATGGTGCACTGATATGTTGCACCAACGTTCTTCAACCCAAAAGACATAAATTTGTAACAGAAAGTGCCCCACTGTGTGACAAAAGTAGTCTTCTCCATGTCTTCGGGTGCCATCTTGATTTAATTATAACTGGAGAAACCATCCATGAAGGAAAATACTTTGTGTTGAGTAGTGTTTTCAACCAGAACATCAATATGTGGAAGCAGAAAGTCCTCTTTGGGGCTTTCCGTATTCAAATCTCTGCAGTATATACATATACGCACCTTACCGTCCTTCTTGGGCACTGGTACCACGTTTGCAACCTACTACGGATAGGATGTAACAGCTAAGAACCTTACATTGAACTGCTTCAAAACCTCAGCCTTGATCTTTTCAGACATCTTGAGATGCATATGACAAACCTTCTGCTTTATAGGGGGACAACCTTCCTTCATCGGTAGATGGTGAACCACAATATTAGTATCGAGCCTTGGCATGTCTTCGTACGACCAAGAAAATATCTCAACATAGTCTTGCAACATCTGTATTAATCTCTTCTTAATATTGTCTTCTAGGTTGGCACCTATCTTGATTTCTTTCTTGTCCTCTTCAGTACCCAAGTTCACAACCTCGACTGAATCTTCATGTGGTCGTATGGATCTTTCTTCATGAATTAAGAGCCTAGCAAGCTCTCCAGGTATTTCAAAATCTTCCTCACCTTCGTCCTCGGCTTGGTAAATCGGATTTTCGAAGTCATAATTAGCAATAGCAGAATTATTATCAATGGGATCCAGAGTGGGTATGGATATGCAATTTGTTGTGTGGGTGTGTGTAAGAATAAATAGCTATTTTGAAAACAGTACAGTAAAATAAAATAAAAAAGAGAGCGCAAAATTTGAATACAAATGTTCAATGATTTATTAAATGAAGATATGCTGATGAATAATAACAATCCTAACAAATGGACCGTTGTGCCCCAGGTAAGGCACAAGGCTTAAAGTTTATTGTTTAAATTACATAACCAAAAAACTTAAAAGTAAGAAAACAGAAATTAACATTTACTCCTGACTAAAGGATATTAGTATAAAGTCTCCAGTCTTCCAATTATTGAGCCTATTGTCGGTGGTAGGGAAGATCCAACTATCTATATCACAATCACTATCAGCGTCTTCCACAGTGTTTACATGATTGTTGTGAACTCCATTGTTGTTGATGCAGAATGGCAGTCTCCCAGAGTTAGATCGAGCATGACGGACAGCCCTCTGAGCCTGAGAAGTGAAACCCAAACCAAATTTGTCTGACTTATGAGGAATATCGAGAAGCTGACCCCAAATAGTGCAACCACCTTCTTCAACCATAACCTTAACGTATTTTAGAGAAGCCATTTTTGATGGGGTCTTAGGAACAGCAGAAGCAACTTTGTCAACAACTTCAAAGCTCTGGAAAGGGATCTCGAAGAACTCACCATCCATCTTAACATACTTGAAAGATTTCAAATATCTCACCATATATTCTTCTTCACTGTAAACTGTAACAATCTTTCCCTTTACGGAATACTTTAACTTCTGGTGTAGGGTAGAAGTAAAAGTACCTGCCCCACGAATACAAGGGCGTCCGAGCAAACAAGAATAGGGTGGATGAATGTCCATCACATAGAAAGTAGAGTCGAAGACCTGGGAACCCACTTTGATTGAGAGATCAACCTCCCCATACACCATTCTCTTTGAACCATCAAAAGATCTTACCACAATGTCACTGGGTTTCAGCGTAATCCCCTCAGAGTCAAGTTTATCTAAAGAGGCTTTTAGCAACATGTTGAGCGAGGAACCTCTGTCCACCAACACATGAGATAAGGTAGTGCCCCTAAACTCAATAGAGACATGCAGGGCCTTATTATGGTCTCTTCCCGCGGGGGTCAAATCAGCATCTAAAAAGCCTAACCCATTATTAGTTGTCAGATTAGCGACACAATTTTCGAACTTATCAACAAAGATTTTCATTGGTACATGAGAAGATTTCAGAAATTTCACCAAAGCCAGAGCATGGGCTTCAGAGCATAATAAAAGGGATAGCATAGATATTTTGGAGGGAGTCTGCCTTAATTGTTCAACAATTTTGTAGTCACTCTTTCGGATAATCTTTAGTATTTCCTCCATCTCTTGCTTGGAGGTGTCTTCAATAATGACTTTCTTCGGTGCCTCAGTTTGGCCAGGCTCAGTCATATGTTCTTTTTCTGGAGTCTCAATAGTAGATTCAGTAGCAGTGATATAAACTGGTGTAGTAACAGCCTTCAGAGAGATCTCTGGAGAGAAAACCCTTCCACTTCTGGTAACCTTACTAGTCCCAGCAATATTTCCGACATCGGGATCAGTAACTTCAGCATTTTCATCTTCAACAGTCAATGGCTCTTGCTTGACACCATGGTAATAGACGTCAGCTATGTAATTCCAAGGGATAGCCTTATTGGAAGAATATGGAATTGGCTCAGGTGCAGTAATAATCATAGGAGTGACTCTAGGTTTGGCAATAATCTTCATAGGACCCTTAGAAGTGATCCTTACAGGAGTATCGGAAATTGTAGACACATCTTCGAGATTCAAGTCTTGGGATGCACTCTCCACAGAAGGAGTCTTCTCAAAAGGAATTTTCTCTAATAGGATCTCACGATCATCCATCAAACATTGAATACCTTTTTACAGCTATGCACAACCATTGGATTGGGATGCACAGTAGTAGTAATCTTCAGCATAACCCAGAAATAAACCGGCTTGCAGCAGCTTCTCCTTAACATTCATCAGAGGAGTAGTCAAATAATTCACAATAGAAACATAAGAAACATCTTCAATAACATTAACGCCCTTGTCATGAATGGTCATATGCGCAGTAATCACATTAGGAGTCTCAAGAGGATCAAATTCAATTTCTTTAGCATTAATCCTATCTTGGATCTTATTCTTCAGGGCCTAACAATTGTTAGTGTCATTCCCGTGGCTATCAGAGTGATACGCACACCTTAAATTAGGATTGTAGCAGGAAGAGGAAGTATTGGCATTCTCTAGAGGCTTTCTCAATGTAACCAGCCTTGTCTTTAACATGTGTTGTAATGCTTGCGCCAATGGCATGTTGATCTTTTTAAATTGTCTCATGGGTGCCTCATGCCTACGTTGGTTAGTCTGTTGTTGTTGTTGCACTGACGCCGGATTAGAGATTAGTATTTCCCCCACAGATGGGTTGTGGTCACTCTTATTACGACCTTTCTGGCCGTACACAACATTGGATTCTCTCTTCCAATTATAAGCCTTCTTCACAGTATTTGAAGATGCAGCCACCTAGATTTTACGGCTTCTGGTTCCATTCTTAACATGCTCCCCTGTCAGTATTAATTCAGTGAAACCAGCTAAAGAACTCCCAAGTAAGTGATTATAGAAAGGACATGTCTGTGTACTCATGAACATATCAACCAACTCTCTATCAGCTAAAGGAGGTTAAACTCTTCCTGCAAGATCTCTCCATTTATGGGCATACTCTTTAAAGCCTTCGTCACAACCCATGGACATAATCTACAATTACATGCAGTTGGTGCCAGATCAGAATTATATTGATATTATTTGTAGTAGGCGGTAACCAAATATTCCTAATTATGAATGTTGGCACCTTCAAGTTGATAGTACCATTCCAGTTGTGTCCCGAACAGACTCTCTTTAAAGAAATGCAACCACAATTTCTTGTTAGCAGTATGTGGTTGAATTTTGCGAACATAAGACCTCAAATGAAGCTTCAGGCAATAAATTCCATCATACTTAGCAAAGATAATAGTTTTGAATTTGGGAGGAATGTCAACTCCTGAAACCAGCCCCAAATCATCAAAGTTAAATCCAAGCACTTTCTGGATTTCCATAGCTCTCAAACAATCTTCAAACAGCTTATACTTCTCATCAGCAGGGGGATATTTCTCATCCAAATAATCATCTTCCCCTTCATCAGGAAATTTTTCAAAACAAGGATTTCTCCTTTCAGTTTTCACACTTTTATCATCTTCATCTTGTTTGTCATCTTCATCTGATGGGATATTAAGATCTCGAGCTTGCTTGACAGGACCTCTGGACCTTCTTCCCATGTTAAGTACGCCAATTGGTTTCTTTGTCTTCTTCCTTTTCTCACTGGTAACAAGTACTTTCAATTATTCCTGACCCTTGGCTAAGTTCAGGAACATCTGTTGGAATTGGGCATTCTGAGCTTGGAGATCTTTGACAGTTTGTTCAAGATCCATTTTCTGCTTAAACAAACAACAAGAAGATGAGAAAATTTGTCTTGAGAATACCTGTTATGATATGCATGACATGTAAATGTATATGCAATGTTTTCAAGGATCTTATGGGATTAAAATATCGGAAAAAGAATCTGGTAGCAGCTTTGTCTTGAAGAGATTCGAGTTTTCATCTTTGAACGTCCTTCTATCAGAATCAAGATCACCATATCAAGTGGGTCCTAGCCTCTGACTCAAGAGAACGTGTTTTGATCTTTGACGACATCTGGTTAGAGGAAAATAAATCCTCTTGCCCCTTGCTAGAAATCTGGCTCATAATAATCTTGCACCAAAGATCCCAAAGATCCTTGAAATGGTTAGTAAAAATGCCATGTCATGATGTTATAATGTCGTGATGTTATGTTCATGTTTAAACATGTAGAAATCACAAACAAATCACACAAGAGCCTTAGGTTTAAAGTCTTGAATGAGGTCCATAGGAAAGTACCTTTCTCTATTGAAGTTAAGTTGGCTCAATGTGTCCTAAAATAGTAACCGGGTTCTAGGAATCTCATATCACAGATCTTTCTCGAAGGTCTTATTTTAGTACAGCAACTGATTTTCCACCAAAACATCCCGCGAGTCGAATCTCAATGAGTGTAGCATCGAGTATCAACAAACCCTGGACTGCACCAAAGTCGTCCATCTCACTACCTTCTAATGGCCAAGATGGGTCAATTAAGGTTCTAAAAGTTAGTTAGTGCTAATGACACCTCGCAGAAGCCCGATGTTATCCTCGACTGACTCAAGGAACATTAGTAAAACCAAAAGTGCCGCACTAACCGTAGCCATTACTTTAACCATATCGGTCTATGTCGTACAATTTTCATGATCTATTGCTACTTCCCTAAGGTATCCCTAGATCTGGGTGTAGGATCTTGCAAGTAAATAAACCCAAGTAACCCATAATTTTAAAGAAAACAAAGCAAACAATGAAAGCAAGTAAAGATGATCTAGACTCTAAGGTAACCCCTCTCTTTTTTAAGTAGTCCCCAGCAGAGTCGCCATTTCTGTAATACGGTGGGAGAACTGACTTTTTTAGTTTTATCCAAATGTGCAGATAGCAAAAGTCGCCACTGACTTTTCTTTTATCCAATATTTAGGAAAGGTGAAAAGAACATGAAAGACCTTGATAGATTTTGAGTTCGAGGGGTAAGTTATGAAAAGGGAAGGTGTTAGCACCCTTTTCATCCGTAGTTACCTACGAGCTCTTAATTTCTTAGCTCCCTTTTGAAAAAGAACTTGCTTTGTATGTGTCTGATTTGTTTCAAAATATTTTGAAAAGCCAATGTAAGACTAACTTTGTAATGATTCTTGTATCAGTCCTCAAGAATACGTACAAAGTATTTTGAAAATATTTGTTTGAAAGTGATGTGTGAAAAAAATGTTTTGAGAAAAATTGTGAGCAAGAAATTAGGAGTTTCTTACCCACTAAAGTCTTTCTTATTCTTTTCCTTCTCCATTAGAGATGGTACTATCCATACAATTAGTTGGTAGGTAGCCCCATATATTGGATATGAAGGGATAGGCGTAGGGTCATCGTGTGGTCATCGAAGGCAACATGTAAAGATACTTTAGCAATTTATCAGAGGGACTAGATCATTTTCCGTAGGCAACATAGATGGGTCATCGAGGGACTACGATCTTTATTTAAAGGGACTTTTCTAAAGTATCCCTACTTTTGAGGGACGTGACCATGTTTCCGAAGGCAACAAAGAGAGGTTACCTTATAGGTGTGAAGTGTGAATAGTGTGTTCAGTTCAATTATTTATTTTGTATTAGAGTTTGCTAGCATTTAATTTTAGATCTTGCCATACATGCCTAATTACTAGAAGTATAATATGTATACAGAAAATTAAAGGTGCGGAAAGTAAATCCTAAGCTATTATGGAGCTTTGGGGCAATTACATAAAAAAGGATGCAAAAAATAAAGTGCTGAATTTAAATCCTAAACTATTACATCCCGTAAGCAGTTACATAATAGGTAAAAAATGCGGAAAGATAAATCTAAACTATTATAAAAAAAGTCGTGTGACCTATACAATTTCTTTAAGAATTCAAAATAAAATAAGAAAAGATTAGAAAAAATGTTTGAATGTCGTTTATATTTTTTTAGAAAATAAATTCAAGTTAATTAAATATTTGAAACCCTAAGTCTAATTAATTTTAATTAATAAAAAATATCTAAAGTCTAATTTGTTTTAATTTTAAGAAAAATATAATTAACATAATTAATTAGTAAATAAAAAAATGTCAAAATTAACTATTGATTAAAAACCTAAACCTAATTTATTAGGGTTTTTTATTTTAAAAAGGTTAAAATTGATTAATGATTAATTAAGGAAAAAAATTAGGGTTAAGGAAAAAATTAGGGTTAATAATTAAAAGAAAAGAAAATAGGTTAGTAAAAACAAGAAAAAAAAGGATTTGTATGGGGTGGGTGTTGAACCCATGCCCTCCACCCTTCTTACTGCACAACTTACCACCAGGGCAAGTGCCTGTTGGTGTTAGAAGAATAGGTGTCGCATATAATATGTGAAACCTGCATATTAAATGGAAAATAACAAAAAAGTTGCAAAAGGCATGGATCGAATCCACGCCCTTAGAGACCAAAGCCTTAGCACACGCATTCCTGTCACTGGGGTGGCTGTTACATCCGGTAGTAAAACAAAACAAAATAAGTATATACAAAAACATAATTCATGCACCGGAGAAGCGCTTGATCCCTAGCTCTGGTCGTCTTCTCCGGCGAGCTCGTTTCTTCGACCTGCAAAATAACAAATATTAGTGAATAAAAAGAATCCTAACCCCCTAATTTGAGGGCTGCGAACTCATTGGTGGCCTTAAATTTGGCTAAAATGTCCTGCATAATGAGATATGAACCAAATATTGTTAATCGGTTCAAACATGGTGTTATGTTATCCAGGCGTTATGGGACTCATGCAAGGGTTCAGACATGCATTGTTTTGTCTCAGAAACACGCTAGCATGGTTAGTTTCAATCAAAACAGCATAGAAAATAAAGTATGAATTTGGACAAAAACATGAAATCGGTGATGCATGTATGGCATGTTTCAAGAAGTTTTGGTCATCAAGAATGATCCCAACTTATTCTGTAATGTCCCTGGAATCGATTTGAATGGTTGCTTTCCCTTGAAGATAGATGGAACTAGGATTGCAAGTTTGCCCTAATTTTAACAAAAGCTTGAACCCTTGTTTCTTGCACGGCTTTTTCGTCCCTCTCTTGTCTGAATTTGAAGAGTATATATAGGAGAAAAAATTAGGTCAAAGATGGGCTTGGACATCTTCATGAAATTATATCCTTTATTTTGTTTGAAAATAACTTGGAATAAGACAAAACATGAAGATTTGTTTTGCAAATAAGCTTCACACGGTTTCTACATGATCTTGGGGCCTCAAATAAAATCAAATCTCAAGCCTTTTATGCTTTGTACATTATTTGATAATTATTTGATTTAATTTTGAATTTAAATGAATAAAATTAAAATAAATGAAATATAGATCACAAAAATAAATGAATGGACTTAGGTGTCTCTTATGAGGTCAAGAACACATTTGGACCTTAAAAGATAAGCCATTTAGCCCAAATATTCAAATTTGCTCAATTTGGACTTCATTCATTTTCTCAAAATTGCCCAACTTGCACCAATCATAACTCACTCAATTTTTGTTGTACGAAGGTGATCTTTGACTTTTTTGGAAATCTCAAGATGTCCCCTACAACTTTCATGTTGGTCATTTTCCATTTGAATATTTTAACTTGATGTAAATTTCTTTGATAAAAAGTGTCTTTTTGTTGACTTTTAAAATGACCTGTAATGTTTTGCCTCATATCTCTCAAATGAAGCATTTTTGGCCTTGAGCTTAGAGAGACAAAGTTTTAGAGAAATTAATTTTCATCACAATGGGCTTTGGTTGATAATTTTATAATGAAGTATGTAAAATTTATGCTTGGTGAAAGTCCAGTTGACTTCTCCTAAAAAAAACCCTGATTTAGCAATTTTTGACTTTTGATGAATCTTTGAGTTTTCTTGATGAATCATGATCTACCCTTGATCAAATGATGAATGTGACCTCAAAATCTTGATGTTGACCAAAAATCTTGAAGTTTGACTATATGTTGACCACAATTGACTTTTTGTCCAATACAGTTGATTTTCACTTATCTGAGCAATTGACTGGGCAAATTTGTGATGTGAGGCTTGAAACTTGACATGAAGGTTCTTTGAAGCATATGAGGAACCATGAAACTCACTTGAGGCATTAGAAGTCTCATTTTCCTTGAGAATACCAAAACCTTAGTTGTAGACCACTGCTTAGGAGGAGGATTCATCTGATCAATTCTTGAGTAGTCTTGAGCAATTAAGAACCCTAAGAGTATGGTGAGGTCTTTTGAAATGGAAAGGAAATTTTTGGGATATAACATATACCATTAAAGATAATAATATACATCTCTAGTTTTATTCGGTCCAAGTAATCAACCCATTATCTGCCAAATAGTCTATAAAAAAGGAGACCCATCTTGATTTGAGTTGGTGCATGGTTGGATAAATTTTCTCCAATTTCATGGAGAAAGGAACATAGATGTTCTGAGAATTACTTTTCATAATTTAATTCTTAGTAATGTTGCAGAATCATGTAAAGTTATGGTTTGAAATATTAGCAAACACTTATTTTTTTCTCCAATTAATATCACTGCTACAATACAGCTTCCTTGGAGGAACATTTATGACAATTGTTCTTATAACTCTATGAACAAAAATCCTTCTTTTTTGTCTACTCGTGTGGATTTTCCAGAAGGGTAGATTAATATTAATATTGAATACAACATAAATATAACATAGGTACTAATACCATTGAGCCAAAAAAATTATTAATCATTACACCATATGCAGTAGGGTAATATTAATGGATGCCCATATCTATGTAATACTTATTATATTGCCCAATTATTAAATCTAGGTAATTGTTGTAGGTCATAAACACACTGGTGATTTATTAGTAAATTATATTATCAACTGCACTTTGAAACTTCAAATTATGTTAAATAAAAAATATCAGACAAACTCTATTCAACAATTGTACCTGAGTAAGTAAGATTGTTATACAAGCTTCCATTTTCATATAGTGTAACAGGTACAATTACAATAACTATGGATAAAGAAAATTTGCATGGTAATGCTTCTGGTGTTTCCAGGAAAAAGAGGAAGCTAACAAAATTTCAAGGTGAATCTTCAAACTCACACTACAACAAGGAAAACTTCTTTCACATCCCAACAACATCAATCTATCAAAATCTTGGTCTTAACTCAGTATATAGCCATACACCATCGTGTGATGTTAGAAACTTGAATAACACTGCACCATCTGACATACACAATATAGAGAACCAACGCGGCAAACAAAAAAGATTCACAAATGGCCATGACAGAATATTCGGATGTTGGAGACCTAGTATGAGAATGTGAGTTTTATCATGCAATCATGCAGTATCAAGAGCGTAAACTTAAATCAAGACATACAACAGTTCATAAGTTTGCATTATGTTGTAAGGGAGGAAGAATTGTTCTGCCATTTATAGAACAACCACCACAACTACTACAAATGCTTCTTTATCACAATACACTCCCAGCGTCTAAAAATTACCAAGCTAACGTTAGAACATACAATGCAATGTTTTTCTTCACTTCTCCTGGTATAAAGTTTTATACCACTCATTCTAATGGAAGAGGACCGCCGACATTGCGGCTTCATGGGAAAACTTTCCATCGAATTGGTTCATTGCTTCCTAAAGAAGGTCACCCTCCATAATATTCTCAACTTTATATATTCGACACCGATAATGAGGTCGACAAAAAAATTGATTACTTCAAGTATTTCATCTTCTAAAGTAATTTATATATAATTTACATATACTATTGTATAAATTAAAATCTATTTTTTCTTCCATCTTCAGAGGGAATGACAATCTTGAAAGAGAAATTGTATCTAACTTGAAGATGATGTTGGATGATTGTATCCTATAGATAAGGTGTTTAGAATAGAAAGGGATGTGTTGAAGGAAAATTCTTTTTTAGAATTGAAGTTGAAAATTATTTCAGAAAGACGTGAGGACGTCCGTGTGTACAATAAACCCACAAATTCAGAAGTTGATGCACTTATTGTTGGAGATATTAACTCAGGTTCTCAAAGAGACATTATTATTTAGGTCCACATTGGTCATTTGCAAAGGATTGACGAACTGTATCCTATTTACCTGGAATACCAATATCCTCTAATCTTTTGCTATGG
This sequence comes from Vicia faba, assembly GCA_948472305.1. Classification (NCBI taxonomy): domain Eukaryota; kingdom Viridiplantae; phylum Streptophyta; class Magnoliopsida; order Fabales; family Fabaceae; genus Vicia; species Vicia faba. Next base: position 59,283 of record CATIWC010000306.1, on the reverse strand, counting down.
AGAATATGGTTACATAAATAATATACTTCACAAGTGTAAGAATGACAAACAAGTAATCAGGAAAAATAGACAAACCATCAAAGATTGACTTTGTTTTTTATTACATGAACAGAAAAATGAAGCTAAAACTTTGCTATGGTATAGAAAACTATTCCAGAAGTTTTTAGTTGATGGTTATGCCATGATGGAATTTGATCGTCTCAATTTGTTGAGAACTAATAAATCTAAAAGAGTTGGAAAATATAATAATATACAAGACCAATGCGCAAATACTCAACAACAGATTAGTGGAAAGAAGGGTAAACGAGTTGTGTTGCCCTCTTCTTTTGTCAGTAGCAGGAGATACATGGATCAATTGTATTTTGATGGTATGACTATCTCAAGTAAAATAGGATTCCCAGATTTATTTATTACTTTTACGTGCAATCCTACCTGGCCCAAAATCACCTGTTTACTTGCCGAGAAACATTTAAATCTGCATGATCATTCGGACATTATTGCTAAAGTGTTCAAAATCAAGTTTGAGGAGTTCATGGTATATATAACAAAGCGACATATTCTTGGAAGGGTATTAGCATGTATGTCTTACATAATCAATTTTAAATTTATATTCCAGTCCCATATTAATTATTACGTCTTACAATTTGGTTGATTTTTTCAATCATGTATACCATTGAATTTCAAAAAAGAGGCTTGCCCCATGCTCATATATTGATCTTTTTGCACCCTCAAAGCAAATATCCAACATCGGCAAACATCTATAACATAATCAGTGTAGAGATACCAGATCCTCACATCCATCCTACTTTTTACAACTTAGTAAAGGCACATATGATTCATGCTTCATGTGGTATTTCACGACCATCCTCACCATGTATAAAGAATAGGCAATGCTCCAAATTCTTTCCAAAAAACTTCATCGAGGAAACATTGTTGGACGCTCAAGGTTTTCCTCTTTACCGAAGAAGATCCAACACACATGTTATTCATAAAAATACAATTGACTTGGACATCCGACATATGGTACCATATAACATAAGATTGTTATTGAAATATCATGCTCATATCAATATGGAGTGGTGTAATCAAAGTACTTCCATTAAATATCTTTTCAAATACATTCATAAGGGTTATGATCGGATAAATGCAAGTGTTGTTCATTCAAACTCCTCATCTTCGAACAATCAAGAAACAGTTGATGAGATAAAGCAATATCTTGATTGTAGGTATGTATCTCCGAGTGAAGCATGTTGGCGCATTTTTGTGTATAATATACATTGACATAAACCTTTTGTTGAACGCATGTTCTTTAATCTTATTGGGGAAAAACCTATTTATTACACTGACCATGCTAGAATGGAAAATGTTATAGAAAAAGCAAGTGTAACTGAGTCAATGTTTTCATCCTGGCTGGTGGCAAATGGAAAGTATGAAGAAGCACGGTTGTTGACTTATGGTAAATTTGTAACCAGGTTTGTTTATGAGAAAAAGCAGAGATCTCAGAAACCGCGTAAGAGAGGATTCATCATAGGGCGTTTGGTTTGGGTACCCCCTACAACCGATGAACTTTTCTACCTTCGAATGATGTTGACAGTGGCCAAAGGACCTACATGTTACAAAGATATTAGAAAAGTTGGTGACACACAATATTTTTCGTTTAGGGATGCATGCTTTGCAATGGGTTTCCTCGAAGGCGACCGAGAATACGTAGGAGCTATCAAGAGGCGAGTGAATGGGGGATCAAGACATTTTCTTTGAAATCTATTTTCAGTTATGCTTTTGTCAGGCGCAGTTAACCAGCCTTGCCATGTTTGGGAGGAGACATGCCATTTATTAGTCGAAGGTCAATTGCACAAACAAAGACATATAGCAAACAATCCAAGTTTGTAACACTTTTTACCTGTATTTTGTTTGCCTAAAATACATGTAAGGATTTATATCAATTTAAATATTTCCATTACAAACAGGCTGTTGTACATACCTTCACACTTTACCTGAATCATAATTTTTATAAGTTGTTCAAAATCATTGTAATAATAGGTTTAATGTGCATCTTTAAACATTTCAAATCGTGCAAGTGTCATTACTCATAATTTCCAACCTGTTATTAATCTTCATAACAAACTTGTTGTTGAGTGATATGGAGTTGCAGCATTTGACATTACTTGCGCTGGAAACTTTGCTTCAGGCCAATCATAGAAGTCTTAAAGATTTCAAACCCATACCATATCCAGATGATTGTGTTATTCAACAGTTGGGAAATCGCCTAATATATGAAGAGTACAGCTATGACATCCCGACCATGAAGGAATAATTTAAAACACTCTTCGATGGACTCATAAGTACTATAGATGATATTCTATTAATTTTGTCATTGCATTTCAACAATTGTTTTGTGATTGGTATGTTTGATATGTATGATGACTTTTTCAACTGGTGAAAACGTAAGTATCATTTCTATTTCTTTTAGACGTACAACAATCCATATACGAGAAAATCATTTTGGTGGTCAATGCTCAAAGAGGCGGAGTTTTCTTCCTGCATGGTTACGGGGGAACAGGAAAGACTTACATGTGGAGAACACTTGCAAGTTCTTTGAGAACAAAACATCACATCTGTCTAACAGTTGCAACAAGTGTTATAGAAGCTCTTTTGTTACCCGGCGGTAGAACATCCCATTCAAAATTCAAAATTCTTGTACCAACTTTAGACAATTATACTTGCAAGGTTAACTACGGAGACGACGTCGCAGAACTTCTAAGACAAACCAAGATGATAATTTAGGGCGAGGCACCCATGGCTCATAAACATGCTTTTGAGGCTCTTGACAGGACATTAAAAGATATCATGAGTACCTACGCTAATTCTAAGAACGTCTTTGGTGGCAAAGTTGTTGTATTTGGAGGTGACTTTAGAAAAAATTTCCCAGTGGTACCCAGGGGTAGTCGTTCGGGGTATCGTACACTCTTCAATAAATGGTTCTTATATATGGCATTTTGTTCAAGTTCTAACTTTAACCAAGAACATGCATATACAATCTGGACCAAGTAAGGAAGAAAGACAGGAAATAGCGAGCTTTTCGAATTGGCTGCTACAAATTAGCGAAGGAAAGGTATCTGAACCAAATGACAGATTTGCAGAAATTGGTGTTCTATCGGAACTTTTAATAACTAATTTTACCGACCCGATCGTTGCCATTGTGAACAACACTTATCCGGATTTTATTGAAAATTATAAGTCATACAACTACCTCAAAAGTCAGGCCATACTTGCATCAACATTGGAAGTTGTTGATCATATTAGTGATCATGTTCTTGCAAATATGCCAGGTTTCTGTTATTTTAGACTATTACTACATAATCAACTGCTTTTATTATCTGAAACATTTTCCATACTGTTATAATTCATTATTCGAAGCACTATTAGAATACGTTATTTCATTATAACATATGGGTATTGGGCTGAGATTTTTGATGTATCCCCTGTGTAGGTGAGTTACATGATTACTACAGCTCTAACTTCGTAGATCGATCCTAAATACAAGACAACAGCTTTCTTGATGTTCTAAGTCCAGAGTTTCTAAGTTCTCTAAAAACACCTGGCTTACTGAATCATCACATCAATTTAAAGGTCAGAACTCCAATCATGCTTATGAGGAACATTGATCAATCAGAAGGTTTGGGTAACGGTACAAGGCTTATCGTTACAAAGATGGGAAATAATGTAATTGAAGCGGCAATGTTGGGTGGGATAAACAATGGAAAATTTATTTACATTCCCCGGATGGATATGTCCCCATCCAATTCTCCTTGGCCTTTAAAACTAAACCGTCGTCAATTCTCAATAATTGTTTCATACACAATGACAATAAACAAATCCCAAGGTCAAAGTTTGGATTGGGTGGGACTTTATATCCCAAGGGATATTTTCACTCACGGTCAAATCTATGTTGCCCTTTTAAGAGTTACTATTATAAGAGGGATCAAGATTTTGATACATGATGACAAAATGAACGCCAAATCTAGTACGAGCAATGTTGTTTACAAAGATGTTATCCACAATGTTTGATTGGTAATAAACATTTAAAAATAACAATGTTTGATTTTTTATATATGGTAGAAATAAAAACATTGTACTTGGGATTAATTCATCTCATAATACTGTAATTATTTTTTTTCTCTTCTTTACAGGATCAAACATTTTTTCAATTAAAGTTGCCTTGTTGTCCAGTCCATGATAGGATATGATACCATGCCAAACTGAGCAATTCTGAAGAATACTTAGTCTTTTTTAATCTGGTGTCAGCAACAGTTTACATCCATGCCAATCACTCAAATACAGCATGGCCATACTTCAACATGTTACCTGAAATATGTACCCCTATCTTATTGTATAGATATGATTTCTTTTCCATTTTTCAGTTGTATGCTAACTGATTTTATGGTTAAAATCACTTTAAAAATGTGAGCATGTTAGATTTCTTCAGCTATTGTTTTACCTTTTTAGTGTGATACGCAAACATGACTGATGCTTCCTGCAATATTTATACATGGGTTAAAGTTTGTGCAAAACATAGATACAAAGTAATTTATGTATAATAACTTTATTAACTGGCTATTTAATTCTATGCCATAGCTCTATGAATGTTCATGGAATATATGATTTTTTTCAAAATATAAATATAATTTGTCAAATATATCCTCAAACATTACGACTGTTACTTTAAATTTATTCAAAAATAAGATGTTGATAAAAGGAACATACTTGGTTTTACACAACTACATCACAAAATAGGGATAATGCATTTAAAAACAACATCCCAATGAACAATAAAAGTAACTGGAATCCATGGATTGCATCAGCTGTATAACATAATGCTTCTACAAATATTATAATACATTACCAAAACTTATGGGTACTAATATTTGTTTGGTACACACAAAATAAGATATTAAACTTACATAACTTAAAATATGTTTACCCAAAATACTTGCATTAAAGCAAGGAACATCATTAGTTTCACAGGATAACTTCTTACATAACTGCTTCAAACATTACAAAATTAATTCAAACATCTTATAATAAACAGTTCTCCAAACATCAATGTTGCTCATCTTTATATCCATAGCCATACCTCATCACTGTTGTTGTTTTACAACATTCACCAACACACGGTTCACTAGAGGGTATCCTACTTTGAAATGAACTACATCACATTCACATAAATTTCTATCTTCCACAAACTTATACCAACCTTTGGAAAAGAACTTCTCAATCTTATCGCCCCGACTCTTGAACACGCATGGATATGGAACTTCCATGTTCGTATCAAATAGTTCTATAAATGTACATGGCTCCATAAATATTTCCTTGATGACATCAGCAAGAATTTGCTACAAATTAAACATAACAAAGGATTGAGTTTTACTACTTATAGAATATGTCCCAAGGAGCATTAATCAAAACAATTTACAAGAACTTGCATTCTGATCTTCCTTATACTCATCAACACTTTGTGCCAACTGCAATCATGTATGAATTCATGATTATTGCAACTGATTTTAAAATCAAGAGTCGCCACTATTGATTTTTATCCTAAGGAAGGGCATCTAATAGGAAACCCTAAATTGTAAACAAAGATTCTAAGTTTCGGACTTCTTTAGACGAAAGGAAGGTGTTAGGAACCTTTCATCTACCTTATTCTTAAGTATACTAGGTTTAGGTTTAGGTTTAGGTTTAGGTTTTAGGTGAAAAGGGTTTTAATTTTTTAATAGGGGAACTCGTCACGATTTTAGTCGCATGCCTACGTATCCTCTTATGAGGAATCAGAGTCTCAATTCGTAGTTCGTATGAGTTTGTGTTTTTTAGGGGTTGCAAAAGTATTTCGAATTGCCTCGTATTTTGACCGGGTGTAGAGATGGCGGAATTTTGGACTAAATGTGCGATTAGTCAAAATATATTTGGAACCCTTTAGCAAAAATTGTTTGTTTAGATTAGTTTATTACAAAAAATTGATTTAATGTTTGTTAGATATTTTAATCATATTAATTACAAAATTTCTTAATTAATGCATGATTAAAAATATTTTAATGCAATAATATAAAAATATATATATGAGTTTCTAAATAAAATAATTTATTTAAATGATAAAGTATAATACTATGTGAAAATAAAAATTAGTATTAAAAATTATTATTATTATCAAAAAAGAAATAAGAATAAGAAATAAATAATATATAAATAAGAAAATATAGAAAATAAAAAAATAGAAAATATTAAGATTAGTTCAGGGGGTGCATTTTTAGTTAAGTAGTAAAAAAGGTAGGGTGTGAAATTGAATTCAGACCCAGTAAGCCTGGGGAGCTCGTTTTTGAACTGGTAAGCAAAACAGGGGGTGTCTTAAGAAGCTGGACCCAAGTTCAGATATTGAACTGGGCCTAGAGGTAGGGGTGTGTTGCTAGCTTGTTGTAGTAATTGTAAAAAAAAAAGGTGGTGTAAAGATAAACGGGCCAGGCCCAAATGCATTATGAAGGAGTCGGTCGTAACATCCTGCGCGTGGATATACGAGGCTTACAATGGACTTGACCTCACGGCCGTCCAATAACGATCAAACGGATAAGATGAGAGGTAACACGTTATTACTGTAGGAACGCATGTACTGAATAAAAACAAAAATAATAATAAGTTTTCTTTTTCATTACATTTTTCACATCACTTTCTTACAGCTCCTCTCTCTCTCTCTCTATCTCTCTCTCTCTCTCTCTCTCTCTCTCTCTCTCTCTCTCTCTCTCTCTCTCTCTCTCTCTCTCTCTCTCTCTCTCTCTCATTCAATACAACCCTTTCTTCAACCCTAACCCCCTTTCTCTCACGGCGGCGCGATACCTGAACCCCTTCCGTAACCCCAACCCAACACAACCCAGTGATAACAACGGAACGACAAACGTAAAAAAAGCTTAGTGGCTTTACCTCTTCATCTCGATCGCTCTGATGCGCTATGCTTCTGTTCCTTAATCTCTCTTTTTTCTGATTTGCAGGTTTCGAAGGCGGAGTAATAGCGGCGGAGCATTGGGGTTGTCAACGGCGGTTAGGGTTTCAGATATTGAAACCCTAACCACTTTCCTCCTTCTTCTTCAACAAGTTAGATCGGTATTCGTTCTTCTTCTTCGCATTGTCTCTGAAAATTCTTCCAAGCTCTCAATCGTTCTTCGATTTCTTCCTCCTTCCCTTCTCTGTATTTTCATCTTGGTATTTATAGGGTTAGATATTAGGGCTATTATGAATTAGTTTAGCTCATATTAGGGATTTAGAGATAAATTAGGGAGTGAATCTTTATTGTAATTGATTTGAAATACATGTTGTAATATCTAATTGATTTGAATTGTAGTTGATTTTGAGATTTGATTTCGATTTGTTCATACCGGATCCGATCTTGCAATACACTGATTTTGTATTATACGAATGTACTGATTCTGGGCTTTTGGACTGTCAAGATTTGATTTAGTATATTTTTTTAGATTATTACAGTAAACATTAATTTGATTGAAACGCGCGTTTTCTGCCATAATCGATACAGTGTCAATTTTTTTTCCAATTTGGGCTTTGTGTTATTCCTTGTTTTTTCTTGTCCAGCACGTTGAATACATGGACCTTGGGCCTAACAAAATTTCAGCCCAACATGTTACTGTTTGCAAACAACATTACCTGTTTTGTTTTTTTTTTTGTTTAAACAACATTATTTTCTTTCTTCTTTTTGGATGCGGTATTGGGCCTGATTAGCTATAAAACAGATTTTTCAAACATTAATTTCATCTTTACAAAGAATTTTCAATGACTAAGATATTTAATAAAATAATAAAAATATTTTTAATAATAAATAATAAAATAAATAATTATAATAAATCTCTTAATAGAAGGTAAAAGATTATAATAAATAAAAATTTTAATAATAATAACTTTTTTTTTGAAATAAAACAGTAATGTCAAAAACGTCAATGGGTTGGCTAACCAAAAAGAAGAAGAAAAACTCAATGGGCCTGCAGTTTCTAATCTTACCCCACCTCTTTCTATTCAATATCCAAAAGAAATGGGCCAAACTAAATGGGCTTGTGGTTTAGAATATCACCCTATCTTTTGTTGTTCAAATCCCCAAAAGAAATGGGCCAAAAGAAATGAGTTTTCAAATTGAATTCCCACCCCCTCTCTCTACTAAAACAAAACAGCAAACCTCTATTGGGCTTTATATAATTAAGAACTTAATTTCCTTTTGAAGCATGGTTCTAACATTCGATTCTCATGGGCCATTGGCCAACATTCTTCGCGAATGGGCCCATGGATATGTGGGTTTTTCTGATTTAGAAAGCTCCACTCCCTTGAATTAAGATACATCCCCTGTTGACTTGGATTCTTAAAAATGGGCCATCAGATGTTCTTGTACCATTTTTTATTAAAATATTTCTCTGTCACTTTTAATCTTGAAATAATGATCATAAAGGCAGGGTAAATTTAGGGTACGACAATGATGAAGAACAGGCTGTATCACATCAGCATCCATATTTTGTTCATCACTGCACCAACATCCCATCCAAGATATGAAACAAATGTTAATTCTAGTAAAAACCCGTTTAAATCATTATAAAAAGACACATGTTTGTCAACTTACGTTCATAAAAAGTGATTGTATTCAAATATGAAATAACAATTTATTTTTAACAACACAAACATATCTTCATGAGAAACTATACCAGGTTATTGTTATAAAGTGATCAGACTTCTATATGAATACTTCTATATTGCTCTTATAAAATAAAATACACTCTTGGTCTTTTATTGACCCAAATATCTTTTACAATTCTAAAACATAAACTAAAACATAACTGCTACTAATAACTTACTAAAACTTTTGTCCTTCCTACTACCATGTTTAATGTAAAACTTTATTACTATCACATTTAATGTTTATTCAACAAAACTTCTCTGTAAACTTAAATGTTTCTTCCATCCAGCATTCCTATCATCTTCTTGCCTCTGTCGAAGACCTCTTTTGATAGTGGTTTTGTAAAAATATCTGCAGCTTGGTTTCTGCTTGCTACATGCCTTAATTCGACACTTCCCTCCTTCACATGTTCACGAATGAAGTGAAATCGAACATCAATATGTTTGCTTCGTTCATGATTCACTGGATTCTTTGCCAATTCGATAGCTGATTTATTGTCCACTTGTATTATTGTTGGATCTTCCTGTTTTAGCTCCATCTTGCTTATCAACCTTCTGAGCCATACTGCATGACAGACGCACCAGGATGCTGCCACATATTCAGCTTCACACGTCGAAAGTGTTACTATAGGTTGCTTCTTCGACAGCCAAGTAAATGTTGTGTTTCCCATGAAAAACACATATCCAGAGGTGCTCTTTCGATCGTCTATGTCTCCACACCAGTCACTGTCAGAATAACCAACTAACTTGTAGTCTTCTGTTTTTGAATAAAACATTCCTAGTGATACTGTTCATTGGATGTATCTTAGAATTCGTTTCAGCGCCTTCCAATGTGTGTGTACTGGTTCCTCCATGAATCGACTTACTATGCCAACACTTAGTGAAATGTCTGGCCTTGTGCATGTGAGATATCGAAGGCTACCTACCAAGCTTCAATATTTGCTTCCTTCAACCCGTTCTCCTCCATCAAACTTTGATAGTTTTGTACCTGGTTCCATTGGCATCGAAGTTGGATTGCAATTCTTCATTTTATATTTTTTTAAGATTTCCTTTGCATATTTTTTTTGTGAGATGAAAATTTCAGCTTCTTCTTGTCGAACCTCCAGACCAAGAAAGAATCTCATCAGACCTAAGTCTGTCATTTCGAATTCGCTTGTCATGGTGCTCTTGAAATCTTTGATCATCTGAACATCATTGCCTAGAAAGATAAGGTCATCAACATAGAGAGCAACAAGTAATAAATCACTTCCATTTTTCTTCACATAGAGGGCGGGTTCATAAGGACATTGCTCGAACCCATTCTCTTTGAAATATGTGTCAATACGTGTGTTCCATGCCATAGGTGCTTGCTTCAGCCCATACAGTGATTTCTTCAGTTTCAACACCTTCTTCTCTTCTCCATTTCTCATATATCCAAGTGGTTGTTCGACATAGATTTCTTCTTCGAGCACACCATTCAAAAATGCTTTCTTGACATCCATTTGAAATATTGGCCATTTGAACTAAGCAGCTTGAGAAATGAGTAATCGAATTGTCTCCATTCTTGCAACAGGCGCAAACACTTCGTCATAGTCAATTCCTGCTTTCTATTTATATCCCTTCGCAACCAGTCGTGCTTTGAATCTTTCGATTTCTCCTTGAGCATTCATGTTTTTCTTGAATACCCACTTTACACCAATGGGTTGACTACCTTTTGGTAATTCGACTAGCTCCCAAGTATTGTTGCGTTCGATTGCTCTAATCTCTTCGTCCATGGCACTTTTCCACTTCTTATCTCGTAACGCTTCTTCGACACTGATATTTTCAGCATCTGCCAGAAGACACACAAGATGCACCTCACTTGTTGAATCATACAAATCTTGCAAACTTCTCATTTTGGGTTGTAGAGATTCATCTCCATCTTCTGTTTCTTCATGTTCTGTTGGAATACTTGTTGGTACAACTACAGTTGTTTCTTCGACTGTGTCAACAACCTCTGTCGAAATGTTCCAGTCCCACTTGCTTACTTCGTTCATTCGAACGTCTCTGCTCATGATCACTTTCTTGCTTATGGGATTGAAGAGCTTGTACCCTTTCGTCTTCTCATCATATCCAATGAATATGTACTTCTGACTTTTGTCTTCAAGCTTTGTTCTTCGTTGATCTGGTACATGTGCATAAGCTATACTACCAAATACCTTGAGATGAGAAATTGTTGGCTTCTATCCACTCCATGCTTCTTGTGGTGTTTTGTCTTCTAACTTCGAATGTGGACATCTATTCTGAATATAAACAGCACATTGTACTGCTTCTGCCCAGAATTCTTTCGACATGTTCTTGCTTTTGAGCATTGATCGAACCATGTCAAAAATAGTTCGATTCTTCCTTTCAGCCACACCATTTTGCTGAGGTGAATATGGTGCAGTTAGGAATCTTCTTATGCCATGTTCTTCACATTACTTCACAAAGGCCATTGAAGTATACTCACCTCCTCTGTCAGATCGAATTGCTTTGATGTGTCTGTCTGTTGCCTTATCTACCATTACTTTGAACTTTTTGAACACTTCTAATGCTTCAGACTTTTCTTTCAGGAAGTAGACCAAGGTTTTTCTTGAGAAGTCATCAATAAAAGAAATGAAGTACCTTTTTCCACTGAAGGATTCTGGAGTGATTGGCCCACATATGTCAGTATGTATCAATTCGAGAATATGTTTAGCTTGATACTCTGCCTTCCTTTGAAATGAGGTTCTTGTTTGTTTGCTGAGCACACATTCTTCACAGAATTTTCCTTTGAAATCCATGTCTGGTAGTCCATGCACCATGTTCCTTTTCGCCAACCTTCTCAAACCAGCATGATGTAGATGACCAAAGCGCATATGCCATAGTGACGCTTTGTCTTGCACTTCGATTTGCAGACATTTCTCTCGAATGTTCCTCAGGTTCAGTTTGTACATTCGATTTCTTTCCATTTCGACAGCGGCAATTAGATATCCTGCTTTGTCCTTCAAATGCAGTGTTCGATCTTTCATCAGTATCGAAGCACCTTTTTTTGTAAGTTGTCCCAGACTTAATATGTTGGTCTTAAGATCTGGTACATAGTAAACGTCTTCGATTGATCCAATCAAGCCATCCTTCTGCAAGTAACTGATTGTGCCCTTTCCTTTGACCTTCACTTTCGATGCATCTCCAAAAGACACATTACCATCTTCAATTCTCTTCATATATTTAAACAGGTGTTTGTAACCACACATGTGATTACTTGCTCCTGAGTCAAGATACCAAACACTGTCATTGGTGTTGATTTCATTTTGATCCATCAGGAGAAAGCCTTCATTCAATTCAGCTTCCAAGGCTAGGTTGGTTGTTTCTTCAATCTTATTTTCGATTCGATAGTCTTTTGCAAGATGTCCCACTTTGTCACAGTTGTAACATTTGTAGGAGTTACAATCCTTCGCATAATGACCATACTTCCCACACTTGTAGCATTCGAAGTTGGAATAATTCGAACGACCACCTCTTTGACCACGTCCTCTGCCACGCCAATTTTGTTGGCTCGATTGTCCTCTTTCGAAGTTTCTACCTCTACCACTTCGACCACTGTCACGACCTCCACGTCCACGTCCTCTTCCTCGAAAGTTGTGAGAAAAGAGTACCTTTTCGTCTTTGTTCGATTCCTTGGTTTGGTTTGCTTCTTCGTCTGCTTCTTCTTTCTTTTTCATCTTTCGTTGTTCATGTGCTTCGAGAGAACCAGCGAGCTCTTCGATTGAGAGCGTCGAAAGTTCCTTCGACTCTTCTATTGCACATACAATATTTTCAAACTTGTCTGTTAAAGATCTCAAGATCTTTTCAACAACTCGTGCATCCGGTACTGTCTCTCCATTTCTGGTGAGTTGATTCACCACCTTTTGCACACGTGTGATGTAGTCAGATACAATTTTTGTATCCTTCATCTGTATCCTCTCCAATTCGCCACGAAGAGTTTGGAGTCGAACTTGCTTCACTCGATCTGCTCCTTTGAACACTTTTTCTAACGTGTCCCACGCTTGTTTCAACGTAGTCGAACTAACAATTTTCTCGAAGCCTGATTCATCTACAGCCCTGAACAACATGTATAATGCCGTTTTGTCCTTCGATCGCGTCTCTTTCAACACCTTCGTTTGAGCTGTCGTATATCCCCCAACTTCTGTTGGTTCTACAAAACCATCATTGGTCACTTCCCACGCGTCTAGAGATCCAAGAATAGCTTTCATTTGGATACTCCAGTTTTCATAATTAGACTTCGTTAGTCGTGGCAACGGCATTTGATTCATCATGTTTTTCATGTGCTCTGATGCCAAATTGTTATAAAGTGAATCAAACTTCGTATATGAATACTTCTATATTGCTCTTATAAAATAAAATACACTCTTGGTCTTTTATAGACCCAAATAGCTTTTACAATTCTAAAACATAAACTAAAACATAACTGCTACTAATAACTTACTAAAACTTTTGTCCTTCCTACTACCATGTTTAATGTAAAACTTTATTACTAACACATTTAATGTTTATTCAACAGTTATGAAGTTTAACTCTGAACAGTTAGTAAAATAACTTACGCTAAACTGTTTGAAGATATACTAATGTGACTTTGAGTTTCCATGGCCACGCCCTTCCTCTTGTCTGATATGCGGTCAACAGCAGCTACCACTTCATTTGCCCCATCTGTTGGTTCGACCATTTCACCTGAACCATCATCCAGGCATCCCTCAGCAATAGCAAGTTCAAAGAATGCTTTCTTCGACAAAGATTTTCTGGTCTTGCCAGTTCTTAGCTCATAGTCTTCCTCAGCTTCCTTATACTCATAAAACTTCTCTAAGAGTTGGTCATGGGTATATTTTGGGACCTTATTATAACTGGATCTGCAGAGATAAAGCGGCATACAATAAAAGTAAACGGAATATCACACATAAAATCATTCATTCATATAGATTTTTACATGTTTGATGCATACCCACATAATATATATCATACCTCGAAGAACCACCGGCTACTGCATGCCCATTGCTTGAAGCAACATTGTTTTTACTCCATTCTTCAGCAATATTACACTTCTCCCATGAACCACAATGAGCTTTCTCCATAACAAGCTTATCCACACATGATCGGGGGCATGCGTTCCAGAGATCTCCCAATAAAACCACTGCATAAAAACCAGAAACATCAAGATTGATGATCATAATCAGCATGCAACTAAACCCCCAAAACTTAATATCGAAATCAGAAGATAAAGAAGAAATACACGTTTTTCCTTACCCGGCAGAACACTATTAGAGGGTAATTTAGTATTTTGTTATTTGTAGATAAATATTGATTAGGGCATATGTGGCATTCTTATTTGTGTATAAATAGGTGTACTAGGTTTACATTTATATCAATCAATCCTTCAATCATTTGCTGTCAGCTTTTAGGCATTTATTCCTTCCTTCTTCTTCCTCAAATTCTTCACCTTGAACTAACAAATTGGTATCTAGAGCTCTTGGTTTGTTCTGAAATTCTGGGAAACACGAGTGATAGTGAGCTGTGTGTTTGATTTTTGAATCTTGAACAAAAATCTGAAACAAAATCACACTGATTATGTGGGTTTGGGAAACACTGAGTGAGAAATCTGAGATCTGAGTTTTTTTCTGTGCAAAGGTTTAAGATGAATGGAGGCAGTAGTTTGAACACTAAACTTCCAGTTTTTGATGGTAAAAACTGGAACAGATGGAAGATTCAAATGCGTGTGTTGTTTGGTGCTCAGGATGTTCTGGACCTTGTTTCTGAAGGTTATGTTCCAGCTGCAGTAGATGCTACTGAAGAACAAAAATCAAAAGAAAGAGCTACAAGGAAGAGGGATCAGAAAGCTCTGTTCTTTATCCATCAGTGTGTGGATGAAAATGTGTTTGAGAAGATTGTTGATTCGACGATGTCGAAAGGGGCATGGGACATACTGAACAGATGTTATGGTGGTGACGTATCAGTAAAGAAGGTAAAGCTTCAGTTCCTGCGAAAACAATATGAAAATCTCAGCATGAAGAACAGTGAGAAAGTTTCTGAATACATCTCCAGAATGATTCTGATCACTAATGAAATGAAGGCTTATGGAGAAACACTTTCTGAACAGGTAATCATAGAAAAGATTCTGAGGTCACTTATGCCTCAGTTTGATTACATTGTTGTTTCGATTGAACATTCTAAAAATCTGGAAACCATGAGAATAGAAGAGTTGCAAAGTAGTCTAGAAGCACAAGAGTTGCGTCTGACTGAAAGAACTTCTGAGAGGGAAGTGGAGCAAGCTCTGAAAGCTTCTTTTGTCAAGAAGGACCAGGAGCAGAATAGACATGGTGATAAATTCCAGAAGTCAGAAACCTCAACTTCTGATGAAAAGAAATATCAGAAGGGAAAGGAAAGATATGACAAGAAGAAGGTTCAATGTTACTGCTGTAAACAGTTTGGCCATTTTTCCAGAGGCTGTAGAAACAGAGGAAGGAAATCAGAAGAAGCAAATATAGCCAGAGAAGATTCTGATGATGAACCTGTGCTACTAATGGCTTCTGATTCTGATGGAAACTGTTCAGGAGATTGGTGGTATATGTACACTGGCTGTTCAAACCACTTGACTGGGAACAAACAATGGCTGATAGACTTTGACTCCAGAAGGAGAACAAAGATCAGATGTGCTGATGATAAGTACCTTAATGCAGAAGGTATGGGAAATGTTAGAGTCGGAGTGAAGAATGGAAGAAACATTCTGATCAAAGATGTTTGGTATGTTCCTGGAATTAAAAGCAATCTGATGAGTGTGGGTCAGCTCATTGAGAAAGGTTTTTCAGTGGTTATGAAGGACAACCTCTTGACGTTGTATGATTCTAATCAGAAGTTGATCATAAAGTATGAGAAGGGAAGCAACAGAACATTCAAGGTGAATGTAGAAACTTCTGAAGTGGAGTGTCTTAGTGCAGAAGGCGCTGAAACTGACAGTAAGCTGTGGCACAAGAGGTTGGGGCACTTGAACTATAGAAGCTTAGGGCATCTAAGTTCTAAGAAGCTCGTACATGGCATTTCGAAGATTGTGAAGCCTCAGAAGTCATATGAGATATGCATGAATGGGAAGCAACCCAGATTGCCATTTGCATCAGAAGTAGCCCCCAGAGCAAAGCATGCTCTGGGTGTAGTACATTCTGATGTGTGTGGACCATTTCCAGTACTTTCACTTGGAGGAAACAAATATTTCGTGTCTTTTGTGGATGAGTTCACAAGAATGACATGGGTAACACTCATCAAGTTCAAGCATGAAGTGTTTACTGAGTTCCAGAAGTTCAAGGTAAAGGCTGAGAAGCATAGTGGTCAGAAGCTGAAGATTCTGAGAACAGATGGTGGAGGTGAGTATAACTCTACAGAGTTCCAGAAGTTCTGTGAGGAGAATGGAATAGAACATGAGGTTACTGCTCCATATACTCCTCAGCACAACGGTCTTGCTGATAGAAGAAACAGAACTTTGCTTGATATGACCAGAAGTATGCTGAAAGAGAAGAAGTTACCTCACATGTTATGGGGAGAAGCTGTTGCCACATCAACATATGTTCTGAATAGGTGTCCAACAAAGAAGCTGAAGGAAACTGTTCCTTTAGAAAAATGAACTGGAGACAAGCAAAGTGTTAGCCATCTGAAGATGTTTGGTTCTGTATGCTACAAACACGTTCCAGAGGCTAGAAGACGAAAACTGGATGATAGAAGCAAAACAATGTTACTGGTGGGGTACCACAGTACAGGTGCCTACAAGCTTTATTGTCCAGAAACCAACAAAGTTGAGATCAGCAGAGACGTCATTGTGAAAGAGTCAAAAACATGGGATTGGAACAAGCTTCAATCAGATTCTGGTGTAGTGCCAACACCAGGGTTAGTTTCTGAAGACGAGTCAGAGTCAGAAGAAGAAGACTCTGAAGATGAGTCAGAATCTCAGGGAGATTCTGATAGTGGATCTGATTCTGATCCAAATTCTGATGATGATTCAGAATCTGGTGGTGATTATACCTCTGGAATGGAAAACTCTGAAGACATGGGGTCTGGAGAACAAGTTTCCAGAAGTAATTCTGAAAGTGGTAATTCTGAAGGAAATAATCCTGGACAAAATCCAGAAGCTAGCACAGTTCCGAGTTCTGGAGAAGCTTCAGAACAAGATCAGAGGCCACAGAGAATCAGACGAATACCAAGCAGGTTTACAGATTTTAGCATGTTACATGATACTGAAGTAGAATCTGAAGGAGAAATCATTCAGTGTGCCATGCTAGTAGATTCTGAACTAGTGGGTATTGAAGAAGCGCTCAAGAAGAAAGTATGGCTGCATGCCATGAACGAAGAACTTGAGGCTATTGAAAGAAACAAGACTTGGAAGCTGACAGAACTTCCAAAAGGCAAGAAAGCCATCAGCGTCAGATGGGTTTTCAAGCAGAAGCTAAAGCCAGATGGATCAATTGGCAAACACAAAGCGAGATTAGTGGCCAGAGGTTTTCTTCAGAAACCTGGACTAGATTACTTTGAGGTGTTTGCGCCTGTAGCTAAACACGAAACAATCAAACTGGTGATTGCTTTAGCTGCAAACAGAAATTGGCTTTTGATACATCTGGATGTGAAGCCTGCATTTCTGAACGGTCCATTACAGGAAGAAGTTTATGTGTCACAACCTCCTGGATTTGTGAAAAAGAATCTGGAAGGGATGGTATGCAGATTAAATAAAGCTCTGTATGGACTGAAGCAAGCGCTCAGAGCTTGGAATCTGAAGATTGATTCGTTTTTCAAGGAACAAGGGTTTCAGAAGTGTGAGATGGAGTATGGTGTTTATGTTCAGCACACTTCAGAAGGTAATGTGATTCTGGTCTGTTTGTATGTTGATGACATATTACTCACAGGAAGTTCTGAATAAGAAACAGTTGAGTTCAAGAAAGTTCTGATGAATGAGTTTGAGATGACAGATCTTGGAAAAATGAGTTTCTTTCTAGGGATGGAACTTATATACTCTGAGAAAGGAATCATTTTACATCAGAAGAAGTATGAACTAGAGCTTCTAAAGAGATTTGAGCTAGCAAATTGCAAAGTTGCTATCACACCTGCTGATACGAATCAGAAGTTGGACTCTGATTCTGATGGAGAGGATGTGGACGCTACAACCTTCAAACAGATGGTTGGTTCTCTGAGGTATTTATGTAATACCAGACCTGATATTTGTTATGCAGTTGGAATGGTCAGCAGATACATGAGCAAACCAAAGTGGTCTCATTACCAAGCTGCTGTCAGGATTTTGAGGTATATAAAAGAAACTCTGAAATATGGAGTGTTATTTCCTTCTTGAGGAAAGATCAAATCAGAACTTCTGAGTTATTCTGATTCTGATTGGTGTGGAGACAGAGTTGACAGAAGAATCACTTCTGGGTACTTATTCAAGTTTCTGGGAGGTCCAATTTCTTGGTGTTCCAAGAAACAGCCTGTTGTGGCTTTGTCAACATGTGAAGCGGAATATATTGCTGGTGCTGTAGCTGCCTGTCAAGCAGTTTGGCTTCTGAATCTGCTGCATGATCTGAAGGTTGAAGTTGAGGAACTTCTGAAGCTGATGATTGATAATAAGTCTGCAATTAATCTTGCAATGAATCCAGTGCTACATGGCAGAAGCAAGCACATTGAGACGAAGTATCACTTTCTCAGAAGTCAAGTGCAGAAAGGAGTGTTAGAAGTTATGCACTGTAGCACTCAGAAGCAGCTGGCAGATGTTCTGACAAAGGCAATAAAAACAGACCAATTTATGTGCTTGAGAGATGACATTGGTGTTGTTAACTTATGATAAATTACTAAATTACGGGATGGTATTAGAGGGTAATTTAGTATTTTGTTATTTGTAGATAAATATTGATTAGGGCCTATGTGACATTCTTATTTGTGTATAAATAGATGTACTAGGTTTACATTTATATCAATCAATCATTCAATCATTTGCTGTCAGCTTTTAGACATTTATTCCTTCCCTCTTCTTCTTCAAATTCATCACCTTGCACTAACAAACACCACCTTAGATTTTCATTACTCATTTTTTGATGACCTTGGAAACCGAGAAGAAGATGAGTTTGTCGATGTTGGTATGACTTTTGAGATTTTTTATGGACAGAGACAATGATGTGAACTTTCAGTGTATTTTGGATTAATGACGTTGACATAGGAAAGCTATTTTTTATTTTCTTGATATACTAAATGATATATAAAAGA
This sequence comes from Vicia faba, assembly GCA_948472305.1. Lineage (NCBI taxonomy): Eukaryota > Viridiplantae > Streptophyta > Magnoliopsida > Fabales > Fabaceae > Vicia > Vicia faba. The sequence goes on along the minus strand of CATIWC010000306.1, from coordinate 40,317 downwards.
CAAAAGTTTTGATTCCATTTAATATTAGTCATTTAATACTCTTTCTATTATAATGTGCCTTATTAGTTCCAACAATATCTTTGATAAAAGAGACACGAGCTATTTCATCTTACATCTATATATGGTAGATTATTTACAATGAATTACTTTTTTATAATTTTATCACTAGGCTTATAAATTCTTTTATACACTTTTAAATTAAATACTATAATACTTAAATATTTAAATTATAATGTAATATGTTGAAAAATCAAATTTATATTATTTTTCGAATTCTATATTAGTTAAAAACTCTAACTAAACTATTAAAGATTTTTTGATTTAAAAATATTTATTAAGTTCATATATAATATTATATTAAATCATATATAATAAATTGAAGTTTATATGATTCATGTTCAATTTTGATAGTAAAAAGAAAAGGTTTTGTTTTATTTTTAAATATATTTATTTTTAAATATAAATAAGATGTCGTAAAACAATTCCGTTTGACTGTTTTATTTTTTTTATACTTTAAAATAACAATTATATTGTTGATTAAAATATTTTATATACGAAAAAAAATTAAAACTAATATATTATCTCTTTCATAAATAATATACTATTTTAATTGGTCTAATTTATTACGATAATATAATATTTTTTTATTATATTATTCATTTTTATAAAAATAATCGTGAATTCCCACGGGTATCGTACTAGTCAAAAAATAAAGCATAAATACGCTATTTCAATGCAACAAGAATATAAGTTATAGAGGTGCATTATATAATGAGAAATTTATTTAAAATATTTCAGAAGATACATTGATTTCTCTATATCCCTAGAACTCTATTTGCTCAAAAAAAAGGGTGAAATTATTTGTTCTTATCCCACGGAAAGCAAGCAAACGCCCCAGGTTTTAGAATTCGACATGGTCCTGATTCAAAAATTTGCCACTCGCAGTGACTACAATCAGATCTTTTGAAATCACTGTCTATATATATATCAAACCGATGTAGTACACCATTCCATGTAAAGCCACAAAAGAATAGTGTATCTGCAAACATTTTGACACCAAATTTAAAGCCATAACTATCACCATATTGTAGAATATGAACTCCAAGATCATCATCTGCAGATTTGCAATGAATAGTTAAACTCGATCTATTTTTTAAAGAGTTTACAATATTCACATGAATTGCTACTATATTGTGAGATGATAAAAGCATCAACACACATAGTAATAAAACTTTCTGCATAAATTGAGACATTTCACCTTGAGAATACCTTTTATTTAGAAGTCAGTAGAATTTGATATTTGAAGAAAGGAAACCATATATTTATAGCAGATTTTAAGGGGAAAGTAAATAAAATTGAAGAAAGGTTGTACAACGAACAAATAAACAAATGTTTGAATTTAGAAAATATTGACAAAGATATTAAATAAAAAGTAAATTAAAAAAGATTTAAGCTTTTGTGCAATGGAATTATAAATCCCAACATCTGTTTTACATTAATATATAAATATAATAAAATATTGATTCATGGATTGATTTATATATCACCGGTAGGAATGAAAATGGACGGGATCGAGATAACTTTTACAAGATATAAGTACAACTTATTAAAAAAATATAAAGTTTAAATTTACAATTTATTATAGACTTATTTTTAAGTTTGAGTGTGATATTTTTGAAATTCTAATTGATTTATTTATATACTTAAAAATCTATTTTATTTAAATATTTTTAAATAAATAATTTATTTAAATATTTAAATAAACTAACAAATAAAAATATAAATAAGACTAAATTTTTGTTTAAATTCACTTATTCGAGTTTAACTAGTACCATAAATATTGTGATACTACTCATTTAAAAAAATTATTTAAAATTATTTATAATATTGTTCATAAATTTTTTTAAGCTTACTTTCTTAACTTCTTCTATATAATTAAGTGTCATATTTTAATTCAAAATTTAAAATAAATTAGTCTGATAGATTTAAAATGATTTTTTTATGACTCGTGTTTTAACATTTTTGTTTTACAAAATAGGTTTATAAAAAGCATAGACTTTTTCTTTTTTTAATTCTGACTTACTTTAAATTTATGTAAATTAGATCATAAGCCATTTGTATAGATTAGACCCTAAATTTATATTAGTTAATAAGTATGACTTATTTATTACTACCTCTCACCTAACCCATATTTATTGAGTTACCACTCTCACGCATTGAATTAAAAATACCAACAAATAAATCAATGTTTGATTCTAGAAAATATTAACCAAAGTATTAAATAAAAAGTAAAATCAAATAAATTTAAGATTTTCTGTCAATGGAACTAACTTTTTTTTTAAATGGTTAATTTATAAATACATAAACTTATTTAAATTAATATATAAATATAAATAAATACTTATTTCATTAATTTCATTAATTGATTCGTATATCAACCGTTTAAATTTATCATCTCAACTAATATATATTAATTGAATTATCTCAATCAATATATTGAATTACAAATACCAACAAATAAATAAATGTTTGATTCTATAAAATATTGACCAATGATATTAAATAAGCAGTAAATTAAAGAGATTTAAGAATTTATGTAATAAAATTATTTTTTTATTTAAAATTATTTAATTATAAATAGTAATTATTTATTTATATTAATACATAAATATAAATAAATCTCATCGTTATGAATTAAACTCTAGATTATTAGTTTACACTCACTTTATTTAATTAGTATGCATCAGATAAACTACCTCAAACACTCTGTTAAATTAGTTTTAGTTAATATTATATCTCTCACCTCAAAAACTTTACTATTTATGTGAAAAAATATCCAAATTCTTATAAAATAAATAAAAACAAAATGTATTTAGCCTAAAATTAAGACTAAAAAGAAAAAGTTAACACAATTTTTTTTTGGAAAAAAATCAAATGTTAATTATAAACCAAAAATAGAGAAAATGTACCCAACCCAGATAAGAGAAAAAGAAAAAAAAAAGTATAAAAAAGTAAGATAATAATTATTATACATTTTTAATATTTAAAAACTCATCTTTAAATTAATTATTGCACAACTTTTATATGAAAATAAACAAAAGCATCGTGACTAGACATACAAAACATGTTTTTAAGCGGCTTTGCATTATGGTTCGGGAGAGAGACAAAGACATTAGTTATGGGTTTGATTCTTCTATAAGACATTTTCACAAATCATGATTCATATCAATGAAAGATAGAAGAGGGGGTGGTTTTTAGGATCAATTTTTTTATCTAAAATCATTCATCTAAATTTTTTTTTCTTTCCTTTTTCATTCAATTAAATGATTTCACATATATTTTTAGTTTTTTCTTCGTGATTTCGTCGTCTTAGTGTGATATTGTGTTGGTCGTCGTCTTATTATTGTTAGTGCGTGAGACACTTTAGTGAAGGGATAAAGAAAGAGAATAAGGAAATAAAGATTATATTATTGAATTGAATTGTTACAAACTGATTTATAAACTAGTTTATTTATATACAACTAACTTGTATATTAAGTAGACTAATAAACCCTAATTGGGCTTGGATTACACAACTTGGATTATACATAATATCTCAACATACCCCCCTATAATCCAAGTTGTCGAACTTACACTAATCATAGTCAATCTGAACTAGTACTAATTTCTTTCTTAAATTCAGGAATTTGTCGATCTTCAATCCTTTGGTGAAAATGTCGACCAACTGTGCTTCACTTGAGCAATGTCTTACTTCAAGGTTACCCTGATTTACCTTCTCCCTTAGGAAGTAAAATCTAGCTTCGATATGCTTACTTCTTCTATGCAAAACTGGATTCTTTGCAAGATTAATGGTTGACTTGTTGTCGATCTGCAGCACTAGAGGTTTCTTCACTTTGACCTTGATCTCTTCAAACACAGATCTGATCCAAATTGCTTGACACGCAATATAGGATCCTGTTATATATTCAGCCTCTCACAATGACAATTCAACCACATGTTTCTTTCTCGAGCACCATCAGATTGAGGCACCAAATACTTGAAAGAAATAACTAGTTATGCTTCTTCGATCTTCCTTATCTCTACACCAATCAGCATCTAAAAAACAAGTAACTATAGCTTCTTTGCTTTCAAAGTCTCGTCGTATAAAATTTCATAGTTTATCGATCCTTTTAAGTATCTCATAATTCTTCTTGCAGACTTCATTTGTGACACCCTTGGTCCACTCGCGTGTCTGCTCACTAATCCGACTGTGAAACTTATATTAGGTTGGTTGTTGCACACATACCTCAGAGATCCAACTATTTGTTTAAACAAAGTTACATTGACTTTGTCTTCCTCTCCATGCTTCTCCACCTTCAAATTTGGTTCGACGGGCGAAGATGTTGGAGTCGAATCATCCATACTGAATCTCTTGAGTATTTCTTTGACATACTTCCTTTGATGTAGCAACATTCCTTGCTTCGACATTTGAAATTCCATGCCTAGGAAATAAGACAATTTTCCCAGATCCGGCATTTCAAATTCCCTCACATCAACTCTTTGAACTTCGACAGGTTCTCCAAAATATTACCAATTACCAGCAAGTCGTCGATATATAAGCAGATGATTGTTATATTTTATGCCAGACCCTGAACATAGACACCATACTCAGATTTACATTTGATAAATCCCAATTCAACTAAGTATGGGTCGATATTCTTATTCCATGCCCTAGGGACCTGCTTGAGGTTATATAGCGCTTTGTGCAACTTATATACTTTACTCGCTTCCTTCTGAATCACAAACTCAGGAGGTTATGTGACATACATCACTTCATCTAAAGGTCCATTCAGAAATGTCGAGTTCACATCTAAGTGAAATATCGACCAACCTTACTTGCATGCCAAGGCTACCACTATTTGAACAGTTTCCAACCTTGCTACTGGATCAAATACTTTAGAGTAGTCAAGTCACACTCTATGAATAAATCCTCAAGCTACCAATCTCGCCTTATGTCTTGCTATCGACCCATCAGAATTGTGTTTCAACTTGAACACCCACTTTACTTTGATAACTTTTATGTGTGCTGACAATTTGACAAACTCCCGTGTCTTGTTTCTTTCTATTGCATGTAACTCTTCGACCTTAATAGACCTCCATTGTTTAATCTTTAAAGCCTCATGAAATTCTGGCAGTCTTAAATTAGATGTTAAAACCGATGTCACAACACAAAAACACAATCTCATGGTAGATGTTAAGACATCAGGTTCCTGATACAAAAATTTACAGAAGATATGAATTATGTAGAAAGTAAATGCAGAACATAAATAATACAATCAACTGTTAACCTATTTCAGTGCAACATCACCTACTCTAGGGACATCTACCTATGCAACTTCTACCTAGGAACCTCCTAGATATGAGAACCCCCTCTCACTTCCCACAGTCACCTCAGTGACAATAACAAAAGACCAAAACATAAGAACACACTTCCAATTACACACAATCCATTCTTTGCTTAAAAGCTCGTGAGTGATTGACAATGAACAATGAACAATCAGTCAAACTCTATGTATCAATATGATACATGAGTGACATACAAAAATAAAGCACTCTAAAAAACTCTTAAACCCTAAGACTCTTGAATATCAAGCTTCCCTTTATTTTTTTTCTTTAAGTTCTTAATAACATTCAGTTTAAGTTTTTCTTTTATAAACTCTTCATCATTCCATGGGCTTCAAAATCTTAACCCTATTTGTTGTTGATCCACAAGCTGGGGGCTGCACCAATTATGCAGAAAAATCTCCTTGAATCATGGAACAAAAATATCACAAGTTTCCTAAATTGTCTCAACATCCAATTTTAGAAACTTATGTACATTTGGAGATAAAATCACTCGTTCCAATTATATCCTTCTGAGCCTGCGCAAGTATATGAGATATATCCATAAAGAATCTCACAAAATCAAATCAGAATCTTCCAGAAGTAATAGTAGCACCTACTGTGACAGTTGGTCAAGATGTCATGACATCTTGCTCAACGTCTGGTTATGATACACGTGTTACCAAATAAAACATGTTTTACCATAATTGTTTCCAATCATAAAATCACAGACCTAACACCTCACTATAGTTGATTTGTTCAGTACCTTCAAGTAAAGAAAAATGAATTGATTCTCCATTTGATGTGACTTCATCATCACCAATCACTTCATAGTCTTGAAGTTTTGCTGGACAAATTCTAGTTCTTTGAGGTATTTGGCTTGCCCTAGCCACACCTTTTGCGACTTTGATTGTGTCGGGAATGTTAGCAACTACTTTGACTTCAACTTCGACTGGAATATTGTCAATTTCTTCTACTTCGACTTCATCAGTTTCTTAGTTGAAGCCATAACTCACCAATGGCTGGTTAATTGCATCGCCAGAATTCCAATCCCAGGCAGAGTTTTCATCAACCACAATATCTCGACTTAACATAATCTTCTCATTAATTGGATTGAATAGCATGTATGCACCAGTTTTATGATATCCTACCAGAATCATAGGTTCACTTTTGTCATCAAGCTCCCTTCTTCTTGCATCAGGAACATGCTTGTAACACATAAAGCCAAACATATTTAGATGAATCACTGATGGTCATTTTCCACTCCACACTTCTTTAGGAACATTGTTCTTCAATTTATTGGTAGGACACATGTTCGGAATATAAACTTCAATCTAAACAACTTCTCTCCTTAAGGATTTTGGAAAGTTCTTTTTCTTTAGCATGCATCTCGCCATATCCAATATTGTCATGTTTCTTCTTTCTGCAATTTTATTATGTTGAGGCGTATAAGGAGAAGTTATCTTATGATCGACACTGTGTCCTTCATAAAACTCTTCAAATATCTTGGATGTGTATTCTCCACCTCCATCTATTTGCAAGACTTTGAACTTCTTCTCACTTTGGTTTTCGACAAGTATCATGAATCTCTTAAAGATTTCGAATACTTCATCATTTTGCTTGATCATACAGATCTAGAGTTTTATACTATACTCATCAATAAACGAAATAAAACACATGTTTCCACCAATGGTATGCTCCTTAAAAGGACCACATACATCTTAATGTACAACTTCGAGTGTGTAGGAGGATCTCATTGGCATAGTCAAAATGAAATAATTTTTGAATTTTTTTCCAACTAGAGAACTTTCATAGAGTTTGTCGGACATCTCAAGACTTAGTATGCCATTTACCATCTCTTGAGTAATCATTCGATTGAGTGACCTATAATTCAAATGGCTAAACCTCAAATGTCATAACAAACTATCCTTGAGTTTGACAATTGTTTTCAAGCATTGTACCTCTGTTGAACTAATCACAGTCTAAAACATCCAATTCTTTGATAGTGGAGATTTTAATATAAAATTTTTTTGGGTGTCAAACAATTCTAAAGATCCATATTTCATGATGGCAGAGAAACCTTTTTCGACCAGTTGTTCAACACTTAGTAGATTGCATTTCATCTCAGTTACATAGAGTACATCTTTGATTATAGTATTTTCTCCATTGCTTCTTTTAAAAACTATGTTATTAGTACCTTCTGCTCGCAACAAATTATTAGCAAGTTTAACCTTACTCTTCTTCGACTCGTCGAAATCTACCAACTATAACTTTTGACCAGTCATGTGATTCAAGCAGCCTGATTCGAGGAACCGGTTCTTGGATTCGACATGGTTATCTGCAACTGCAGCCATAACCACCATACCTTCATAATCATTATAATCTTAGTGTGAAAGGTTCGCTCCTTCATCCTTTTATTTTGTTGATCCCTTGTCTTTTTTGTACCAACAATGCTTGGCCAAGTGACCCCACTTTTCACAGTTATAGTACCACACACCTTTTTTCTCCCCTTTGTCTTTCTGATAGGAATCTCCTTCTCCTCTTTTCAAGGATTCAGAAGCCTTGTCATTGACCTTATTCTTGTGATGATTCGACCAAGACTTCTTGCATTGAGTCTTGTCGATTTTGCCTTTGAATTTGTTGGAACCACCATTCTTTTTTCATGACTAGGCCTGGAGTGCTTGTATCGAGTCTTTAACTCATTTCCTTTCGACAATCCTAATCTCATACGCTTCTAACGAACCAACAAAGTCTTCCAATTTTAAGGTTTCAAGCTGGTTGTATTCTTGAATAACTACGATAACATAATCAAAGTGAGAGGTCAAAATACACATTACCTTCTTAACTATCATCTTATTAGTTAGGGTTTCACCATAACCCTTCATGAGAAGGACACGTTTCTGCACCTTCGACACATAGCCTACAATCTTTTCGTCTTCTCCCATCGATAAAAATTTATATTGTCATTGCAAAGTTTGCAACTCGACAACCTTAACTTTCTCACCTCCTTCATAGTACTTGGCAAGAATATTCCATACCTTTTTCTCCGATTAAGCGTGAGAAATTTTGCGAAGTTCACCGAATCTATCATCGTTTGAATGCAATACACAACCTTGCAATCCTTTTTCTTGACTTCGTTGTGAGCGGTTCCCTGTGTTGGTTGCATCTGTAGCCAGCGCAAGAACGCCGTTATTAACCACTTCTAGAATTTCATGAAAGAAAAACAGAGTGCGTCTATTTTCTCCATCAAATTCAATTCTTGTCTTAAGAATTGGAAGAGAATTCAGAATGCCATTAGTATCATTCATCTTCACATCGATTGATTATCAACAACCCACGATCTCAGAAACATGATCTCTGACGTGTGATTCTTGAAAGCAAGATCAAGAATCTAACCAGAGCTCTAAATATCAGTTTGTTAGTGCGTGAGACACTTTCAATGAAGGGAGAAAAAGAGAGAATAATGAAATAAGGATTGTATTATTGAATTGAATTGTTACAAACTAATTTACAAACTAGTCTATTTATATACAACTAACGTGTACACTAAGTATGATTACAAACCCTAATTGGACTTGGATTACACAACTTGGATTATACCTAATATCTCAACAAAGGCGACATTGTTTTATTTCCCCGTCTTGGTGCGGTGTTTGTTCGGTTCAAATTGACATATTAGTTTCGACTTAGTGCATATTCAATCAATGACTTTGACATCGTCAACGCTGCAGACTCGGAAGCATGAATATTTCGAGCATTTCAATTTCGTCATATTTGTAGACTTTGTCAAATTTGTAGGCATTTTGTTTTTATATGCTATTAATGTGGATGTTATGAGTTTGTTTACAAATTTATTCTTTTTAGTTTTTAACGATTTTGAAATTGTATTATTTAATATATTATATCAATTTGAACGAATGAATGTCGTTTTTAAGTATAAAAAAAATGCAAAAACATGATTATCTAAAATGAATATCTTTTTTAATATAAACTTTTTTTCATTGTATTTCATTGTATAGTTTCAGCTTTAGTATTTTGGTCTAAGTTATTGTACACCCAACACGAATTTGGGACACCCAAAGAAAATAGATATATTTATTTTAAGATATAGTCTCACCCTAGAGAGTATCAAATAAATGTAGCCAAGAAATCACGGGTCGTTAAATAACAAGGTCATAAAATCCACTAATAACTGTCTATTGAAACATGGGTCCCCTAAATAAATTTCGAGGGCCTTAATCCCCTAAAACCTCATATAAATATTTTTAAAAAAAGGAAATTATGCCTCAAGGATTCATAATTCTAATTTAAAAACCACACATTTACTATTGTCGGTGACTAGAATAAGCTAGAAGATGATTTCAGTTGTGTCATCATATCCATTATCATTAACATCATGTATAAAGAATAACGACCTTTATCATTTGGATTCGGGCGACATCTTCATCATTATCATGGACCATACAAATCCTACACAAACGACATGGTATTCTCCCAAGACAAATCAAGAAAAGGTTCTTGCATCGGGGACTGAACCAAATTTTAGGTTAAAGAAGACCATACCCCCTTTGTCTTTTTTATTGAGGAAATCATCAATGGCAAGGTTATTTTTCCACCGTGTGTTAGTAGACTATGGAAATTTGTGTGCAATCATGTACATATAGTTGTTTAACAACATGAAGCTTGAGCGATGTTTAAAACCATGTCATGGTGGTAACATCTAGGATTTGACGACTTACGCATCAAATTATGGAGATATATTAAGTTGGATAATTTTCTTATAGTGCAATTGTTGCTGGAAGTGGAAGGGATTTCACGCGTTAAAGACACGTGCAAGGAAAGAAGTTAGATTAGGGTTCTCTAAGACAATCATCATGAGTAGCATTAAATTCTACACTCACTATTTTTCTATAAAACGATCTAGCTTTTATAATTTATTGACTTTTTGACGTCTCTAAATTATTTGATTGATGTTTAACATCCTCGGTTGACATTTGTGATACGGTGAGAGAACTGACTTGGGTGTTTTGCGTTTGATCGCAAATGTTGCGGTTAGCAAGAGTCGCCACCGACTTTTCTTTTATCCAAAAAGAAAGGTGAAAAAGCACATAAAAGACCTTTGAGATGTTTTCTTGAGTTTGGGCGATAGATTATGAAAAAAGAAGATATTAACACTCCTTTTATCCATGGTTTTCCATGGACTCCTAGTTACTTGCTAGATCACTTGCTTTTGTTTGAAAATGTGTTTTGTGTGATTTTTTGAAAGTATTTTGTAAAGAGGTCATTGTCTAGGCAAACTTTTGTAATGATTCTCGTTCGTAAAAATGTATACAAAGGTATTGATCTTTTGAAAATGTTTTCAAGTTTTTGAAAGATGTTTTGTTTTGAAAATAGCAAGGATGTTTTGTTTTGAAATAGAGCAAGTAACTATGAACATTCTACCTACTCAAAAGTCTTTCATGTTCATTTCATTTCTTCCTTTGACATTATTATCATACCATTGATTTGGTAAGTAACCATATCTTTGGATGTAAAAGAGACGGGCGCGGGTCATCGTATAACCATGATTAGCAATGTTGCAAAATATCTTAGCAATTTTCTTTAGGGACTAAGATCATTTTGAAAGACAACATGGATAGCGTCACCGAGAGACTATGATCTTGTATTTTGCTTGTCTTTGCTAAGATAATTCACATGCGTAATATGACCATTTTTGTAAGGCAACCAAGTGGATTTACCTTAGGGGTGTTTGTGTGAAAGTGTATTGGTTTTCATACTTGATTTGTCTTTGATTAGGGTTTTCTATTGATTGGTTTTAGTATTTCGATACAAAACTCTAATTACTAGCATTTTATATATAAAGCGATAAATTGCGGAAATTAAAATTACTACGCTATTACAATACTTAGGGGAGATGGGTGTACAAATTACAAATGGGGAATATTGCAAGAAATCAAATCTAAATAATTATTACAACCATATTGAAATTGAATAAATGTACAAAACAAAGATAAAAATGCAAGAATATAAATGTAAAGAAATATGATTTTTGTTTGTTTTTTTTAATGAAAAGAGGTTTTTAACATAATTAATTAAACTAAAATAATTAGCTTAAAAAGGAAAATTAATATTAAGTTAGTAAAATAAATTAATTTAAGGAAAAATATTTTTTAGGGTTTTGGTGAATTTAATTAAGTTAGTAAATAAAAAATAATTAAATAAAAGTCCTAAATTCTAAATGGATTTTAATTTACAAGAAAATAATTTAATGATAATATTTAACATTTAATCATCTAAGTATTATTAAAAAAGAATTATTTGGAAAAAATGTTTTTTTTTCTTTTATTTTTGAAAAGAAAAATAAACTAAATTGATATAAATAATAAAAATAAATATTTTAGAATTTTTATGATTAATGAAAATAATAATAACAATAATAATAATAGTATTAATAATAATAATAATAAATAAAAAGTAATAAAATAAAATAAAATAAAAATAAAGTCAGGGAGGTTGATAAGTGAAACATGGAGTATTGTGAGAGAAAAAAAGACAGGCCCAAAGGATGGTCCAAACGCTGCAAAAAAAGTGTCAAAAATGTGAGAAAATGTAAAAAAAAAGAAGCACAAAAGGTCACGCTGGGGCTTGAACCCAGGACCTCATAGTGACATGTGCGTGCTTTAATCATTGGGGTGGTGATACATCCGTTAACTTATGTCAAATCATAAATATATAACAAAAATCTTGTCCTAAATATACTTCATCTTCAACCTCCATCCAGAAGCCCTGCAATTTGTTCATTTCTCAACCATTTGCAAAAATGTGAACATGGAAGTTGTGTAAAATTTTACCACGATTTCAGAAAGGTAAACAACTTAAATTAATTCTCAAGAATGAGCATGAATTTTGAATGGTACCAAATTCTGACCTAATTTTTCCAGGATGTTCAGATTCAAAATTCTAACTACTTAAGCAATATAAATGAAATCTAAAGACATGGTTAGCTTCAGAACAATGATGTCTACATTTTTCATTCACAAACTAAACATTAATGATGCTTGTATGAAGAGTTCAAAAGTCAGATAACTCACACTGCAAGAGGGTATCATGTTTTGAGTTTGAGCAACTTTTAGTGAGTTCCAATGATTGGATTAGCTTCCTCAAGTTCCCAGGAAGTTAATGTGATGTTTAGCTTGAGCTGAAAGTGCCTGAGGAGTTCTGGAGAAGTCCAAGTGCAAAGCTCTATTTTTGAAAATGGAGGATGGTGTTAATGGTGTTAGTCTTGTAACAGGGTGTGAGATGAGTTCTAAATGATGTTTAGAAACCTTAGGAACCAAAAGGCTTGAAAACGCACGAGGGAGATGTGAGTTTCAAACTTTTGGTCAGGTTAGGCAACAATGGAGGTATATGATGCAGTTCTGAGTTCTTGGTCTTTTTAGGGGTCAAGCATGCACGTGATTTGTTGCAAATGACTTGTGTATGTATAAACAAAAGGTTGGAGAGCTATTGCATAAATGATTTCTGAGTTATAGAGTTATGGCTAGGTTGCTTGATTTTGAAGAAACGTGAATGTATGGTTCCAAGAGGAAGTACAAGCATGGGCTGAGTGATTGTAAGGCTTGGGACAAACTTCTCTTGAGTTATGGGACATGTATGATCAGAAGAAACCCATTGCAAGGCTCAAGAATAAGTTTTGTGCATTAAAGCTACTTTTTCAAAATGGCATTGTGCACTTTCTTCCTAAAATGGATATAAAGCATGGCATTGCATTGAATGCTTTGGTTGAGACCTCTAACAGCTGTGCAAGCAATTAATTATGGAGTTCCTACTAAGTTTGAGGCCTGCAAAGCAAAGATTATGCAGCATAGGTTTGAGATTTGAATTTTGTTCATCACAAAATTTGCCTTGTAAAATAACTTGAAACCCCAACTTCTGACCTTCGATTCTCCTTGCTCACAAATGATCTCAAGGAGTTCTTGGACATTTTGGAAAGCTTGTAATGTGCTCTACAACCCCTCTTTGAATCTCTTTTGCAAAATCCAAAGGAACTAGGTGAAACTTGGGTCAGAAGTTAGGTCAAAATCCTGGCAAAAAATGTTCAAAATTTCACTAAGTGTTTAGTTTCAAGACCATGACTTCATGAATTAATAACTTGATATCCAAGCACTTTTATAAGAAGTTGTGTAAAGCAATGTTGTAGATATCATGGAGATCTACAACTTTCATGTTGAAAGTTTCTTTTGAATCATCTTGCATCATGGTGAAAATTTGGCTCAAAATGAAATCTTGAATTTTTTGTTTCTTGATTAATAAGTTTCATATTTTGATATGTTTTGATGAATTGTGATCTTTGACACTTGATTTTAACCAAAAAGTCAAAGTTTGACTTTTCAATTTACAGTTGACTTTTGATCAGTTGACTGGAAATCAACTATCAATCCAATTGATCTTGAGCAATGTTTTGAGTCATACCATTAGGTCAAAATGGTACAATTTAACTCTTGAGATTATGCTTCAAGCCAATTAACCATTTTCTAGGTCAAAAATCAGAAATTGCCCCTTCTCAGTCAAAACCCTAGTTTTGACCATTTTGCCGTTTTGATGGTTTGGTCAAATTTCTTAAGGAATTATGGTCCAAACTTGATCAAATGATACATATGAGTTTATAATGTTGATGTGGATAAAAAATTATGAATTTTGACTGTAAATTGGCCACAATTGACTTTTTCCTAATATAGCTGATTTTTTAAGGTCAACTGCTCAATTGACTGAGCAAAAATGTGATTCAAGGCTTGAAACTTGACATGAGTAATCTTGGGGGTCCATAATTATCCATGAAAGTAATATGAGGCATTGAAAGTTCAATTATCCTTGTGCAATCTCAAACCCTAATTTGAGTCATCAGTGCTTAAGGAGGTGTCTTGAGTTGATCAACCCTAGTGTAGTCTTGAACCAAATGAGATCTTGTGAGAAATTATTTGATAAATGAGAGGGCAAATTTTGGGGTACAACAGCTGCCCCTCTTCAGTTTTCTTAAACCTGAAGAGTTAGATTGGCGGATTTGCCATTCGTGACTTGAAGGTGGAAGATAATTGGACACTAGAGTGCCCAGAAATTTGCACTCAAGGGTGTGATGGTTGATGGTATAAGGAATGGACTTAAAGATGCCATTTGGAGAGGAGATGAGAAGTTGTTGGAGATGGGATTGTAGATGCCATCTAAAATGATTGTTGGTAGGTTTGATACGGTGGGAGAACTGACTTGAGGTTTTGCGTTTGTGTTCGCAAATGTTTCGGTTTAGCAAGAGTCGCCACCGAATTTTTATTTTATCCAAAGGAAAGGTCAAAAAGCACAGGAAAGACCTTTGAGATGTTTTCTTGGGTTCAGGGAGTAGATTATGAAAAGGGAAGGTTCTAGCACCATTTTCATCCATGGTTATCCATGGGCTATTAGTTACTTGTTTAGATCACTTGCTTTTGCTTTTCAATTATTTGAAATGGTGCTTTGTGTGTGGTTTTGAAAATGTTTTGAAAAGAGGCCATCGTTGTGGCAACCTTTGTAATAATTCTTGTTTGAATGTATACAAAGATGTACGTCTTTTGAAAATATGTTTCAATATTTTGAAAGTTTGATTTGGGAAATGTTTTGAAATTGTGTTGTGAGGTGTGTTTGAAAATAGCAAGGATGTTTTGCATGTTTTGATCAAGTAACTAAGAGTTATTTATCCTATTTTTACTCAAAGATCTTTCCTATATGTTTTTAACCCTTTTGACTGTGTTGTTTTACCATTGCATTTGGTAAACAACCTTGTATTAGGATGTTAAACGGGACAGGTGCGGGTCATCGTATAGACCATGATAGCAATTGTGTTAAGCATTTTTAGCAAATTTTACGAGGGACTAGATCATTTTGTTTAGGCAACCAATATAGCGTCATCGAGGGACTATGATCTTTTGTTTTGTTTTTGTTTTGCCAAAGTACTCAACATGCATTACATGGTCCATTTTTAAGGCAACAAGTGGATGTAACCCTAGGGGTGCAAGTGTGCATTGTGTATTGATTTTCATGCATTTTTGTCTTTGTATTAGGTCAAGCTACTTGTTGATTTTGGATTTTTGCATACAAACTCTAATCTCTAATCATGGCATAATTGAAAGCGTAAATGCGTAAAATAAATCTACCACTATTACAACATGATTATGGGGATGGGGATACAATTTTTGAATGGGGATTATTTGACAAGAAATTAAAACCCTAGTTTTACTATTACATCCAAATTGAATCAAATGGCATAAATAACAAATGAATAATATTTAAATAAACGAATTATACAAAATATTATGAATATGCAAAATGTTTATGTTTATTTTTTATGTATGTAAAAAATATTTAATGCAAAAAAGAAATAAATAAATAAAAATAAAATATATTATATTTTTTTATTAAGGGTAAAACCCTAATTTTCTTTTAAAAATGTAAATATATTGACTATATTATTTATATACAATAAAATAATGTATATACAAAAAATAAAATATATTTAGAAAAAAAATTTATTATTTAAGTATAAATAATAATTAAAAAAATAAGAGTATAATATTTCTATGTTTTTTATTTTCAAGTATTTATTAAATAAAAGTGTATATATACATATATTAATTATATTAAATATGTACAATGAAATAAAATATATACAAAACCAAAATATATTTAGAACAATATTTTTTAGTGTAAGTAAAATAAAGAATAAAAATAAAAGTATAATGTTATTATTTATTATTTTTAAGTTTTCAATAAATAAAAGTATATACTATTAAATTATTTTTTATGTCTAAAAAAAACAATAAAATAATAAAAATAAGTGTGAGAATTTATGAAAATATTTTTGGATATTTTTATGTTTGGAAAATATAAAATAAAAATCATAAATGTTAAATAAATACAAAAATATAAAATATAAAGAAATTGGGGCAGGGGGTGCATTCAGCAAAAGGGGGGGTGTCAAATCAAAAGAAGGCAAAGCCCAGCCCAAAGCCAGACTTCATCTTCAACCTTGGTTCAAAATGCGCACGCCCTGTACCAAACATGAACAACCTGCATACGAGCTCTAATGCAAAAACACATAACATCAAAGTTGTAGGGTTTTTTAAGACGAATTCAACCATATAAAAAACTTGTCTTAACTCTCAAAGACCAGAGAAAATTTCTCTTGCCCTAAATCTTAACCTATTTTTTTCAGGATGTTCATGGACCAAATTCTCTTAGCATGCTTAATTAAAATGAAAACTGAGCATATGTACAGCTTCATGGCTATGAATACTACATTTCTTATTCACAAACCTAAGCCTAATTGTTCCTAAATAGAGAGATAAGAAGTTGATAAAAACCTGTTTCAGTTGAGATCGTGTCTGGCAATGTGGAGCTTTTCAATGAGGTCTGGGATGTTTGGGAGCTTGCTTGAACTTCCCTTGACCTTCTCCAATGCCTAGCTTGCCTTGAATGTGCTTGAACAAGCCTACAGAACTCAACCTACACAAGCTGAAATCAAAAATGGCAAACCCTGTAAATGGAGTTACAGTCAGTGTTTAAGGGTTGGGATAGCTTGGATAGGTTGTATGGAAAGTGTTTGAACAGGTTTGGGGCAAAACGCACGAGCAAATTGTGTTATGGAAATCAAACTGCAGATGTTGCCCTATTTTGCCAATGGAAGGTGATTTTGTACTATGGGAGGTTTGAGGGCTCAAAGGGTCGTGTTTCTGGTTCAAGGGGATGTGAGAAAGATGTTTCAAAAGCTTGCACCAATTATTTTTAACTAATGTTCAAGTTCTAGTGTATTGGACAAATTTCTTGGTTATGAAGCAAAGTATGAGAAGTGATGTGAAGAAGGCCTGTACAGGCTATCCATCAGCTTGCACACTTTGCCCTTGGCCACTCAAGTTTGTGGATCTGATTTGCTGCACAAGATATGGCTCAATGCTCAA
The DNA here is from genome assembly GCA_948472305.1 of Vicia faba. Lineage (NCBI taxonomy): Eukaryota > Viridiplantae > Streptophyta > Magnoliopsida > Fabales > Fabaceae > Vicia > Vicia faba. Next base: position 22,975 of record CATIWC010000306.1, on the reverse strand, counting down.
GGATTTAGTTTTGACATAAAAGCAAGATTTAAGCAAAAATGGTAATGTACCTTTTACCATTTAGGGGTTAATCTTGTGTGCAATGCTCTAATGACCAAAACAAAACCTCAAACCAATGGATTTACATTAAATTATTGAGTGTGAAATGGTTTTGAGACCTGTAATCTAGTGCAAAGCAAGCTAATTTGAATTTGCAACTTGTATCAATATGAACATGCCATGGATGAAAAGTGAGTTTTTGCCAACTTCAAGCCTTCGATTCTCCCTAACCACAAATGAGTTTGGAGAGTTCTTGGACATTTTGGAAAGATTGAAACATGATCTATAATATATCTTTAAAATGAAATTTGAGATTCCAAGTGGAACTATGTGAAAAATGGCCATGAAGATAGGTCAAAATCCTGCCTAAACTAGGGCAAAATTTCACTAAGTTAAAAGTTTTATGGACCCTTGTTCCAAAAATCATAACTTGAGATCCAGGCTTCTTTTGGGAAAACTTTGTGAATCAAAGTTGTATAATTTGTGGAGGACTACAACTTTCATGTTGGAAGTTTTGTTTTAATCCAATTGCATCATGGTGAAAATATTGGGCAAAGTTGGGAAAAATTAAGGAAATTTCATAACTTAGAAAAATTCTAAGTTATGAAAATTTTCAACTTTAAACCCTAATTTGCAAAATTGGGTTTCTTGATGAATAAGTTTCATGTTTTGACACATATTGATGAAAAATGACCCTTGGCACTTGATTTTGACCAAAAAGTCAAAGTTTGACTTTTCAGTGTACAGTCAAAATTTGATCAGTTGACTGAAAAATTCATCTGTCAATCCAATGCAATTGAGATCTTTTGAGCTTTGTGAATATGTAAAGATGATGCCATTGAGTCCTTGAATCCATGCTTGAGCCTGATTTGCCATTGGCTAGGTCAAAAGTCAGAAATTGCCCTTGTGCAGTCAAAACCCTAAAAATGACCATTTTGCCCTTTTGGTGATCTGATCAAATTTCTTGTGGAATTATGGTCCAAACTTGATCAAATGGTTCATATCTGTTTATAATATTGACGTGGATAAAAAATTGTGAGGTTTGACTATAAATTGACCACAATTGACTTTTTCCCCAATACAACTGATTTCTAGGTCAACTGTCCAATTGACTGGGCAAAAATTTGATTCAAAGCTTGAAACTTGGTAGATGCAATCTTGTAAGTCCAACATGAAGTATGAAAGTCACTTTGAGCATTGAAAGTCCCAAAATCCCTGTGCAAACTCAAACCCTAATTTAGGTCAACAGTGCAAAGAGATGTCTTGAGCAGTGCAAACCCTAGCTTGGTCTTGGGTCCAAATGGTATGGTGAGGGAAAACCTTGATAAAATGAGAGGGAAAATTTTAGGGTACAACAGCTTCCCCTGTTCAATCTTCTTGAACCTAAAGAGTTAGATTGGCGAGTTTGCCTTTTGTGACTCAAAGGTAAAAGAGGATTGGACACTAGAGTGCCCGTAAATTTGCACTCGTCAAAATGTAGCTGAGGGATGGGCTTAAAGATGCCATTTGGAGCTGGTAGAATCTTGTTGGAGATGGGCTTAAAGATGCCATCTAAGACTTGCTTGTTGAAAATCAGGAGAATGAACACCATATTGGTATCCGTTTTTGGAACGTATCTGAGTTGTATCTGAAGATTGGATTCGTATGAGCAAAGGAATGGCGTCCGTGTCTGGAGCGTATCTGAGCTATAACTGTATTTGATTCTCGAATAAATATCAGAATAACTGCTGTGTCTGGAGTGTATCTGTATTGTATCCAAAATCTGAAATATGAATAAGCGACAGAAAGACATCCGTGTCTGGAGTATCTCTGGGCTGGGAAATAGGTTTTGAATGAGTGACAGAATGGCTACCGTGTCTGGAGCGTATCTGGACTGTATCTGAAGTTGAGATCTGTATGAGTAGCAGAATGACTTCCGTGTCTGGAATGTATCCGTACTGTAACTGGGATCTGGGCAAGTGACAGAATGACTTTCGTGTCTGGAATGCATCTGAACCTGAAGTTGATAGTTGAACATGAATGAGAAATAGAATGGCTTCCGTGTCTGGAGCGTATCTAGTCTGTATCTTATTGCTGAAGTCTGAATGAGTAGTAGAACGACCGCCGTGTCTGGGGTGTATCCGTATTGTATCTGAAATACGAGACCCGAATGAGTAGCAGAATGACTTCCATGTCTTGGAGCGTATCCGTACTGTATCTGAGATCTTTGAACATTTGTTAAAGATAGCTTTTAATCTTATCCTGAAAAGGGTAAAATGTTAGCTAAAACACACAAAGTTATGTTTGCATGTCATGTATGATGCAATAAAATGTGTTCTATCAATGTTTATGATATATGAATGTAATGGATGTGCATGTAAGCTGATTAGCTGTCTTGCTGAGGAAAATAAATCCTTGATAGCTGGAGATAATGAAATCTTTGACTGCTGCCGGGGAAAATAAACCTTTAACTGCTGTTGGAGATTCAAAACCTTTGATTGTTGAGGCTGAGGAATCCCTTGGACTACTGTTGGGGATTGAAAATCCTTGGTGACTTGTGGGGATTTAACAAGAGCTTTGACAACTTCTGCGGGGAATTGAGAATCCTTCATGACTTTCTTGGTGGATAAGGAAAACTCTGACGATCTCTACTGGGGAAATAAAACCTGGGAGGCTTTAACTGGAGAAAATAGAACAAAAATCTTTGTTCTATTGGGAAATAACTCTGTGTGGAGAATGTTTATCCTGTTGGAGAGTTTTCAAAAGCTTGGGTTGTATGCCAATCTATTGAGGAAGCCAAAATGAGAATCTTCATTTAGGCGTTTGGGTCAGGAGGTTGGGTGTATGCCAATCTTCTGGGGTTTTAAGAATGAGGATCTTCAATCTGTTAAGGGTGTCAGGAGCTTGGGAGTATGCCAATCTTCTGGGGGATTTGGAGAAATCAGATGATTTCCACTATGGTTTAAAGGTTGAAGTTTTTGACTATGTTGGGGAAGAAAGTTTCATCTTCACTGGGGATTTGTAGTTCAAAGTCTTCTGGCCCCACTGTGGATTTGGGAGTTTAGAAACTTAGCTATGATGGGAATTTTAAAACTTAACTCCGCTGAGGATGTGTATTTCAAGGTTTTAGCTCTGTTGAGAATCTGGATGACATACTGCAGGGGATTTCCTCCGGAATAGCATAAAGACGTCCTCCTATACTTTCAACCTATCAGTAATTATCCTTTCTCATTCCGTTTTATTTGTAAGCCGTGATTATATTCAAATGCATATGCTCACTTAATAAATCATTGGACGTTTTCAAATAAAACACAAGTGTAAGAAAGAAAGAAAAAACAAACAAATTTCTGCACTTTGAAATATCTTTGTATTAACTTTGTGTAAGTATTTTGTACAAAGGAGACAGACATCCTAGTAAGAGAATGTTGTCATAAAAATGAGAAAAATTTATACAAAGAAAGATGGCTATGTGTAACAATTCCATGGGGTTCCCATTCTACTATAGCCTTCACAACTCTGAGCATCTTTTCCATTTGTTGTCTTGTCCGCAGATGATTGGATTGATCAGAAGCCCAGAGCTTGTCTGTGAAGAGATTGTCCTTAAAGTGATCCGATGAGACATAGTCATACGCTTTAATTCCCTAACTTTTTCCTGGACCGCCCTTTCGGGTTTTCGATCCACCGGGAAACCCTTTTTTGCCCAAGTCGCCCTTTCGGGTTTTTAACTTGCCGGGTGTACAAATATTTTTTATCCCTAATTTTTGCCTGAACCGCCCTTTCGGGTTTTTGATTCACTGGGATGCCCATTTTTGCCCAAGTCCCCCTTTCGGGTTTTCAACTTGTCGGGTCGTTTATGCGTAGTATCTTTTGACTATGTCTGCATTCGTAGGGTGCAGCAGGTCGTCGCCGTACATGGTGGTCAGAATCATTGCCCCACCAGAAAAGATATTTTTGATCACAAATAGTCCTTCGTAAGTAGGAGTCCATTTGCCCCTGGGATCACTTTGTGACAAGGTGATCCGCTTGATTACAAGGTCCCCGACTTGGTATACTTGTCTCTTGACTTTCTTGTTGAAGGCCTTGATCATACGTTTCTGATACGCCTGACCATGGCAAACAACAGTAAGTCGCTTTTCGTCAATCAAGTTAAGTTGATCAAGCCGGGTCTGAATCCAATCGTCTTCACTCAAACCAGCATCCTTCATGATCCTTAAGGAATGGATCTGAACTTCCACAGGTAAAACAACTTCCATGCCATATACCAAAGAAAAAGGGGTTTCCCCAGTTGAAGTGCGTGTCGTGGTACGGTACTCGTGTAGAGAAAACGGTAACATCTCATGCCAGTCCTTGTAGGTGACTGTCATCTTTTGAATGATCTTCTTGATATTTTTGTTCGCGGCTTCGACAACACCGTTCATCTTAGGCCGATAGGGAGATGAATTGTGATGTTGAATCTTGAACTGCTCGCACAGAGCGGTGATCATAGTATTGTTTAAATTTGTACCATTGTCAGTGATGATCCTGTCGGGGATACCATACTGGCATATGAGATTCTTCTTGATGAAGCGGGCAACTACATTCTTTGTGACAGAGGCGAAGGAAGCTGCTTCGACCCACTTGGTAAAGTAATCAATGGCCATCAGGATGAAACGGTGTCCATTGGATGCTGTAGGCTTGATCTCTCCAATCATGTCGATTCCCCACATTGCGAACGGCCAAGGAGTTGTTAAGACATTGAGAGGAACTGGGGGAATATGTACCTTGTCAGCATAGATTTGGCATTTGTGACAAGTACGGGAATATTGATGACAATCAGCTTTCATGGTAGACCAGTAGTAGCCTGCCCGTAGATTTTTCTTAGCCATCGTATGACCGCTCGAGTGGGTGCCAAAGCTGCCATTATGTAGTTCAGCCATGATCTGCTCAACTTCAATCTTGTCCACACAACGGAGTAGGACACAATCAAGATTGCGCTTGTATAGGATACCATTGCTCAGAAAGAACTTGGCCGCGAACCTCCTTAAGAACTTTTTGTCGTTGACTGAAGCTCCTTCAGGGTATTCTTGTGCTTCGAGATACCTTTTGATGTCATGAAACCAAGGTCGGTCCACCACCTCTTCGGTATTAATCTCGTGACAATGTGCAGGTTCGTCCATTCGTTCAATGGTGATTTGAGATGCCTCATTATCCCAGCTAAGTTTAAACATGGATGACATTGTAGCTAACGCATCTGCTAGCTGATTCTCTTCTCGCGGGAAGTGCTCGAAGGTAATCTGCTCGAAGTATGGTAACAAAGTCAGGACATGTTCTTTGTAAGCGATGAGGTTTGGATGTTTAGTATCCCACTCTCCTTTGATTTGACTGATAACCAAAGATGAGTCCCCAAATACAACCAAAGATTTAATTCCCAAGTCAATAGCAGCCTTGAGACTAAAGATACAAGCTTCATACTCTGCCATGTTGTTGGTGCAGCTGAAGCAAAGTCTAGCAGTGAAAGGTGTATGGAAACCTTCTGGAGAGATAAGTACTGCACCGATACCGTTCCCAAGTGCGTTGGAGGCACTATCAAAGTACAGAGTCCATCGGGATCCTTGTTCAGGTCCGTCATACGGTCTGTTACCTTTAATGTTGTCCAATGTCATAATATCCTCGTCAGGGAAGTCAAACCTCATAGATTGGTAATCTTCGACGGCTTGATGAGCTAGATGGTCAGCTAGTACACTCCCCTTTATAGCTTTTTGGGTTGTGTACTGGATATCATACTCAGTCAGGATCATCTGCCATCTAGCGATTCTTCCGGATAAAGCAGGCTTCTCGAAGATGTACTTGATTGGATCCATTTTGGAAATCAACAAAGTGGTATGTGTTAACATATACTGCCTTAGCTGGCGAGCAGCCCATACCAAAGTGCAGCAAGTTTTCTCAAGCAGTGAGTAGCGAGTCTCACAGTCGGTAAACTTTTTGCTAAGGTAATAAATGGCATGCTCTTTTCGGCCAGACTCGTCATGTTGGCCCAGTACACACCCCATTGAATTATCCAAAACAGTCAGGTACATGATTAGCGGCCTTCCTTCGACGGGTGGCATCAAGATAGGAGGTTCCAGCAAATACTCCTTGATCTTATCGAAAGCAGCTTGACAGTCATCATTCTATTCAACCACCTGATCTTTCTTCAACAGCTTGAAGATTGGTTCACAGGTAGATGTTAGGTGAGAAATGAACCTTGCGATGTAGTTTAGGCGTCCTAAGAAACCTCTGACCTCCTTCTCAGTGCGAGGGGCAGGCATTTCTTGTATAGCTTTGACTTTGACAGGATCAACCTCGATGCCTTTGTTACTGACGATGAATCCCAAAAGTTTACCGGACCTGACTCTGAAAGTGAACTTGCTAGGGTTCTGTTGTACCCCAAAATTTTCTCTCTCATTTCATCAACACTTTCTCATCACAAGACTCTTGAAACTCAAGATCAAGCTAGGGTTTGTTCTGTTCAAGACCCCTCCTTGCACTGTTGGCCTAAATTAGGGTTTGAGTTTGCACAGGGATGTTTTGACCTAAAATGCCCAAAGTGACTTTCATACTTCATTCTGGACTCACAAGTTTGTCCTTGCCGAGTTTCAGGCTTTGATTCAAAATTTTGCCCAGTCAATTGGACAGTTGACCTAGAAATCAACTGTATTGGGGAAAAAGTCAACTGTGGCCAATTGACAGTCAAACCTCATGAAATTTGATCCACATCAACATTATGAACTCATATGAACCATTTGATCAAGTTTGGACCACAATTCCACAAGAAATTTGATCAGATCACCAAAAGGGCAAAATGGTCATTTTTAGAGTTTTGACTGCACAAAGGCAATTTTTGACTGTTTGACCTAACCAATGGCAAACCAAGCTCACATATGGACTCAAGGACCCAATGACTTTGTCTTGACCCACTCAACAAATTCAAAAAAAAACCTCAAATGCATAGGATTGACAGATGAATTTTTCAGTCAACTGATCAAAATTTGACTGTATACTGAAAAGTTAAACTTTGACTATTTAGTCAAAATCAAGTGCCAAGGGTCATTTTTCATCAAGACATGTCAAATTATGAAACTTGTTCATCAAGAAACCTAAAAATGCAAATTAGGGTTTAAAATGAAAAATTTTCATAACTTAGAATTTTTCTAAGTTATGAAATTTTCTTATTTTTTTCCCAACTTTGTCCCATTTTTTCACTAAGATGAAAATGGATTCAAACAAAACTTGCAACATGAAAGTTTTATTCCATCACAAAGTATACAACTTTTATTTACAAAGTTTCCTCAGAAGAAGCATGTATCTCAAGTTATGATTTTTGGAACAAGGGTACTTAAAACTTTTAACTTAGGCAAAATTTATCCTAATCTAGGCAGGATTTTGACCCATCTTCTTGGCCACTTTTCACATGGTTCCACTTGGATTTTCAAGTTGCATTACAAAGATGGATTGTAGTACATGTTCCAAGCTTTCCAAATTGTCCAAGAACTCCTCAAACACCCTTGTGGTTAGAGAGAATAGAATTCTCAAAGTTGGCAAAAAACTCACTTTTGTTCATGACCAAGGCATGTTCATACAAACTTGCATTTTCAAATCAGCATGTTTGGTGCTAGCTTGCAGGCCTCAAAACCAACTTACACTCCTTAATTTAATGCTTAACCATTGAACTAGGTTTTATTTTAGCCATTGGGTCATTACATACAAGATTAATCCCTAAGTAGAAAAAGTGACATTTCCATTTTTGCCAAAATGTGCTTTATGTCAAAACTTAATCCCTTGAGCATTGGTCCATATCTCATGCAGCAAATCAAGTCCACAAATTGGGGGGGGGGGGGGGGGGGGGGCTAGAGGATTGTGTGCAGCGTACAAGATGGCTGGTACAGGCCTGTTCAAAAGACTGACACGTCTTGGCTTCATAAAGAAGAAATTTGCAAAACAGAAGGAGGGGGACATTTCTGTTAAGACGAGCAAAACAAACTTTGCAAACAGGTTCCAGACATCAAAAGCAAACCGTGTAAAAAAATTCCAACTCTCCCATATTCTAAAACTCTCCCAGATTCTGAAACTCTCCCATATTCTCAAACTCTCCAACGTTCTCAAACCTGCAAAACTCTAAGATTTTTCATAAAAAGTCTCAGTGGTATACCTTTCGATTTACTTCCCCTAGACTGAAGCAACCTTCAATTCACATATCACCATCATATACTCTCTTCAATTCAGTGACTGCCCAAACTAAACAGTAACAGAACTAGCCTCAGGAAGACCCCGACGAACTTCCATTCATCACCAAGGAAGTCACTTGCAGTTTCCTTCGATTTAGGCGCTTCAAGAGGTAAGTTCACTCTAAACTTAGAACTATTTCATTTTTATATTATGTGTGCATACCAATAAAAAAAATGTAGATATTACATCTAGGGAGTTTGACCATGTTTCAATCTTCGATCCTGAATGCCTATATGTTGAAAGTTTTGACCCTGACTATTTAGACTTTGGACTTTTGAGACCCATTAATCTTGTGCTAACCCATGGCCCGTAGCTTTGAAAGTTAAACTTGAGTGTTGTGTTTTAAAAGTTAAAAACAGGTTCTCTGTATCCTTCGATTGGCTAAGTATTCAAGCCTTTCGAATCTCAACCTAAGGGCCTAGCACTCCTGCAGTCGAAGGAAGCAGCAAGGAGCCTGAGGCAAAGAGTGTACTTCACGTTGACCCCAGGCCTCAAACGAAAGAAGTAGCCAGTAGGATGTCCACACTGACTGCCAAGTCTCAATCAAAAGAAACAGGAGAAGGGTGAAATCGAAAGACACGACCTTACTGACTCTAACCCACAGTCGAAAGAGACAAAGGACAATCGAAATCCACTCCCTCACTGCTTTCAACCCCCAGTCGAAAAAGGCAGAAAGGCAGATTGCATCTTATACTGGTTCCAGGCCCAGTGGAAAGGCACAACATGCTGTCCCATTGGTCCCAATCGAAAGGCACAACATGCTGTCCCACCATGTCCAGTCGAAAGGCATTCCCTCACTGCTTTCAACCTCCAGTCGAAAAAGGTAACAAGGCAGAACCAGAAGGCTTCGCCATACACTAACTTCCAGGCCCCAGTTTAAGGATACAACTTGTTGTTGCCTTTGCCCAATCGAAAGACAGGACCTCGCCCCTGCCAAGGCCCAATCGAAAGACGTGACTTTGCTGTTGTCAGCCCCAATCGAAGGAGGCCAACATAAGGAAAATCGAAGGCTGCTTCCCCCTAATCGAAAGACACTCATTTTTCTTACTTTTATCTTATTTTTTTTCCTTCATATTTTTTATGCCTTTCGATATGGTTGTAATAGCGTAGGATTTTATCTTTCTGCATTTTGTTTACTTTGTACAAATGCTAGTAAAATAGGGGATGTATGGCAAGATAAGAACAACAAAAATAGATAATCCTAATCAAAGACAAAAGCATGAAAATAATACATTATTCACACATGCACCCCTTAGGGTATCTCCACTTGGTTGCCTAAACAAATAGGCCATGTTATGCATGTCAAGTACTTTGGCAAAACAAGAACAATCAAAATGATCATAGTCCCTCGATGACGCTATCGGAGTTTCCTAAACAAAATGATCAAGTCCCTTAAGAAAATTGCCAAAGATACTTGACGTTATTGCTATCATGGTCTATACGATGACCCGCGCCTGTCCCGTTAACATCCTAACACAAGGTTGTTCACCAAATACAATGGTGAAACAACACTGTTAAAAGGGTTAAAACATAAGAAAAATCTTTGAGTAAATTAGGGTAGATAGCTCTTAGTTACTTGATCAAAAATCTTGCAAAACATCCTTGCCATTTTTCAAACACACATCTCAACACAATTTCAAAACAAACTTTCAAAAACATTGAAACATCTTTTCAAAAAGACAAACACCTTTGTAAAACATTCAAACAAGAATTGTTACAAAGGTTGCCTAGACAAGGCATCTTTTTCAAAACATTTTCAAAACCACACACACAAAGCACCATTTCAAACAATTGAAAAGCAAAGGCAAGTGATCTAAGCAAGTAACTAAGAGCCCATGGATAACCATGGATAGAAAGGGTGCTAATACCTTCCCTTTCTATAATCTACTCCCCGAACCCAAGAAAACATCTCAAAGGTCTTTCCTGTGCTTTTTGACCTTTCCTTAGGATAAAATAAAAAGTCGGTGGCGACTCTTGCTAAACTGAAACATTTGCGAACACAAACGCAAAAGCCAAGTCAGTTCTCCCACCGTATCACAGGTTCAGTCTGAGCTTGTATTCTTTTAACCTGACAAACAACTTTTGTAGATGGTCGAGGTGTTCTTCTTCTGTCTGTGAACGGGCTATCATGTCGTCTACGTAGACTTCAATCTCATGATGTATCATGTCATGAAATAAAGCTACCATGGCTCGCTGATAGGTTGCCCCAGAATTCTTCAGTCCGAATGGCATCACTTTATAGCAGAAGGTACCCCACTGCGTAACAAACGTAGTCTTCTCCATGTCTTCGGGGGGCATTTTGATCTGGTTGTACCCTAAAAGTCCGTCCATGAAAGAGAATACCTTGTGTTGAGCTGTGTTGTCAACCAAGATGTCAATGTGCAGTAGTGGAAAGTCATCTTTAAGGCTAGCCCTGTTTAAGTCTCTGTAATCCACACACATTCTCACTTTGTCGTCCTTCTTAGGCACGGGCACAATGTTAGCAACCCATTGTGGATAGGAAGTAACAGCCAGAAAGCCAACATTGAACTGTTTCATCACTTCAGCTTTGATCTTTTCAGACATATCGGGCCTCATTCGGCGGACTTTCTGCTTGATTGGTGGACAGTCCTCTCTTGTAGGGAGACGGTGAACCACAATATATGTATCCAGTCCCGGCATATCTTCATAGGACCAGGCGAAGATCTCAACATATTCATTCAACAGCTGAACGAAGCGCTCCTTGACACTTGGCTCCAGGTTGGCACCCACTTTAACCTCTTTTCTGTCTTCGGCAGTACCCAAATTGATAGTCTCTAACAACTCTTCATGGGGCAGAATAGCCCTTTCTTCTTGTTGCAAAAGTCTAGCCAACTCTCCAGGCACTTCACAGTCTTCATCACCTTCGTACTCGACATGATTGACCAGATCTTCAGAGTCACTGAAGGCCATAGCAGAATTGTTACCCATGGAATTCGGAGTGGATGGGTACCTACATTTTGTGAGTGTGGGTGTGTGTAAGGGATAGCCACCTTTAAACAAAATGAAATGTAAAAAAGAAAGAAAATGAACACAAAAGTTTATAGATGAAAACGTCCATGATTCATTAAAAATGGCATATGAAAATGAAGAATTAAAACCCTTACAGATGGACCTATATGCCCCGGGTAAGGCATAAGCTAAAAAGTGTACGAATTGTTTAAAAGTTATTACAGACCAAACAGGAAATGTTCAAAAGATAAATTACTGTTGTTCAGTCCTCCTTCAATGGTTGGAAAGATCCAGTCTTCAAAATTGCTTCCTTCTTCACCATCCTCTAAAGCATGAACTCCATGATGAGTGATTTTCAGTGGCGGTCCTCCAGCCCGGGAGCGATGCACAGCTTTCTAGCTAGCAGCAGTGAAACCCAATCCGTGCTTATCTTTCTTGTAAGGAAAATCTGGCAGTTGACCCCACACTGTACTTCCTCCTTCCTTGATTACAGCCTCCGCATCTTTAAGGGATGACATCCGAGACACAGGCTTGGTAATGATGGGCACATCAGTCATTGTCTTGGCTACCGCAACTTCAGGAGAAACCTCTTCGAAGTGTTGGAAATGTGTTTCTATGAATTCACCATCTAACTCCATGTAGCGGAAAGAGTTAAGGTGGCTTATCATATACTCCTCCTCACCGTGAACTGTTATGATCTTACCCTAGACTGGGTATTTGAGCATCTGGTGTAGAGAAGAAGTGGCTGCCCCAGCGTTGTGGATCCATGGCCTTCCCAACAAGCATGAATATGAAGGACGGATGTCCATCACATAAAATGTAGAGTTGAAAATTTCCGTTCCCACCTTAATTGGGATGTCCACTTCTCTGTGAACCATCCGCTTAGAACCGTCGAAGGCTCTAACAATGATATTACTGGGCTTTAGGGTCAAACCTTCACAGTCTAATATGTCCAATGCTTTCTTTGGTAGAACATTTAAAGATGAGCCGGTATCAACCAAAACATGAGCAAGTGTAGTTCCTCTGCACTCTACCGAGACATGCAGCACATCATTATGCTTTCTCCCTTTAGACGTCAAATCGGCATCAGAGAAGCCAAGACCATTGTCGGCTGTAAGGCTGGCTACACACTCTTGAAACTGATCCGCAGAAGTTTCTTGAGGCACATGTGCCGTCTTCAGAAATTTGATCAAGGCTTTGGCATGAGCCTCGGAGCAGAGCAATAGAACCAGCATAGAGATTTTTGAAGGGGTTTGCCCCAGCTGCTCTACGACATCATAGTCGCTCTTCTTAATTATCTTTAAAATCTCCTCCATCTCCTTTTCGGTGGTCTCGGGGATAACCAAAGTCTGAGCCCTCGTCCTGACGGGCGCTTCTTGTAACACCCCTTCTAAATAACCCGCGAATATATTAATTAAATCAGAGTAACATGGAAAACAGGGATGTCACAATTCATTGATAAATATAAAAACCTCAAATCTGCAGTTGTCATGCTTTACTGAAGGAATTATTAAGATAAATATTCAAATCAACATCATGTTCTACACAGCGGAAATGTCTCAAAACCGGAATGACTTCACTTCATAAGTATTCCCAACATAAATTAAACAATAGAGTATAAAATAAAACTCATCATTCAAACGTTTCCCCCAGTGTTACAACCTATCAGAGCACGACACTGACATGCGGACTTAAAGTAACATAGCTCTAGAGCCATCCTCACCAACTCCTGAGCTGCTAACTTTAATCTCGCGATGATCCTTCGAATTCACGGCGTTTGGCTTCTTCCTCTCTTCTCTTCTCTTCTCCAATTTCACGTACAATGACTTTCTCCCAATAACCTTCTTTTTCTTTTCCTTTTATTATTTATAATAGAAATAAATTAGTAATTATTTAGTAGAGCTTTTTACTTCACACACCTCTAATTCAACCTTACACCCCCCCGGTCTTCCTTTTTAATTCCATAATTAATTCATCCATTTAATCCAAAATATTATTAATTTAGCCTTTAATTAATTTAATAATTAAATTCCTAATTATTTAACACATGAATAAATTTGGGGTGTCACAACTCTCCCCAACTAAAAGAGTTTTCGTCCTCGAAAACATACCTTAGATGAACAGTTCGGGATACGAGTCCTTCATCTGGCTCTCCAGCTCCCAAGTGACATTTCCATCTGCTGGTCCTCCTCAAGCCACTCTTACCAACGCGATCTCCTTGCCTCGCAACTGTTTCAACTTCCGATCCTCAATTCTCGTAGGTACCGCTTCCACAGTCAAATTCTCTCGTACCTGTATATCATCTACCCGAATCTCATGAGACGGATCAGTAATGTACTTCCTTAGCTGAGATACATGAAAAACATCATGCAAATTTGCAAGTGACGGCGACAAAGCAATCTGATAAGCAACTTTCCCAACTCTCTTGGTAATCTGAAACGGACCAATAAAATGTGGAGTCAACTTCTTTGACTTCAAAGCTCGACCAATACCAGTCATCAGAGTAACTCGCATAAAAACATGTTCTCCTTCGCTAAACTCAAGATCTTTCCTCCTCTTATCGTGATAAATTTTCTGACGATTCTGAGAAGTCCTCATATTCTCCTGAATCATCTTAATCTTTTCCGAAGTCTGTTGGACAATTTCCGGTCCAATCACAGCACTCTCTCCAGATTCATACCAACACAACGGTGTCCGACACCTCCTACCATACAATGCCTCAAACGGAGCCATACCAATGCTCGAATGAAAACTATTGTTGTAGGTAAACTCAATCAATGGTAGATAACTATCCCAAGCTCCACATTTCTCCAACACACAAGCTCTTAACAAATCTTCCAACGACTGAATCGTTCTCTCCGTCTGACCATTTGTCTGTGGATGATAAGCGGAACTCAAACGCAACTTAGTACCCAAAGCTTCTTGCAATCCCGTCTAGAATTTAGATGTAAACCTCGGATCTCGATCCGACACAATACTAGAAGGAATACCGTGCAAACTCACAATCTTCTCAACATACAATTCTGCCAACCTTTCCATCGGATAATCCATTCTTATCGAAATAAAGTGAGCAGATTTCGTCAACCGATCAACAATAACCCAGATAGAATCACAATTCTTCGATGTCCTTGGAAAACCAGACACAAAATCCATAGAGATTCCATCCCATTTCCATTCCGGAACAAACAACGGTTCCATCAATCTTGACGGTTTCTGATGCTCAATCTTCGACTTCTGACAAACCAAACAAGCATACACAAACTCAGCAATTTCCTTTTTCATTCCCGGCCACCAAAACAACTTCTTCAAATCATGGTACATTTTAGTAGCACCAGGATGAATACTCAATCCACTACGATGTCCTTCTTCAAAAATACTCTTCCTAATCTCTGCAACATCCGGAACACACACCCTATTACCAAATCTCATAACACCATTCTCATCAATCCAGAACTCGCCTCCTTGACCTTGGTTGATCAATGTCAATTTATCAACTAACCTAACATCGGACTTCTGTCCATTCCGAATTTCTTCCAGAATACTACTAGTCAGTTTCAACATACCCAATTTCACACTATTCGGAGTAGTTTCACATACCAAACTTAAATCTCTGAACTGCTCAACCAAATCTAACTCACGGACCATTAACATCGACATATGCAAGGACTTCCTACTCAAGGCATCCGCAATAACGTTTGCCTTACCATGATGGTAATTCAAACCGAAATCATAATCCTTTAGAAATTCTAACCATCTCCTCTGCCTCATATTCAACTCTTTCTGATCAAAGAGATACCTCAGACTTTTGTGATCACTGAACACCTCAAACCGAGAACCATATAAATAATGCCTCCACAACTTCAAAACAAACACCACAGCTGCCAACTCCAAATCATGAGTCGGATAATTCCTTTCATGTACTTTCAATTGTCTCTAAGCATAAGCCACCACCTGCTTATCTTGCATCAACACACCACCTAATCCCATTAATGATGCGTCACAATACACAACAAAATACTTAGTCGGATTTGGCAAAATCAAGATCGGAGCACTTGTCAACCTCCTCTTCATCTCTTGAAATCCTTTCTCACATTCAACATCCCAAACAAACATCTGACCCTTCCTGGTCAACTTAGTCAACAGTAACGCTAATTTGGAAAATCCTTCTATAAACTTCCTGTAATAACCTGCAAGACCCAGAAAACTGCGGATCTCAGAAGCATTCTTCGGCGCTTCCCACTGAGATACTGCTTCAACCTTCGTAGGATCCACAACAATTCCATTCTTGGAAATTACATGGCCAAGAAAACTTACTTCACTTAACCAGAATTCACACTTGGACAACTTCGCATAAAGCTTCTTCTCTTTCAACAATTCCAACACAACTCTGAGATGTTCTGCACGCTCTTCATCGCTCTTCGAATAAATTAGAATATCATCAATGAACACCACCACAAACTTATCAAGATACGGATGAAATATCCTGTTCATATACTCCATGAAAACACCAGGTGCATTAGTAACTCCAAACGGCATAACAGAATACTCATAATGTCCATACCTCGTTCTAAATGCAGTTTTCTGAATATCTTCCGACTTCACACGAATCTGATGATATCTAGATCTCAGATCAATCTTACTAAATACACAAGCTCCAACTAGTTGATCCATCAAATCATCGATCCTCGACAAAGGATACCGATTCTTGATTGTAACTTTATTCAGCTGTCTGTAATCAACACATAATCTCATTGAACCTTCTTTCTTCTTAACCAACAACACCGGAGCACCCCATGGCGAAACATTCGGGCGAATAAACTTCTTCTCAAACAAATCCTCAAGTTGACTCTTCAACTTTCTCAATCTAGAAGCAGACCTCTTATAGGCATCATCGAATTCGAACTAGTTATAGTAACAAAACCCATTAAGACTTCACCTTGCACTCTCACACCGTTCCACTTACTTCATCACGGAACACTTCATAAAAAATTACATCCAATAGGTCACATGCCTTTTTCTTTCTCTCGCCGAGATCTAAATCTCTCGTTACACAAACCATAACGCTTCTCTTCTTGCCGACTCAACTAATTTCACACACTGTAAAGCTGGCACAATAAGTACATCCCATCCAACGCGATCCCGACTACTATCAACAAGAGATTAAGGGTGATCAGTTCCTCAATTTGTCAATAGATAGTCAACAATCATGAGGTGGCATCAACCATCGTTACCAAACCACAACAGCATCTTCAATCTTACCCTTCAAGCTACTTAAACATAACCATGCTTGAAGCATAAACTGTTCGGCAATACTTACATCTTACAATCGGCGGTATACTGAACCCACCTCTTGCACAAAACTTCAGGGAAGAAACTTCTCCCCCACTTATTTCACACGTACCTCTGCAGACAACAAAAAGGAAACAATCAAGTGTCGACAGTGTTTCACACACATGTCACATACCAACAGGGAGTAAACACATAAACAACCTGGCCGATAGACCGACCTTCTCTGATACCACTATTGTAACACCCCTTATAAATAACCCGCGAATATATTAATTAAATCAGAGTAACATGGAAAACAGGGATGTCACAATTCATTGATAAATATAAAAACCTCAAATCTGCAGTTGTCATGCTTTACTGAAGGAATTATTAAGATAAATATTCAAATCAACATCATGTTCTACACAGCGGAAATGTCTCAAAACCGGAATGACTTCACTTCATAAGTATTCCCAACATAAATTAAACAATAGAGTATAAAATAAAACTCATCATTCAAATGTTTCCCCCAGTGTTACAACCTATCAGAGCACGACACTGACACGCAGACTTAAAGTAACATAGCTCTAGAGCCATCCTCACCAACTCCTGAGCTGCTAACTTTAATCTCGCGATGATCCTTCGAATTCACGGCGTTTGGCTTTTTCCTCTCTTCTCTTCTCTTCTCCAATTTCACGTACAATGACTTTCTCCTAATAACCTTCTTTTTCTTTTCCTTTTATTATTTTCCAAATAATAGAAATAAATTAGTAATTATTTAGTAGAGCTTTTTACTTCACACACCTCTAATTCAACCTTACACCCCCCGGTCTTCCTTTTTAATTCCATAATTAATTCATCCATTTAATCCAAAATATTATTAATTAAGCCTTTAATTAATTTAATAATTAAATTCCTAATTATTTAACACATGAATAAATTTGGGGTGTCACACTTCTTGGATCCCCTTACCTTTATCAGCAGTAACAGCAGAGGGTATAACTACGGGAGTAACAATTTCTTCAATCACTGGACTTTGCACAGATATCTTGACTGGCATAAGAGCACTTGAGGGTCCGAAGACTGCCCGTGGAGGAGAAATCTCCGGAGAGAAGATTCTTCCGCTACGAGTGATCTTACTTGTCCCCACAATATTCCCCATATCAGGAGTCTCTTCATCGGAATTTTCTTCAACTGATTTGATCTGTTTCACACTGTGATAGATGATCTCTCCTCCATAATTCCATGGTATTGTCTTGTTGGACTTATACGGGATAGGCCCCGGCATGGTAATCTTCAGCGGTACAAACTTTCGATCAGGTGTAATCTTAACAGGCCTTTTGCAGGTCTTGGAAAGATTGTCAGAAATGGTGATTATAGCAACATCATTGATTGGAGTAACAGGAGTAACAGGAGTAATAATAGCAACATGAGTTTTCTGAAAGAGGATCTCTTGAGTATCCATCAGGCCTTGGATGCCTGACTTCAACAACGGACAGTCGGATTGCAAGGTTGAACAAAGATAACAATCTTTTTCACAGCCTGGGAAAATCCCGGCTTTCAACAGATTCAACTTGATCATTGGCAACGAAGTCATTAAGTCATCAAAAGCGGTAACATGAAGATCTTCTACAATAGCATGGACATTATGACCATGTTTTGGCATAGGAGCGGATATCACATTAGGTTTTTCGGGGGCATCAAATTCCACCTCCTTGGCATCTATTAAATCTTGGATCTTGTTTTTAAGGGCCCAACAGTTGTTGGTGTCGTGCCCCACACTGTCCTAATGATATGCACATTTTGCATTGGAATGATAATAGGGAGAAGAGGTATTTGGGTTTTTCGGTGCTTCTTTCAAGTTGGTAAGGTTTAACTTTAACATGTGAGGGAGGACCTGAGCAGGTGTCATATTGATCCGGGTGAACTGCCGTTGTGGCCTTTCTACCCTTTGCTGGTTAGCTTTGGGTTGACTGCTTCGAGGTTGATCGGTTGAGGAGTTATGGATCATCACAGCCCCCACCGCTGGTCGGAGCTCCATTCTCCCTTGGTTTCTCTGGGTGTGAACATCAGAAACTTCCTTCTTGGCTGGGAAGGTCTTCTTGATAGCAATGAAGCGGAGGCATCTTTCTGAATTTTACCACTCTTAATGCCAGCTTCGACCCTTTCACCAGTCAGAATTAATTCGGTAAACCCTGCAGATGAGCTCCCGATCAAGTGATTGAAGAATGGACCTGACAGG
Source organism: Vicia faba (assembly GCA_948472305.1). Taxonomy (NCBI): domain Eukaryota; kingdom Viridiplantae; phylum Streptophyta; class Magnoliopsida; order Fabales; family Fabaceae; genus Vicia; species Vicia faba. Next base: position 4,233 of record CATIWC010000306.1, on the reverse strand, counting down.
GTCCCTAAAAACATGTCAACCATCTCCCTATCCGACAATGGTGGTTGCACCCTTCCATCCAAATCCCGCCACTTCTGGGCATACTCCTTAAATCCCTCATTAGAGGCCATACCCATACTCTGTAGTTGAGTATGAGTAGGCGCTAAATCTGCATTATATTGGTATTGTCGGTAGAAAGCAACAGCTAAATCCTCCCAGTTATGAACATCAGATCTCTCAAGTTGATAGAACCAGTCCAATTGCGTACCCGACAAACTATCTTGAAAAAAGTGGACCCATAGATCTTTATCAGAAGAGTGAGGTTGGATCTTTCTGACGTAGGACCGCAGATGCATCTTCGGACAGGACAAACTGTCGTATTTAGCAAATGTAGGCACTTTGAACTTGGGAGGAATGACAATCCCAGCAACCAACCCTAGTTCTTCGAAATCTAGCCCAGGTACCATTTGTACCTCCATGGCTGCCAGCCGGTCCTCTAGATTCTTATACTTATCGTCCGCTGGAGGGTACTACTGTTCGGAGTAATCTTCATCCTCTTCTTCTTCTTCCTCTTCAGCTTCAGACTCGGATGGCATTTCAACTCCTTTACCTTTACCAACCCCTTCGTCAGACGTCGAGGGGAACTCGAGGACCCTTCTAGCTTGATTCTCAAGCCTTCTTCCCAAAGTGGCCACACCAGCCCTTTTCTTCTTTTTCTCTTTGTCTTTTTCCTTCTCTCTCTCTAACAGTTCTTTAAGGTCCTCTTGACCATTTGCCAAGGTCATGAGGAGTTGTTGGAATTGCGAATTATGTACTTGCAGATCTTTGACCGTCTGCTCTATATCCATCTTGCTGAAATAAACAACAGAAAGATAAGAAAACCTGGTGTGAAGACCTGTTTATGCATATGATGAATGATATGTTATTCATGTAATGCATTCAAGGATTCAGAAATTCAAATTTGTTGCAAACAAAAAGAACACACGTCATATTAATAATAAGAAATTTGTTAGTACATAAATGCCCCATGGGCAAAATATTACAAAATTTCTTAATGTAAAAAGACGTTGCGCATCCTCTTTGGCACGATGTAAGTGTTGGGATTCTGCTCTTCATGGAGTCGACGGGTAAGTTCCAAAACCTTCTTCTCACTGGCGTAAAAGCTGGCTTCAAAAGTATTCCGTTCTTCCTTGAGCTGTATCCAACTCTTTTGCAAACCTTCCAATGATGTTGGCATGTCTGGATGTAGGAGGGTGTATGGAACCTCTCCTTCCATAACAGGCTCTTTGATCACGGGGAGAATGTAGGGGTAAGGCATCATAAGACTCTGGGCGCAGGTTCGTACCCACTTGAGGTAAGGCTCAAGGGGGATGGAATTCTTGTGCCCCAGTGTCTTACTGTCCACCTTGTTGGGCATCCTCCAAGCTCGGATAAACCTTTATCGAAGTCCTTGAGCGTCGTTGTCGAAGTCAAAAACCAAGCCTGGAATCAACATGTCATGAGGGCCATCCCTCCGGGCATACCCAAATTGTCTCAGAGCTAAACAGGGGTTGTAGGTAATGCCTCCTCTAATGCCAAGTAGTGGGACATTAGGGAATTCTCCGCAACGATCAATGATGATGACATTTTCTCTAGACCGAGAACACCAATGAACATCAGAATGTGTGAGAGTCATCAACCGTTGTGACCACCTCAAGCCTTGCTCATTTTTCAAGACTGACTCGGGAAGGTGAGAAATAAACCACCTTGCTAGAAGAGGAGTACAACACATGAGAACACCTTTTTTCCTCATTGTTCGTGTGTGAAATGAGTGTAGGATATCCCCAAGCAATGTAGGCACAAGATTCCGAGATATGAAAATCTTGACAGCATTCACATCTATAAGTTGGTCAGGGTTTGGGAACAAGACCAGTCCATAGATGAGAAGTGCTACAATCTCCTCAAAAGCTTGCAGATCTAGAGAATTCTAGCAGTCTCGTGCCTTCTCAAACAGAAACTTTGCCAAGAAACCCTTGACACCACTTCTGGTTTCCCAATGACCTTTGATATCAGATGGTTGCAAGTGTAAGGCTTGAGCAACATCTTCAGGCTTTGGTTCTCTTTCTGTACCGTTGTAGGGTAGTTGATGAGGAATAGGAATCCTCAGGAGTTGAGAAAATTCCTCCAAAGTAGGTACTAGTTGGTAATCAGGGAATGTGAAACAGTGGTGTAGGGGGTCAAAGAACTGGAAAAGAACTTTCACCATGTCTTCTTCAATGTTGGAGTTGACCAAGTTGAGAAGTCTACCATGTCTTTCACTGAAGAGAGAGTTCTCTGGAATCTTGGAAGTAAGCTCCTTGAGTTGAGGAGCGATTCTCACAAGGTTGACTTGAATTGTTTTCCTGCGAAGAGATTCCATGACCTACAAAACAAGAACAAAGATGAAGATCCAAACCCTTGAAATGGTTAGTGGATGCATATGATGCTTTATGATGTTCATGATGTATGCACAAGTATATGTACAAGCAAGTCACACAAGATCCTAGTTTTAGGCTTGCACGGTGTTTCATAGGTAAGTACCCTCTTGAAGTTAGTTGGCTCAACCTGTCCTATAAATAGTAATCGGGTTCTAAGGAGCTCAATATCACTGGATTATTTTATGTGTTCATTGTTTCAGTTTAGCCACTTAACCGACGACCGAAATATTCCAAGAAAACAACCCTCAATGAGTGTAGTATCGAGTATCTACCAACTTCAGACTGCACCAAAGCCGGTCATCTCACTACCCCTAATAAGGCCAAGATAGTCAAGTAAGGTTCTAAGAGTTCATTAGTGCTTCATGACATCACTCAACGGCCCCGTATTCTCTTTGATTGACTCAAAGGCTACCGGTACCCACAAATATGTCACACTAATATAGCTATTGCCTCAACCATGTCGGTATACCCCGCATAGTTTCCACAATGTATTGCTATTTACCTATGAATGTTTCCCAAATCCAGGTAGAGGATTTCAAACCCAAACAATAGAATCAAATGTAAAGCAATCAAAGCAAACAAGATAAGCATTTAAAGGTGATCTAAACCCTAAGGTTACTCCACTTTAAAAGTATTTCCCCAGCAGAGTCGCCAGTTGTGTGATACGGTGGGAGAACTGACTTGAGGTTTTGCGTTTGTGTTCACAAATGTTTCGGTTTAGAAAGAGTCGCCACCTACTTTTTATTTTATCCAAAGGAAAGGTCAAAAAGCACAGGAAAGACCTTTGAGATGTTTTCTTGGGTTCTGGGAGTAGATTATGAAAAGGGAAGGTGCTAGCACCCTTTTCATCCATGGTTATCCATGGGCTCTTAGTTACTTGTTTAGATCACTTGCTTTTGCTTTTCAATTGTTTGAAATGGTGCTTTGTGTGTGGTTTTGAAATTTTTTTGAAAAGAGGCCATCATTGTGGCAACCTTTGTAATGATTCTTGTTTGAATGTATACAAAGATGTACGTCTTTTGAAAAGATGTTTCAATGTTTTGAAAGTTTGATTTCTCAAATGTTTTGAAATTCTGTTGTGAGGTGTGTTTGAAAATAGCAAGGATGTTTTGCAAGTTTTGATCAAGTAAATAAGAGTTATCTACCCTATTTTTACTCAAAGATATTTCCTATATGTTTTTAACCCTTTTGACAGTGTTGTTTTACCATTGCATTTGGTAAGCAACCTTGTATTAGGATGTTAAACGGGACAGGCGCGGGTCATCGTATAGACCATGATAGCAATTGTGTTAAGCATTTTTAGCAAATTTTTCGAGGGACTAGATCATTTTGTTTAGGCAACCAAGATAGCGTCATCGAGGGACTATGATCTTTTGTTTTGTTTTTGTTTTGCCAAAGTACTCAACATGCATAACATGCCCCATTTTTAAGGCAACAAGTGGATGTATCCTAAGGGTGCAAGTGTGCATTGTGTATTGATTTTCATGCATTTTTGTATTTGTATTAGGTCAAGCTACTTGTTGATTTTGGATTTTTATATACAAACCCTAATCTCTAATCATGGCATAATTGAAAGCGTAAATGTGTAAAATAAATCTACCACTATTACAACATGATTATGGGGATGGGGATACAATTTTTGAATGGGGATTATTTGACAAGAAATTAAAACCCTAGTTTTACTATTACATCCAAATTGAATCAAATGGCATAAATAACAAATGAATAATATTTAAATAAACGAATTATACAAAATATTATGTATATGCAAAAATGTTTATGTTTATTTTTTATGTAT